>CM065052.1:192434159-192809159 GCA_032883995.1 Coronaproctus castanopsis | reverse complement strand
CGATGACACCGTTTCTTGTACTGTTATTTGTTTATGCACCCGTTATTGTTGTCGTTATCGTTGAATTATTTATGTAACTATTTTGTTTGCTTCTTATAGGTTGGCTAGAACATGGTTGACAAGTTATAAAATGTTAGTTATACCAATTATTTATTTATTAATGTAAAATTTATTTATTCTTATCATTATTATTATTATTATTATTACGATTGTGATCGTTTTAGTTATTATTAATAATTTATCATTATTTACTTTTCATGATTTATGATTATGATTATATTATCACGCGTTTTACATTAACCAGTTTTCTGGATTTGTTAGAATTCGCGTTTTATCACTTTCACCCGGAAGGTTAATCCATAGGTCATTTCGGTAAGTATACAATGTTGATAATAAAGGATTACGTCGTTGCATTATATTATGTCGTCATCACTATTACTATTTTAATTTTCATCATCATATTATTATTATTATTATTATTATTATTAAGAGAAAACTAGGTTAGGAGGAATACCCGAAACAGAAATTTCAATCTTCAATAAAACTCGTATTGGAACGCAAGCACGGTACAATTTGCCTAATTAAACTATAAAAGTTGCCGAAGGAAAATATTGATATCATTTATTCTAAATGAATCAAGGGGCTTAGCTTGGGTATTGTAAATTATTAATATTGCGCATTTTTGAGGTTATTCGATAAGTAACGTATATTATGTAATTGATTTATATAAAGGAGAAAAAAAATATTTTGAAACCTGTGGTCTGTACGTCCTTAATTCAAGTACGCAGGAAAGTACGATGTATGTGTACAGTTGTAGGTCACGAACAATACGAATGTGTGTGTGTGTGTATATCCGTAAGTAAAACCGTGTACATTATAAACAGTATAACGCATGCCTAAATTGTTTATCATCAATTGGACGACATTAAGTGATCGCTATTTTGTTTATTTATTATATTTTATAAAATTACCGAAAATCGCTTTTATTTTGTTGATTCTGTTCCGTTGAAAATGTATTAATCCGGGAAAGTTAGTAAAGCGTTTGCAGACTGAGATGGAGTGAAGGTTACCGATGTTACGATCTTGACCACGTTCTGTTATTACAATAAACGGGCCTTCGTGTACATCAGCAACAAATAACTGCTGAGCTCCTGGAAATCCAGTGTAAGACTTATTGGATGCATTTCATCCGTAGTATTATTCATAATAGTACTGTTATCATCAATTCCGCACAAACTTCTGCTATTTGATTCCAGTACAAAATCAATGTCTAAAGGTATATTCTTTAATATCTTCATCGATTTTTCACGATTCGTTCAATCAGATACTTTGTGATAATCAATAGAATACGTACAGACGCCTACATTCATATCTCGGCAGCGCTACGTTAATTTGTGTATTTCGAATAAGACCTCACGAGTGCCCATCAATCCAAAGTGCTTATTATTTGATCTTTATAACGCTTATATAATCTTACCTGTATTATCCGGCAGAAGATTTAGACGATAACCATCGCATTCCCTCGCATTCACACAAATGTTGCTTTTATCCACTCTTCTGATAAATATCCTGTTAACCTAACCTAACCCTTTCGGTCGTACATTATAAAATTTTCACATAAAATTATAAATTTTATACAGGTGTTTATTGCAAAATACTGTCTCTTAGGTGACCTCTAAATTTTTAACAAACATTTAAAAAAATTTTTACACTTCACGTCAGTCAGAAAATAAACAATTTCGTTAACGTTAAAATTTCACATACAACATAGTTGGCATCGTGACTGAAAAGTTTAAATATACAAATGCGATGGAACCGTAGATGAACATAAACACAGCTCATACATTATGAAGAATACAAATCATGATAATACACACAAGAGGTCGCCATAACATATCTACATTATCATAACACACACAGTCGTATAAACATAACAACGTACTTATAATACACAAGAGTCGTTTTGAGTATTAATAATGAAAATAATTTAAATAACATATCAGATTACACACACACATACCATGGTAGTGTACACACACACATGAAGAGGGAAAAAGGGAAAAATAATTAATAAATATGGCGGAAACCCATAATGGGGAAAGGGATTGTTTTAAATTTAAAAAAAAAAAATAGTTTTTGAGCGAGAGTACAATTTAATTTTTAAAATACGTAATTTCCAAATAAAACCTGGTAGCAGTCGTTGTTGGTGTCTACATTATATGTGTTCGGGATAGCCTAGTAGCTAAAATACAAACTTCTATACGGAAGGTATCGTGTGCGGATACGATAAAACTTATCACCAGAAAATAAAAATATAAACAATCCTAATATTACTATTCTCGTTTAAAGGCAATGACAAACCACCACGCATAAATATGCGCCCTAGTAATTATATAGTGTACATTACACAAACACGCGGGGCTACATTGTGTCCTGATAACAAAGCGATTACAATCAGTTCACCCGAGTGTGTGTGTGTGTGTCTATCTATGTTTGCCTTAAATGCTACTTACATTGTACAACAAAATATGTAGAAGTAAGTAGTCGCCTACCTTCGATACGGAGACGGAACTTAACACATATTATATTTGTAGGTGTGATAGATAAGTATACATTGCGGAGAATAGTTTCTATAAGATTGTCCAATTACAGCTGAGAACGTGACGATGTAGAAATATGTTTAACCATCTCGAACGCGATCTTTAAAATTGAAAATAAAAAGTAAAGAAAAATACTTTTTAAATAAATATAATCGAAACTTTAATTCCTTCGAAATAGCGAAAATAGGAAGTAACCATCGTTTTGTTTTTTTTTTTGTTCCAGTAGGTAAGAACGAGTAAAATTGATAATGAACTTTAGTCAAGGTTGAAGAATCGGCTCATTAAATGATAACGACATTCAACATTCGATTCAAACAACGTAACGTAATATAAAAAGCAGGTGTACTTCCGCAAGGACGGTACAACACGATATAAGCTGCCACAGTGTAGTATAGGCATCATGTCTAAAATCGCTGTATTGCCTATCTAGATATCTATCTAACAATTTATTTATGTACGATATATATATATATATAAAACAGATTCGAACATTCTACGTTGATTTCGAATTTTAACCTTTTGATTTTATTCTAAAATACTCACGTCTTCCCATGGTCCAAGAATATGTAAACGAGTATTAAATGGGGAAAGATTACGTTTAATTAATTATAAATGAACTTGACGCGCATTCCGTGAACATAGGACGTAAAATAAGTATATAAAAACCCAAAGTAATTATGAATACCGAGGAAGATAACTGTAAACGATGAAAAAATTGAACGCGTAAGTCGATAAATATACCTGGGACAGGAAATGACTAGAGGTAAGAATAATATAATTGCAGCTGGAAACTAAAAGAAGAATATCGCTCGCCTGTGTGCTTTTTGGGAAATTAGGACACTTTTCTTTTTAGAAATAGGAACATATCGAACAACTTTAAAAGAAAGCTGTATAATCAGCGTGTGTTGAAGAGTAGCTAGAAGAATTACGAAAACACACACTGCTCACGAGAGGATTATCATTGGAATCAAGCTCAAAGATAACAAGGCGGTTATATGGATTAGGGAACAGATGAAATTGGTAGACGCGGTGGAGCGAATCGCCAGGCTAAAATGAAAATGGACCGGACATTTGGCAAGACAAGAGGGTGAAAGATGGTTTAAGTGGATATTACTGTGGTGGCCAATTGGCAGCCGACGTCCGCGAGGAAGGCCTATGGCTAGCTGACGAGATGACGTTGTTAAATGGGCAGGAATTAATTCTTCACAACCAACAGCTGGTTTATATAGGCATATCGTGATATATCGGGTACGTATATCAAATTAGTGAAAACTAGAATACGGTCGTGGTACTGGTCGCCTTTATTTTAACTTTCACAGGACATTTAATACAATTAATCACGGGATCTAATGACAAAAGTTATACGCGTGTGTATTTAGTGGTTAGAAGATATGTTACAAATATTAATGGTACATTGAGTGATGAAACCAACTTAGAAATAGGTGTGTTCCAAGGCGGTGTACTTTTTCCTTGCCTTTTTTTCTGACTTAATGACCGTTTTTTTGGCGGGAGGGGGGCTTAAAAAGTGTCCGGTAAAATTATTTCACACGCAAACGAAACATATAGTAAAATTATTTAATACGCAGACGACGCTGTGTTACTGTTAATGACTCATTGCTTATCTTTACTCCGTAACTGGTTCAAAATGATGTAAATCAAATTTGACTAGATTGACATGTTAATAAAAAAAAGTGATATATATATTATACACTTACTACGTTTTATACTAGTTTGTGTTTATCGCGTTGATTTAGTCTGGTGGTGTTTGTTCGTCAATCTATCGGTGAGGTCGTTTTTATATTCTTATTATTCTTGTCGCTAGAATATTCGCGTTGTGGGATTTTAATTTTACCTAATTTTATAATTATTTTATTTTTATTTTCTTCATTCATTCGAATACATGTTACATATTAATTTAACTCGGTGTCGGGTACCTGGATGAGTGCAACCAAAGTGGATCCTTCCTCTCCTAATTTGCTAGGTTCAATTAATGGAATTAAATTCTCTGATCCTACAACGCCATATGCAATTAAGGGTCATTTTATTCCGTTAATTAAAGTTAAATTTCAGGTACTTCCTCAATATGTCTATATATAGTGGAATACCTAGGAAAACACAAATCTTGTCTGCCTTAATAACGATGATTTTACTACAGTAGGCTCTCCATGAGAAAAAGCAGTTGTGTTAAAATTGCTCTTACTTTTGCAATTGCAACTATCGTAAACTAAACCGAACTGGATAGCCTTTACAAAAGAGTTAGATTCACAACTTAATTTCGCTCTTATCTATTTATGTGATCGCCACTTTAATCATCTTAACTCGGTCCTTGCGTTACATGTTTCGTGTAATCGGATTGGAGACTGGGGGATAAAATAAAATATTACAAGTCTCTTCGGTGGAATTTGTTCTGCGGTCTATAATCGTACAAATGAGGTCTTCCGTTTGTTCTAAAGTAATACCTAACTACGAATGTTTTAAAGAAGTCGAGGCTGAAACCCCGTTCCGTCATCATCTAGCAAGCTAAAAAACCAGCCGGATATCATTATTGATCTTCGTTCAATCGAAATACGTCTTTAACGGACGTGTGGAAAATGTCTAAAAGTTTCATTTGCAATAAATTCGTAGATAATTTTTGCAATATGTATAATCAAGTGATGAACTCATTTATAGATTGCATCTTCGTATGTGCATCCTGAATCAAAAATT
Organism: Coronaproctus castanopsis; assembly: GCA_032883995.1. NCBI lineage: Eukaryota > Metazoa > Arthropoda > Insecta > Hemiptera > Monophlebidae > Coronaproctus > Coronaproctus castanopsis. The sequence goes on along the minus strand of CM065052.1, from coordinate 192,803,853 downwards.
AAAATTGATAGACACGCATCATATTTTACTGTAAGGCATTTCTTTACTCAAGAATTTACAGGAACTACTAGCTTTGAAGAAGCAAAAATTCACTAAGCCCGGATTTTATGAAATTACTTATTTTGTTCTCCGATATCACTCAGATTTCGCAGACTTTATGTTATATTTTTAATCGCCTTTTTTTTTTTTTTAACCAACAGTATAGCTTAATTCTGGTCAGAATTTGTAATTCCGAGATGAAAAAATCAGGATCGGGTAGACCAACGGCTGAATCATACTGGCCTATATTCCTTACATCATGTATTAGAAAACTATTCGAATCTGTCCTAAAGAACCGGATTGTTTGGTAGAATTCTTCGCTACCTGATCGCTTCTTTAGTTTTAGACCAAACAGAAGCTCCATGGGCTGTTTTACATCCAAAGTTTTTTTTTAGACAAGACGTTTCTGATTTCTACGTTCTTCGATATTAAAGAAGCTTTTGATGCGGTTCATCTTCTGATTTTATACACCCGACTAACCCCTATTACTATTCCGACATCTCTGGCAGATTGTTTTTGCAATTACTTGCCTTAGGGTGGCATTTAAATTTGCTTCACCGAGTAAGTTAGTCTGTAGTATACCACGGTCTTCCTTAGGGCTCGGTCTTAAGTTCAACATTATTTAACGTATATATTTTACCTACACAATTGCCGAACCATCATATTTTATGCTGACGATATAAAAATGTATCAATCGGAAAAGTATTTATCAATCACTATCAATATTAATATCGGCCGGATTTACATATGTAGAGGCAGGGCTTGTAAACCTTTTCATTATTCGCCATATCTTCTTGCTTACCAAACTTTGACTAACGCTACTGCAGTTTCCTTTTTGTCTGACAAATCGTTTAGTATTTCAGCATAACTGTATATAATTCTTCGTAGTAGGATATGATTTGTAAATTGCTTGTGTTTTTGTCTCCGCAGAACAACGTATCGATTATATTCCGAATCCAACCGCCGTTACGGAATGCGCAGGAGAATCTTTTAATTAGTTGTTTTATTCGCAGTTGAAAGAATAATATTATAATTAATCCGGTATTAAGATTGCGAAAGCATCGGCGAGAGATCATTTAAATTGAAATTCTGTATTTCTACGGTTGTGTGAACTTCAAGAATACGAATATAACTTTTGAAGAACTTACTGCGGATCCTATCTTCTCGAATGCGCGTAAACTGTATCTATGTATATATTAAAGCCTGTAATATAGATTTATAAGTGAAAATTGGGGCAGAGAAAAAAAATGATAATTATTATTATTACAAATTATTCTTACACATTTTTCCCATTATTTTTTTTTAATTGGTCACGATTAAAATGACCTGGTAATAATAGGCCGGCATAATGAAAATATTTTTTACTGATTTCTTAGGTTCTCGTCGTTCTAACGTCTTCTATACACACAATACACATGCACGCCAGATTCGTACGCTGCCGGCTACCGTGATAGAAGTATAAATTAAGCGGCTATCAGATCGAAGATATTCAACGTAAATCATGAAACATTCTCGTCGTCATAATTTTTCCATCTTGACCAGCAGATGGCGCGGTATCTTCGCGACGTTTTTAACCGTCATTTCCATATGTCGGTCAGAAGCTGCTAGCGACCATCAATCACACGAGCGACATCTGAATAACTATACAGGTTAGAAGATCGTGAAATACTTATTTAGCTTCTAGATGATAAAAAAAAATTAATAAATAAATAAAAAAAAAAAGAGAAAGCTTCACTAAATAATAATAATAATGAAACGTTTATAGTTTTGTTACATAAATCCTAGTATACACGTGGGTATAATATATATATATATTTATTAATATACATCTTTACATATGTACACGTATGTGTTATAATAATTTTTTTTTTTAAGTGTCACGTGGGCGTTATCGATAAATCATAGTATCGGTACATAGAGAGGAGAAAAAAAAGATTAAAAAAAAAGTGGAGCAAGTATATTTAAACATATACACACATGCGCACTAAGTAGAATATGCTCGAGGACACGGGCTGTACATTTACTTATTTAGATTAATTTGTTGCGAAACTATATCGCGATTGTCGTTCTTCTAAACCTTTTAAGGAGAGGTCGTTTATAAAGACTTATTAATTTAAATTAAAAATGTCCAGTGATTTATTACCTCGTTCTCAATTATTTTCTCTGCGTTACAATTTCTTCTATTTTTCAGAATTTCAATCTTCTCGTCGTCGAATAATTGGGAGAGGGATTAAAATTATTTCTAAATCTAGAAGTTGTCTTTCAGCTTTGACATTTCCTCTTCATCATTTATTATACGTAGAATTAATAAGATCATTTTTATCGGATACGCTGTTATCATTGTAAATTATACAAAAACCAAAGAATCGTATAAATATCCGCTTCGGAAATTTCCGTCTGTTATACAACGATATGTAAAGCATAACGTCGCTTAAGAGATCATTATGGTCGGAATGATAATTCGTTATGCAAGAAAATAAATACTTCGAAAACTTACATCCTTTCCACCATCAGTACTACACACTCGATGTATCCTTCAAACAATACTCTAACTGGAAACGAATGAGATGATTATATAGAGTATTTCGTTATTATATATAATATTCGTGTTTACTCGTCGGTGCTTCGAATTCCTACATCCTTACTCCAAATGAACATAATATTCCTTTATTTCCGATTCGTACACTATTGCGGATGCTGACTACATTTTTTTTTGTCATCGAATGTCATACACAGCAACTTATCTCATTTCATACGCCTATTTCTCATTACATCTATTTCTCATCTCTATTCAACTCGTCTCGATTACAGATCGCGGTTTTCATTCTTGTTTAATCGGAGCAGCTGAAATCCCTCGTCAGCTCGTCGAGAGTGCTTATCCGTATACCGGCCATATTAACAATTCGCATTTCTTATTTTATTACGTATATTATTATTATATACGAATACTGGCCGCTCGAGTCGGTAATACGCACCCGTGAAAAAGATGCTCAAAGTCGAGATGTTAAGCGAATGCAGGAATTAGAATGTATCGAGAATATGGCGGAAAGTAACAATCTATATTATATATTCCTAATGTGATTTCCAATTCTTCTTGTTTTCCGTTTCGCTACGTGCGACATCTGGAAATATACAAAAATCAAAAGAGGTGTTCACACTTTTAAAATAAGATCCGTCCGTTTATTTTCAAATTTGTCCAGTACGCCTAATAATATTTATTAGGTAAACTCTACGATTCTTGCTTTCGTTTGCGCCTAATTGTTTTCCGAATAGATTTTGCGATTAAAAAAAAAAAAAAATTAAAAAAATCTTTTCTGCGTATTAAGACGTCCGTATTGTCGGTAAATGTCGCATCGCCTAGTTTAGACATATCAGCGGTATTGCGAAACTCTAAACTTTTATTTTCAAAAGTTTTACCATTCGATTTAGCGGTATTTTTTCAACAAACGCCGTTTCAACTTTACTAGTACAATTGATATATGGTGTCAATTTGGCTTTACTACATTCGAAAACACAACTTTTTTCTCTTGTAAAACGTATTTTCTTTTTTAGACGCGCTTCTAAGTTATAGAACCTACGATGATAACGACGGCTACATAGAATATTTTGAACTAATTCCCCCCCCCCCCAGTATAGTACTATAACCAACGGTGCTAAGAAAAAACGAAAACATGAGGATAGGAAACATAAAGGGAGCGACTCTAATGAGTCGACTAGCCTGAGAGGATTGAAGATAAAATCACGTTGATCTAGATTGGTCATATTCCGGTAAATGACGTCGCGACACCATTTTTCTACTTTACAATCATTTCTGAGGATTGTCCGGCAATGTGACCGTATACATTCCGCTTACGTTTGGATTTAATTTCACGAAAAATTTCTCCTTGAATAGATGGAATGAGGAGGCCGTTGTGAAGCGTTAAATTTGAGACGTATATCGACGCGGACGTGATTGTGCGTAGTAATAGATTATTTTTACACGTAGGTACCATACAGTTTGATTTCATACTTCCAGATTTAAACAATAAAATAACTAAATTTTGCGCAATTAAAAAAGTACAAACCTTTTTGTTTATTAAGCCATTTTCAAGTGTACATAAATAAAAGCATAAATAAAATAATAATGATAAAAAAAAAAAAAACAAAAGTGACATTTCGCCGCCTAATACCTCGCGGGTAAGGATTCATAGCAAAATACCAAGAAGAAGACATTTCATTAGGCCGTTCCGAATTGGTTTAAACGGCCACATTAATATTTTAACATTTACTACCAGTTTCCTAAAAAAAAAACTTTTCGTATATTATTTAATACGCCTGCATACATTTTACATATGCAACAAACGTATCTTTTGCGATATATAATTAATATATATAAGAATTATAAGGAGAGAGACGCTAAACCCTTGCATTGCCTCAGTCGAAATCGTACGACTTTCAAAAATGAAAAGAAAAAGTAATGTTAGGTAAATAATTATGTTGGAGTTCGTATTTTTTTTTAAATAACAGATATGGTTGCCAATAATTCTTATAGTTATGTTGATAATAGTGTGTTTTTTTACATAGTGGGTATGATTGTTTGGCATTTATGCTCATGGTTAGGTAAATAATCATGTGGGGTTAATATTCAGTTTTTTTTATAACAGCTATATCCGCCACCCATACTTATAGTTAACGAATATGATTATTTGCTTCTTCTGCTTATGGTTAAATAGATAATTTTCTTGTAATCGATACTACTTTTTCCCAGTCATTCTTATGATTAGGTAAATAATCATGCGGGGTTATCACTTTTTTTTTATAACATATATGACTGGCATTCATGCTTGTAGTTATGCAGATAATTGTGTGTGTTTTTTTGTATAACAAATATGATTGCTACTTGTGCTTATAGTTAAATAGATAATTATTCGTTTGTAATTGATATTACTTTTTGCAATTCATGCTTATGATTAGGTAAATAATCGTGTGGTGGTTATCATATTTTTTTTTATATATATAACAGATATAGCTGCCACTCATGCTTATGGTTATATCATGTTTTTTTTTTTTAAATAATGGAAATGATTGTTGGGCCCTCATGCTTATCCTTATATAGATATTTTTTATGATTGATATGACTGTTTGACAGTTTTACTTACACTTATATATATATATATATATATATATATATATATATATATATATATATTTGTAACTATAGGAAATAAGAAAAAGAAACTGAACTCATATATTTAGGCCTACTAATTTCATTTAAGAACAAATCAGTAGCCGAAATGCGCCGTCGAGTAACGATAACATGGAAACAATACTGGACAATGAAATCAATTTTTAAAAATAATATTCCGCTAAATCACAAGTTTCAATAGTTGTTTGCTTTCGTGTTTAACTTGCGGTTCCCAAACATGGTAAAACAGAAAAAACACCCTAGGAACCTGGTAAAATAATTTAGAAAGTTCAATACTTAACATCAAGAAACTAGAAAAAATTAAATTAAAAATTATTAAAGAGAAGGCGAGTGTTAATAGATTCATCGTAATATTAATCCGTGCTTTAAAGTGGAATTGGCGTCATTAGATGCAAAGATGATCGGTGGACGAAGAAATTAGTAGAATGATTCTTATCATAGGAGAAGGACGTTAATTTGAAGTAATTTTTGCGAAACAGAAGATCCCTGCATAGAATGGCCCATCATAAATATAACTGGAAACAATTGAGAGAGATGTTCGCTCGGAAAGGCCTGGTACAATGATTAAAAAAAAAGGGAAAAAAAGATATTTTAACTTAAATAGTAATAATGATAATACTATCGATAACATCAATAACCTTAAAATGCATATAAACAGTTATACAAAGTAAAGGTTACTCATATATATAGATATATACCGCTGGGGAGTACGTCAATTAAATGACTCTTTCTTCTCTCTTTCACAGATAGGCCGGGGCACTAACAGAAATGAAGTTCGTCTGCGGGCGTTGGATAGTGAAACGGCCTTCAGGTATATAGGTAAGCTGTGAATAAGACATCAGTCAAATAAGTAGTCGAAGATCAAGAGCGACTACTGGTGGAAGCCTCAAGCAAACGATTCCGATAGTGATAGAAAAATGAAATACGAGGATGCAGATGGCCAGCTGAACTGTCCGCTACAGTCTGCAAAATCCGGCGAATGGTTAGCGAGGTTTGATCACTGTCAAACCAATATACCGTCACTTTTTCAGTATCCTACCTCGCGGGTTAGATTTTTATCCGAAGACTAGAATGTTCCTACCAAAATAGTGGCATTCTCCTTCTTTCCTTCTATTATTCCATTTTTCGGTTTTTCCATATAATTTTCTCTGCATCATTTATTACTTTCGGTGTACGCTATACAATATCAGCGGTTGTATTTCGTAGTGGATATCACAGAAACCTGTTGTGTATAATGCTGAGCTGTTGTCCGGTAGCGATACATACATTTCTACACTGTCAAATTTTCATACACAAAAACTTTGAATCACGGATCATAACTAGTTTTCTTTGTTTCAATGTGTGCAAGTCCTATAGAAACGCAACGAGCTTGTTAGCGGATATTTAGAGATAATTTTAAAACTAACGGGGCGTAAATGGCTAACTCGGATACGAGTGTCTTCAATGAAAAAAAACAATATATATATATATATCATCATCATCATTATTATCATCATGTAGTTATCAGTCCTGTTTTAATAATTTTCTCCACAGTTGACGATTTGCTGTTTTCCTCTTCATTTCCGCATATCCGGTGCTATCGGTGTCTTCTATTACCTGATGCATATATATATATATATATATATATATATATATATATATATATATATATATATATATATATTGTTTTCTAGGCATATTCCCTTTCCTCGTTTTCCGGCCATTATTTCTTGTAATTATCTTTTATAAACTATCGCGCTTTAGATTATACTCAATCATATTCATCCTTCATTTTATTATTGTTTTCCATAATGTTCTTCTCCAATTTGCTTTAGAATTTCTTCGTTAGTTAGTTTATCTATCCACCGTATGTTCAGCATTCTCCGGTAACACCATATTTTGAACAGTGATTGCTTCTTCCATTGTACTGATCGTCCATGTTTCACATTACAGTGCCGTATTCTAAACAAAGAAGGTTAAGATTTTTCCCCCCGAGATTTATGTCTTGTTTTGGTTGATTAATTTAATATCATTTCCGCATCTCCCGTCACTAGTGATTTTACTACCCAAGTAATTAAATTCGTTAACTTTTTATATTTTAACGCCGTCAGTATGTATGCTAATTTTCTTTCGACTGTTACTTTTGTCGCATACTATATTTTTTGTTTTATTTTTGTTTATTTTCATTCGGTACTTCTTAAATAGATCTTCCGCTAGTTCCAATGTATCCTTCAGTTGATTTTTATTGCTATATCATCGGCAAAACGTAAAATGTGTTAATTATTTCACCCCTTGGGTACTTTTAAAACAATTTTCCTTGGTTTGTTCTCTAATTTCTTTAATTATTTCTTCCTTATATAGATTGAACATTATCGGCGACACCCCTTTCTAACACCTTTTGTGATTTTAACTTGTTTGCTTACATTACCAATGTGAATCCTTGCTTTCCGATTATCATATAATTTATATATTAATTTTACATCCTTCTTGTTTATTTCCATATTCTGTAATATTCTAAACAGTACGTTCCAAATTACGTTATCAAATGTATATCAATAAATGCAATGTAAACTAATTTTCCAGTTCTAAATCTTTCTTCGATCAACAGTCTCAATAATAAGATTGCTTCCCGAGTTCGCACGCTTCTCCTAAATCCAAACGGATCATCTCCCAATATAGCTTCTGCTTTATTTACTATTCTTCTATGCAGTATTTTTACTAATATCTTTGATGCATGACTTATTAGTTTTAATGTTCTATTCCAGGTTCTACTGATGGGGTAGAATTGTTTAGATTTTTATGACGATCTAGACTCGTCAAGGATGAGGCAGTTAACAAGTTTATGCAGAGTTTTAATTAGACAGTTCAACAAACTGCCCCTCTACACCCTCGTGTCTCATTATCCTGTTATTACTGGAATCACCTGCAAGAGGCTTTCCACCAGTAGCCGCTCTTCGTTCGCGACTGCTTATTGGTTATTCGCAGCTAACCAGTGTATATCCATTCCACTGCTCCATATCATATATATATATATATATATATATATATATATATATATATATATATTATATATTATATATAATCAACTGATTATTCTATATTTAATAAATTTTTATTACTGGATTAGGTTAAATATCAAATTACGGTAAGTTTCAGGTTCGGTCTTACATATTGTTATTAACATAATTAATGAAAATTAATATCGTAATTGGGATAAATATTTACGACCGACTATTGTTCATTAATTTTCGTTACGTTGCAGTATTATAAAACGATTGGTTTTACACGTTTTAACATTTTGATATTTGCGCGAAATTATTTTAACGCAAAATAATAACATTTTTCATATATTATTGTACACAATTATTATTATTATTATTATTAATGGTGGGTTTAGAAAATGAATGAAAAAAAAATAATAAAGGAGATCCACTAATCGACTTTGTAAAACTCTCGTAATTTGCTGCTGGGCTCTATTCTATTACTGCAAAACAGTTTCGATATTAATGTGGTAATATATTACATATATATGTATGTGTGTGTGATGTGAAGTGTACGTTTAAAATATTGAAGGTAATTGAACGGGCATATGAATTCAGAAGACGCGACTTACGTTTTGGCTAGGAATTAATGACGTCTAGACCGCTAACAAAAGTGCCGGTTATGGTTTATATTTATTATTATTTCACTATAAGGTGATAATGTTTTTTTTTTTTTTTTTTTTTTTTATGACGAAATACAAAAAGATTTCACGTTCTTTAAAGAGGAATTGTAAAATCAATGCATCGCATTAGAAAGCAGAAAGTTACAGTTTTAAACGATAATGCACTATAACGTTAAAAAGTAAAATGATATTTTAAAGATGACGGCATTTATTTAAGACGATTTATATATCATCAATCAAATCCGTTGTCTCCGCAACGTAATGCATCGTATGACTTTGACGATTATTTTCCATCTACTTCGGTATTCTGTTAGATGGAACGCATTTACTAGATTAAGCCTAGTTATAGTGTCTTCACTCGATCTGACCATCGTGTATATATATATATATATATATATATATATATATGTGTGTTTATATATATATATATATATATATATGTATAAATAAATAAATACGCTAGCAAGTACAAATAGTCAAATCGAACTTATTAATTCGCGATATACAACATTTTCCAATGTATTTACGATTACTTACTACTGCAGACACCCCCACATATGTGCAAGTTTGAAGTACATACAACCTTATACAAGTATATATAATATAGATGAATACATCCATCAATACACAATAAAAATCCATAAATATATAAATATACAAAAACCACTTAAACATACAATACCTAATGCACATGAGATGTGTAAATTTTTATTTTAGTATTTTATGTTATAGTTATTTTCATTTTTCGAAATATTCATTTGTTATTATTCGATTACGCCAATCTATTAGCTATTTTATATTATAACCTAGCGCATGCGCATTTATACAGAGCTAGGTGTATATTCGTCGCATTACATTTTTGAATACGTGTAAACATATACAAATTAATGATTTGATTTGATTACATTTTTTCCCCCGTATCGGTAGACGATAACATAGCGGAGGCGTCGGAATACGGACCGGTAGCCAGGTCAATAATTAACTTACCGTCTACAGGATTGGCTTCGTATTATCACTACGGCGATTTCAAACCGTCGTTCGAATTTTCCGGGCCCGCCGTACACCCGGCGGCTGGTTATTCGTTTTTCACGCATCTTCAACAACCGCAGCAACAATTTCCAGCTGGTCCACCGCCCGGGTAAATTACGTTTATTTCATCGTAATACAAAACGTTAATTTTCACTCGTTATAATCGGACGGACGGTTTTTTATATTCTGAGAATAAAATTTAAAAAAAAAAACAACTAAAAATAGCAGCACTTTTGAAAGTGACTAAACATTACGATACTCCATCGCCTTTATTTACCCGACCTTGTACAAGGTTTTATTCCACTCATTGTATATCATCGGTAATATGTAACAGTTCTCTTGCAGAAGTGTTCGGATGGATGCAGAATTCATTTTAGCTTGAACGTTGATGATACGTAATTTACGTGAAAATCTCGATGAAAGGTTAGACTGGTGTTATCAACTGAAAGTAATTTGCTTAAAATATAATCTTCCAATCGTCAATCTGAAGGCTAATAGAAAGACCGGTCAAACAACGTATTTTCGGTTTTGCGAGCTGGTTTTCCCTTGTTTTTCTCGCTTTCTTTACTTTCCAAGCAAGCCGGTACTCATTAATCGACTAATTGGATGGATTTGGCTAGCGGACTTTGATAAAACAATTCACGTTCCCAATAGGTTTGAACCTAGATACTGCAAACAAGACGCTAAGGTATTAACTCTGTTCCACTAGGCAATATATATATATATATATATATATATATATATATATATATATATATATAACATTTTTATAACGATTAAACTGTGTTTTCATTTTGTTATATATATATGTATAGTGGGGCTATCTGGTGCATCGTGATACAATACCAGTCGGATGATTATGTATTAATCACATGTCGGGGTCGTTTTATTGGTTTTCTCGAATTTATCGATGTATGTGTGCTGATTCAATCTTCCTTTTCAATTCCGATACACGTGTATTCCAAAACTCCGTATTATGTTCGGTGTACATCTCATTACTGTTTATCATATATATATATATATATATATATATATATATATATATATATATATATATATATATATATATATGTACTGAAACCGATAAAAAAACCTAAACTATGTTGGATGGGGCACGTGTTACGACATGGAGGATTGCTGCAAGATGTAATTGAAGGATATATCTCAGGAAAACGAATAAAAGGTAGACCGCGATTAGCTGGATAGATAACCTGAAGAGGGATTCCAGAAAAACGACAAGTATAGAGGCGAACCAGTCCACGGACTGTTGCACCAGATGATGATGATATATATATATATATATATATATAATGTAATTGTCAAGAATATGAAACAAACAATTGCAAGAGTTCACTTGTGATAATATTAATTAATTAGTTTTGCGGCTCAGTATGTTGAACTCGTGGATATAAAAGTACACGTTCATTATTCAAAAATAACTTTTATGTGATTCGTAAGTATTTTAAGACATTTTTCCCTGTTTTTTCGCTGTATATATATATATATATATATATATATATATATATATATATATATATATAAATTAGGATATCGAATAGTAGACTACGAGCGTTTATGATGAACGGAATTTCTGAAAATCAAAAAGGGTTCAGAAGAACGTTGGTACCAGAGGAGAACAAATACTGAATATATAGCAAATAATTAAAAAATCATGCGAAAATAACGTATCATTTATTCTGCTTTCAACGATTACGCTGAAGCATGTTGTGGAAATTCATACGCGACCTTCGAGTCACCGAACATCTGCTACCACCGATCGCAAATCTTTTCCATATGCAATTCGTAGAATGATAGTCTAATTTTAACTTTCATACTTTTGGCCATGCCAAACTTTTACTAAACGTCCATTGCTTTACACTAAACACTTCCATACCATTTTTTTTTTTTTTTTTTTTTTGTTATCAATTCATATTGTGAACCGGTTTTTAATTAATCTTCGCAATGTCATATTTGCGATACTTGTGACTATTTCGTCAGCGTGTCAATTTCTAGCGGGACTTATTAAAATTATCCTTCGTCCGTTTTGGTATTAATATAAATATATCGGAGTAAATTAATATTTTTATTTACATTTATTGTAAATAAAAAACTACGCGTGAAATATGAAAAATTTCGAATAAATCAGATTTCGTAATAATATAATTATCAATCTGTTGGTTAAATATTTCTTTTAACGACGAATGTGTATATTCAGCACGACTTTTGATTATACAGTTGATAAATGTAAGAAATCTATTCATTCGTATGTGTGTGTGTGTGTGTGTGTTGATACGGGTGCTTGTGTATATATGTACAATGTTATTGATGTAAGATTTTGTCCTTTTTTAACACCGTGGGCGTTTAAATTATATTTTCGAAAAACTAGGTTAGATAATTGCGAGTTTATATATATTATAAAATCGTGCAGAATCGACCAGATTGAGAAAAAGATTGGCCATTCCAGATCTTGCGTATATGAAAGGCAGCAGCGGATAAATTAACCGCCCACCGTGTGTACTCTATCGCAATAACGCATGCGCTATAGATAAATGTATATAATGTATAATACATTTTCACGCGTGTATATATTACATATTAAATTGGCGATACCTTGTCAGGTTTTATTTTGCGCCTGTATTACGTACGAAAGCAGAGTTAATTATAGCCGCTGTACAAGTTTTAGCGCAAGGAGATTATTATCGAGATAACTGCATAGTTTCACGTCATGTGCTCGGCATGTTAGCATTCCCTCAAATGAAAAATCCGATTTCGTTGATATCCAAGTGGAATTTGTCAGCAGCCTATACGATTTCAGTCATTAATTTTCTGCCTTACTACATTCGCTTATATTTTACACGATTAACGATTAACGTGTAGTTATTATTAGTATTATTATTATTAATTATATTCCTTTTATATATATATATATGTACATATGCATTTCTGCACGTATATTGCACATTATTTTGCATAACTGTTTTTATTACTTTTTAATTTTTTTTTCGCGATAATCAGTTTTAGCGCTCCTGAAACAGCTCCTACCGGAGCCGGATGTGCACCTGTCATAGCTGGATGCTTAAATAGTAAATATCGTACCATCGACGGAACTTGCAATAATTTGAAATATCCAGCGTGGGGCGCCACTAACACTAAATATGGTCGATTGGTTCCTCCGAAATATGCGGACGGTTAGTAATTATATTTACATTTTAATAATATAATCCGGGAACTATTATTATTTATACGCTAAGTTATATATATATATATATATATATATAGCAATAGCCCACTCGATATCCAGTATGTGGTACCGTTATCTATGCTTTCTAAGATGACTGATAAGTCCAATTTTGGCGGTACACCGCTTTCCACAATCGTTGCATATGTGAACGCCTTCCGACGAGCTGTATTCGGCCGCTGTTTCTATTTTATTTTTGGCGATACCGAGGCAGTGCAGCTCTCACCAACGAATAACGTACAGAGCGAAGTTGTTTTAAAAATGGATAATGTACCGATAGAATGCGTAGAAAATTTTTAAAAATGGATAATGTACCGATAGAATGCGTAGAAAATTTCAACCTTGGTAGCCGATTAAATGACAAGACCTGCCTAGACAACGAAGTTCAGAGCAAAATACAGGCAGCTTCGGCAACAATTAATAAACTAAATGGGAGAGTATTTAGAAATAAACATATATTGATACCAACCAAACTGACTGTTTACAAATCTATCATCTTACCAACATTGTTGTATGGTTCGGAAACATGGGCACCATATAAGAGCGATAAACAAAAATTAGAGCAATTCCAGCAACGTATTTTGAGAAGAATTTTACACATTAGCTGGCAGGTTCAGGTGTCGAATATAACCGTGCTACAAAGAGCACATGCTACATCGATTCATCTCCTGATATATATATATATATATATATATATATATATATATATATATATATATATATAGCGTCGCATAAGATTGCGTTTTTTATGTAGGAACTCCGCCTATCTAATATTTATCGAGAACGTATTGGTCCATGTTTCCTGAGTAAATCTAAATGGAGAGATTTACCATCCAGTTCTCTGGATGTTTTCTGATTTTAACGAGTATTTTTTTACAATTGTAATTAGAATATAGCGGATTTGGATATAATAAAATTTTAAAAATATCTAAATACTACAAGCGGAGCGGTAATATACATTTATCATCTGACAAAATTGAAGAGTTAAAACGTCTCGGTTTAATAAAAACAAATTAAACTAATAATTTAATTAAATACGAACAATAGGCGTTTACTTAATTTATAAAGGACCGATGAAAAATTTTTTTATAATTAAAATTTTTCCATTTCCGTATTCAACGAAAAAAAAAATTAGATCAAGGTGTTTAGAGAGTAGTACGGGTGATAGTCAATAGGGCATTGAAGATGGAGAGGATAACGCCACACGAACAAACTGAAGTCGATGTACTGTTAAGATACGATATGCGCGAACGTATGGTCCAGTATACGCAATCTACAGATCATCGCGTCATCTTCAAGGTTTGGAAATGAGATTTTCCGGAACTTGTCCGATCAAGTGAGCTGCTACTTCAGTTGCAATAATGCGAGAAGTCCATTCGTTAAGATTATATGCCGGAACTAGAACATTCCCGGTACTGACAAAAACATTTTCCTAGTCGCCTTATCGACAAGCTCATTCCCACGAACCTTAGCGCTAGCGGTAGTATACAGAAACTTAAATTTCTGGTTCAGCCCTATCAAAGCCAGTTTCATCACTTTAGGTACTGCATGCTGATTGTGATTGATCGGTAAATATTGCGTCTACCACCAGAAACGAGTAAATAACTATGGATGTCTTACATAGAATTTTCAAACTATATAGTCGGATATTACACACAGTAAGCAACAACTATCGATAACTAACGCTAGATTCGTATTAGGAAAATGGAGTTGTCGTTTTTTCTATTGGTACAGATAGCTCAGCAGCAATCATAATTAAGATGGTTTCAACTTGTAACCACTGGGACCTTTGCTGACAACATTTTAATTTTTAATATTTATGATCCTTCAAAATGGAATCGTATCATGCAATAATGCATGTTTTCTCTGTTTCTGAACATTTTTATCTGAACAATGCGCTTCCACACTTTTCTGGATTAATACATACGCATATATATATATATATATATATATATATATATATATATATATATATATAATATATTTATTTATTTATCGCGCACAGGTGAAATATAATGTAATTTATATGGCTGAGTACAAGTTTATTATGGAGAATATATACATTTAAAATAATTTTATATTTTTCTGTAGGTATCCATGCTCCACCGGTATCAGTAACTGGAGATCAGTTGCCATTAGCTCGTCTCGTTAGTCTCATAGTGTTCCCGGAATTACCAATTCCAGATCCAGTGTGGACGTTGGTTACAATGTCCTGGGGTCAGGTTATTACGCATGATATGTCAATGGCAATGGGAACCGCTCAGGCTAGTAAGTGAATTTTTTATTTTGACTATTTTTCTCTAGATTTATCTCTCTCTCTCTCTCTTATATATATAATTATTATATCTCTTTCGTTGCCGAGTATGAGTGTTGCAACTGTCATTTATGTTTATGACGAAAATGGGATACCAAGCAGATACGATAATTTGTTTGGAAACCGCATAGGTGGCAGATATTGTGTTGTTGGTCGTTTGTAATCGAACTTTCTAGCTGATATATATATATATATATATATATATATATATATATATATATATATATATATATATATATAGTATAAATCTAATTTAAATTTTAAAATAAAATTCCTCGCGGAAAATTGTTTTATATTTATAGATTTTATTTCGTACAGTAAATTAAATTCTAACATTTATCATGCCCCCATACATCTAAATAATGAAGCAATTCTATGTATGTGTATAACAAACTTGCTTACATTCATATAATGTATATATATATATATATCACGATAAGTCTTTGTCTATTGACTCGTGGATAAAGGCTTTCCCCAACGTCGTTCACCCACTTCTGTCCTGCGCTTTCCTCAACCAATTATTCCCAGCTACCTTTGCTATATCATTGTGTAACCGTGTCATTGTCCTTCTCTATTTCCTTTTTCTATCCATTGGCCACCGCTGTAAGATCCATTTTGACCATCTATTATCTTCTCGTCGAGCCACCATTTTGTCATAGCCACCCGCTCTGCTACATCATACAAATCCTGTTTGTTCATCTATCCATGCATTCTTATTACGATCTAATTATATCCATTCTCTCATGTGTCGTCTGAGCTTTTCTTATTGTTTTTAAATTTGTTTTTACATATGGCCATGTTTTCGAACTATATATGAGAGTCGGAAGTACACATTGGTTATATAGTTTACGTTTCAGATTAATCAGTATTTGTTTATTGCGGAATACTATGCGTAATTTTCCAAGCGTAACCCACGATAGTGATATTCTACTTGCCACTTCTGCTTTCATTATCATGTCTTTATTTATTGTGATTTTTTGACCTAGAAATGCCATGTATAAATCTATGCTGTACGCTTCACATTTCTGCATTAGCATTTTAATTGTCAGCAAATGTACGTTCGTATTAAATCCTTATTTGAAGCCAGCCTGTTCTTTTGGCTGATTGAAATCAATTTATTTTGTTATTCTATTCATTATTATACGGAAAATAATTTATACATTTGTGACAGTAAACTAATTGGTCTGTAATTGCTCAGATTGCACGTACATTAAGCACCATCAACTGTCGCTCATTCAGCAGTATTATGTATATTAACTAATTATAAAAATGGTCAGATATTTAATTTTAATATCAATTACTTGTAAATTATTATTGTTAACAATAATGTAGGACGTGAGGAAAAATTGCAGAATTTGTTAACCCGAAAGATAAAGTAAAAAGCAAAAGCAATACACGCGGATTATAAGAAAGGACGCAACGATAAAATTATGTTCGTTAATTTTTAATTTTTTTGTTTATTAATCCCTTAATATTTCTTAATTAATTACTCGTTTAACAGAACGTCATTCTACAAGATGTTGCGGAGATGATGGACAACTTAGACAAACTAATAATCCTTATTGTTTCCCTATAATTTTACCTAAAGATGATACATTCTTCGCGAAATTTAACAGAAATTGCATGAATTTTGTTCGTTCTACAACTGATATAGATACGCGTTGTAACCCGGGAAACGTACCAGCAGAACAAGTAATAAATAAATATAAATATTTTGATTTAATCTAGTATTTTTAAAAAAAGATGAAACGAAAGTGTCGTAGCCTGCAAACTTTAGCTTATGGAACTACCAGTAACGATTATTTATATATATATAATATATATATATATATACTTAATTTTAAATAATTCCGAGATAAAAATCGGAAATTGATTTGATAAAATAATTTCAGCCGATTTAAACGTACAGTCATTGAACATTTTCCATTTCATTACTCGCGACATTCATTATCTTCAATTAAATTTAATTTATTCAATTAATATTCGATAGAGACCAGAAAGTATCTGAGCGGTGTAGTAGTTTACTGTAATCTTTTTACTTGTTTTTTTTTCTTTTCTTCGTTTATTTACAATCTGCACATAATGCAATAAGTAAATGTGATGAAAGAACAGGAAGGAATCAGATACTGTTGATGTTCCATTGACCACAGCTTAGGACTCAAGGAGGAATGAGAGGATGAGGATGAGGAGGAAGAAGTTGTTTTAAGATTGTCTCTTAGCCAGTTTATCTTCAATCGACGTGATGAAGCGAGTGGTGCATCCTAGCCTGCTGAAAAAGAGCTTGTATCTTTTTTTGGCAACTTCCGAAATAGTTGGTATCCGCGAGTCGGAACGTATAGACTGGTTTGACACGAACCAAGGAGCGTCTATAATTTTACGTAAGATTTTTGATTCCATCTACTGTAAGCGCCGGATGTTAGTTGGCTTAGCAGTGCCATATAATTCAACGCCATAAGTCTAAATCGGTTTTATGATTGAGTTGTAATAGTTTGTTCTCAACCGATAACTTCGACTGTTTTCCAAAAAGGCAATTGAGCAGACCATATCGCCTACGCACATCCTTAATTTTATTAGTAATGTGTTGACTCCAGGTAAGTTTTTTATCAAAACACATACCAAGGTGTTTAACATGGTTAACTTGAAGGATGGATGTCCCATCTAAATGAACCGATGACGTCAGCCCTTTACGCAGAGTGGAATACGATTTGTTACGTTAGGTTAAAAATATATTTATTAATTTATCTTTCGTTAATATATGGTATGTTACATTAAATTCATTTAAAATTTGTATATCAAACCGTTTGAGAGCTATTTTTACTTATGATACTATTAGTTGTTTTTTTTTTAGTACTGAAGATTAAAGATATATTTTTTTTTAAATACGAAGATTAATAGGTAACATCCGCGACTATGGTATATAACGTTATATTAGAAAAAGTAATATATGGAGAAGTTAAATCAATTAGAAATTTACTACAATCGCAGATTACATTGTACATTTGTCGTTTAGTTAAATGTTTGAAGTAGACATATATATATATGTATAGTGACTGTATTAAAATACAAAATTACCTTAATAGTTTAGCCGGCATAATTTGCCTCCGAGTGTTTTAAATTTGTCGACTTATCTATAATGAAGCCTAAATATTTTACGTGATCAGTAGAACTGGACGCATGATTATCAATTTTAATGTTATCATATATTAGTTGATCAAAGTTTTTATCTCGACCATATATTATCATAGTTTGAGATTGAACTCATTTATTACTGTTTTCATCTAACTAATAACTTTATTCCAATTAGAAGTATAAGACGACAACGTCGATTTGTGCTACATAAGTGCACGCTATATCTTAAGAGTAAAGTAACTGGTCTACATGAATGTTGTTAAAACTCTGGAACATATTTTAGAATATAAATTATTTCACAAGACCGGTCTAAGAACTTAACCTTGTGAGGCTCCAAAATTATTACTAACATCTATAATTATATATATATATATATATATATATATATATATATATATATATAATATATATATATATTATATATATATATATATATATATATATATATATATATAGATATATGTATATATATCTATATAATATATACAAAGTAAGGAAGATTTCATCAACTTGTGTACGTCGTCAAATGATTTCCACCCCATCGAAAGATTGATATCGAGCAGACTAAACGACTTTTCCTATTGTACAAAATTAGTTTTCCCCATTATCTTTCAGTGTATATGTATATATATGGGAATAATTGTCGTTATTACATTTATTAGTATCTAAACCGTAATGTTTTTATCATGTTCTTAGAACGATGGTTTGTTGCCTATTAACTGACATCGCTATCTGCGAGATGGGTCGCGACCTTCCTGTAATTTATTTTTATATTTACACCGAGGACTTATTAAATTGGCCTTGAATCGGTCACGTATATTTACATTGTAATTTCGTTTCAAAATTAAATTGACTTTTCCAATTATTTATAAGACTTTTGTCGTTAAGTCAAAAAAAAAATTATACTTCATTTTTAAATTCACATCACCATCATCGTTTTTTTTTTATGATAACGTGACTTTTTTTTTTCTAAAATACGCTATAACCAAGAAGGTTAGTCGGTTAAACACCAATTTCGAATAGTCTTAATAAAAGATAGTTATTTGTATAAATCACGTAATTTTTTCAAATTTAATTTTCAGTTATTATTATTTTTTTTTAATTTTTCCTATTATGTTACTTTTATCTTCTTCGTTATTTCTTTACTTTTTATAAAGTCGTTTGTTCATATTTAGCTGCTGGGATGGTGTAACTTTTAGGCTACTCGGCGGATGTTTATGTACATATAAATTTGAAAAGTGTGTAATGTAACGATTTGTAAAAAATAAACGATTAAAAAAAAAAGGAGTTAAAATCTTTGAACTTTTTCATGAAAAATAACAAAGACTTTTCGGTTGTTAAGCCATTATCGAGTGAACGTAAAAAATTAAATTTTTAAAATATATATACAATTTATAAAAAATATAAAATTTAAATAATACTAATTTATATATAATAAAAAATTATGAATTATCAAAATGAAAAAAACCGTATTTATAAAATAAACGGGCGATCGTTTATTTTATAAATACGGTTTTTTTCATTTTGATAATTCATAATTTTTTTATTATATATAAATTAGTATTATTTAAATTTTATATTTCTTATAAATTGTATATATGTTCATATTTAATTATTATTATTTACCTTCAATAGATAATGTTTTAACAGCGGAAAAGCTCTGTGATTTAAAAAAATTTTAGCTATTTTTAATTACTTATTTTTGCTGTTTATGTACTATTCATTTAAATTATTCACGATTTGCAGAATTTTAATTTTTACTTCATCT
The DNA here is from genome assembly GCA_032883995.1 of Coronaproctus castanopsis. Classification (NCBI taxonomy): domain Eukaryota; kingdom Metazoa; phylum Arthropoda; class Insecta; order Hemiptera; family Monophlebidae; genus Coronaproctus; species Coronaproctus castanopsis. The sequence continues at coordinate 192,783,508 of CM065052.1, read as the reverse complement.
TCTTCAATTTAATTTATTCTGGATGTCATCGAATGATAGACTGTTCTTCGCGTGAGAAAATATTCGTTTTCGTACGTGCTAGCGTCGATTATCGCATTCGTTAAAATAAAATTACATTAAATAAATAAAAACAATCGAAAAAAGGTGGCAAAGTTAAAATCGCTAAATTTTTATCTAAGGAAGTGGGAAATGATTTATTAAATTGGATGATAAATTTCGATGAAGGATCAGTTTTAAGAAGTACATTATAATTTAATCGACTTTTATAATAGAAAGTTTTATTATTATTAAATTATGTAAATCATGCCGTTGTAACTACCAGGGCTATATTACAGCGTAAGAAGACATGTGTTTAATTTATATGTACGCCAAGAGGATTTTGTGTATCGGACCCTGTATTTTGATTGTATATAGCTATATATATATATATATATATAAACACACACACATACACGCACATATATAGATATATTTTTTTTTTATTTTTTATAAACATCGTAGTTCACTATGTGCTGCAAACAACGAAGATCCGGATAAAAGAACGGGTATTAATCTAATGTTTCCATCGAAACACAAGATTGCGAGAAAGAAAAATTAATACGATGCGGATGAAATTTAGAAGGAATGATAGTAATAAGAATGATCAAATACAATAGTTAATAAAAATACACGCTATCATCTGAAGAAAGAGGAGTAAAACTGGAGCCCGTTAGGTGATCGGAATAGCATCACGGCACCACTTTCTTCTCAGGCACCTTGGCGGATTGTCTGGAAGACATGTTGTATGCATCCTACGGATGATGGGATTGTTACTATCTTCGAACTTGTCAGGTAATCATTGTCGAATGTGTATGTGATTGACATATGGAATCTTAAGATCATCATGTAATATCTGATCGGAGGCGTAGACTGGCGCAAACGCGATAATACGAATCATTTTTTAATAATGGACCATCTGTCGTGAACGGAAGATCTAAGATGCCATTTTTTCATTTCCCACTTTTGTTAGGATTGTATCGTGAATTTCAATATTTTTGTTTTTATCTCCGTACCGAATAGACTTCATTATTCAACTCATTTAACATAATCGATATTACCAAAACTCATGTGCATAACTGATTACATCGTATCGAGTAACCCCGTTAATCATATTTTATACGTGCATTTTTCTTAATTTCTTCCGTATAAATGTATAATCGTATCTTCGTATTCCAGATTGTTGCCGTTACACACTGGATGGATGCTTCGCTCGTTTACGGTTCCACTCAACAAGTCGCCGACGGCGTGAGGGAATTTATAGGCGGTCGTTTAAGAGTCGAATTAAAAGGTAAACGACAGTTGCCGCCGATGACTCAAAATAAAACTGCCGTTTGCGATCTTCCGTCTGAAAATGAGCCTTGCTATCAGTTTGGTAAGTAATATTTCATTTTCGACGATTTTATGCGCAATTATTTAATGATCATTTGACGATTTCCAATTCTAATTTGTAGAAATCCTTAATCTAATACGTGCACGGAGTTATAAATCGATGGTTCTTCTTCCTCCTATAAGGATTAAATCGCTTTTTTCACGGTCTCCTCAATTTGACGGGAATCTGGACTTTTTATTTTCCTACTCTTTTTTTTTTTTTTTTTTTTTTTTTTTCGACTCCAGTGTCTTAATATTTTACATACAGTCGAGAAATTTTTCCTTTCATCTTTCCATTTTCCTATCTCATGGCTATCATCGTTATTTGTAGAAAATATCGTAAAATGTGTAGAAAAATTTGTTTCATTTTTTTTTGTAGATTAACCTATAAATTATTAAAAAGGATATTAGAGAAAGAATTAAATTAAAGAAATTATTAAATTTAAATTTTTATATAAGTCTCAAGATTTAACATGCGGTTTGCGCTGTTCAAAAAAAAAAAACAAAAAACGATAACCATCCGATTTCTCTGGGTCACACTATATATTATATAAATTTGAGACAGAAAATGAAAATATATATTAGCCTATAAATATTTCATGTACCGTATAGTGGACATTCTAACTGAAAGTGTATATATAACTTATTAGTGTTTGTATACCTGTTAATGATGTTTTACGCTGTAGAGTTTTATATTTATTTACTTTTAGAAAGTTCGTTAATAGATTTTTTTTTTTTTTATATATTCGTTACGACAGGCGATAGAAGAGCTAATCAAAATACTCAGTTGACCATTTTACAAATGATACTTCTCAGAGAACATAATAGAATCGCCGCCATATTGTCTCACATTAATCCGCATTGGGACGACGAAATTTTATACCAAGAAGCCAGACGTGTATTAATCGCCGAATATCAACATATAAATTATTACGAATGGTTACCCATTATTTTAGGTAAATATTAAACGCTTAAATATTATTAACGATAACAACGTATAATTTCAACGTAATTTACACGAAAAAACAATAAAAGTTAAATCAAAAAGTCAACTAACATCTAACGCATCTTCTATGAGATGCTGGATCGACCGTTATTTATTACAACCTATAATGTTCAAGACTGAATACCGAAAGATTAACTATATTTGTAATTATGGTCTTTAATATAATTCATCGTTAAACGTTATTAATGCGTTTAAAAAATTATTTTATTTCGAATTTTTTCGTTGTTTTGTTCGAAATATTAGGCGTTGATAACATGCTCAAATATAAACTTATTTACAACGCTCGAGGCTATACTTACACTAATGATTACAACGACAAAGTTGATCCGAGCGTTCTAAATGGTCACGCTACAGCTGCCTTCAGATATTTCCATAGCGCCATTCAAGGACATTTTCAGTAAGATCGTATTTTTAAAAATATTTTTATTTAAATATAAATCGGATTCATTTTAGTACAAATTCCATTAACTTTTTCGTATTACGTAAACTTTTAATTGCAGAATATATAAAAATCGAACTATTAGTTTATATTTTCAGCTTTTCGAGTCATTTTTATTAATTATTTCGTATAAATGTATAATTCTGTGTGTAAAAAAAATATGATATAATAACTACGCGTTAATTTATTACAAATAAATTTAGTATTTCAGAAATTATTTAAGCGATACCATCTTTAATATTTCATTTTTTTTTTTAATGTAATAATAATCCGGAAGTACATTACGAGCGATTTTTTTTTATCCCTTTCTTATAAGTACTGATAAATTTATTACCATCAACCAGATGTTGTCACTCGAGAACGCACTTGATTTCTTGAAAACATGCTCATTAGCAAGGTCTAAATTTAGGTTTTGAATTGGCTACACCTAATCAATCATCGTTCTTCTTTTATTCAATCTTTTAACCTTTGCTGTTTTCTTTGATAAACTGCTATTAGCTCCCACTATAACACATATCCTAATTTGATAAGTGTGAATTTTGTTAACATTGTTTTTACAGCCCCATAGTTCCGCTACATATAGTAATACAGGCTTTGATACGACGTTGTAAATTAATAATTTGTTTATAGTATGAAGTGGCGGGATCAAACAACCAGTACAGTTGTTTAGTGTGGAGCCCATTTAAAGGTTTGGTTTGTAGGTGAACTCCAAGATATTTTTACGGTTCGACTTTGTTAAATTTCCATACCTTTGATTAATATCTATCGCGAACAATTGTTTTTTTAGTAAATATAATGAGGATACTCTTTACACTCGTTTATTGTTAATTATCATTTGCTCGACCAATTTTCAATTTCATCGACTGCACTTTGCGAGGTTTCACTCGATATTTGAAGTGTTATTACAGTGCCGTGAAGCACATAGGCTCGCTTACTATGGGGGGACTAAAAATTGATAATCTGGCTTATTGAAAAACGGTTTACACACATTTAATTTGTTAAACGCATACGATAAAAGTCAAGTACCAACGTCTACTGTACTTTAAATTAATCGTCCGGATATTATTTTTTAGCAGTTGAAAACACGTCTGCTCTGTATTTAAGCAAATATTACTGGTCATTTTTTAACCCTTTCAATAACGATATCCGGTTTTATTATGGTAGGTGAAATTTTAATGATAACAAAATTTTTTTCCGATTGACGTGAAACGTCTCAAATTTAAAAATATTTACGTCGAAATATACATAGATAATTATCTACACGTCTCCTAAGAAGCGGTATTGTATAATAAACACTATAGTCTCCTATGAAGCGGTATTGTATAATAAACACTATAATTTTTTGTCAAAATTTTTAATGTCCGACTGAAAAGGTTAACTCGATCGAATTTGTTAATTTAGCGAGAAATTTTGATCTTCGAAGTGACGTTCGCGTTTGTTATCACCCGCTTGTTTCGATTATGCAGTGCTGTGTATAGAAAAATTCTAAGGATCTCGCGGATTATTAAGATATTAAAAACAAAATATCGCAGAAACGAATAGTAAAACATTAAGGATCTCGTGAATTATTAAAACGTCCGAAACAAAAAAGTCCTAGAAATGGCGAAATCAAAGAGAATACCGAAAGTGGTCATAAAGAGGAAAATAACGTATTTCGAACACGTTATCAGAGGGACTTATAATTCAAGCAATGATATTGATGGGAAAATAAGTTCAGAATGATCTCGAACAGATTGAATAATGAACATATAAAAATTCGCTACTACTCAGGTACGAAAAGCCTCTAATTGATGATCCTTCGACGTCTTTATCGTACAGAGTAGATTCAGAATAAAAAGAACTGCATCTAAGATGTGTGCAATATTTATCAGTTTACAAATGATAGATACAGTATCAGAAAGTATTCCTGCAATGCTTCCTTAGTGATCTTTTTTTTTTATTATTTAAAAATTAAATAAAAGAAAAATCATATATATAATTAAAACAGTTTACTAGTTTTACTTATTAGAGTATCATCCAAACTGAATAAAAATTGAAAAGATTCATTTCATCACATTTAATACGTTTTTAGTGTTTTAAAATCGCGATGTTACGTATGTATGCGTGTATATATAAAAACCTTTTTTTTTTCGTATTTATTTATTACGTTTTTCTTAATAGATTGATCGAAGAACACAGGCGTATTATAGATAATGTAAGATTATCCGACTTCTTTAATCGACCGGTAATTATTGAACAAGGAGACAATTTCGATCACATAACTAGAGGAATGTCAACTCAAAGTCAAGAAGAAGTTGATCCTTACCATACCAGCGAAGTACGTATAATTTTATATTTTTCAATTTGATCTCTTTGTTGCGGAAATACACGTGTATATATATCCCGGTAAGAATAATATTAAATATAAGACAGTTCGACCGGAGGTGACATACATGAATACGGAAGAAGACTGGACTTTAGATGGCTAAACTGTAGTGGACCTGAGCGGGATATAAAACCAGTGCGAAGGTTAATAGATGAACAAAACGAGTGTTGGAATGGCGACCGCTTCACAGAAGAAGAAACATTGGCAGACCGTTAACCATTTGGTAAAACGATATAACTCTGGTAGCGAGGAATTGAATTCACAACAGAACCGGATCGAATAGAAGAGATTGGTGAGAACCAGCAGTAGACCGGTATATATTGTCTACCTCTTTAATACATTCATCAGCTCCATATATTTTCACTTCGGTTGTAATTTCCTGCAACACTAAATTTCGAACGGTTGTAGTTTTAGGAGATTCGTTTCAACACAGTATATTTTGCTCAATCATACGTAAGTTCTAATAATGCGTTTACGAAGTATTTGTTCTACCGCGCATATTTAGTCCGTATAATTCTCGATTTCTGCATCGTCCGTTAATACTTGACCAAGAAAAATCTCTTTGTACTTGTTGAATTTTCTGGTCGTTTATATCAAGTTGAAATTGACGAGGTTGTTTACCACCAATCGTTACGACTTTCGTTTTGTAGACAAACAGTTTCCCTTTAATACCATTCTTTGTTGCAAATTTTTTTATCGTTTTGAGTCTTTCTCCCTGACGTGAATTCCGTACATAGTTTCTGCTGAACTTAATTTAAGAACAAGACCCGCATATACGTTTAAAAGGAACGCAGACAACAAACACCCTTGACGCATTCACATATATATATATATATATATATATATATATATATATATATATATACGTTCGAACGATGGACGTTTGTCGCGTACATAAGTTATCAGTTTCAATAAACATTCGAAGATATCCTATTTCTTCAAGGAGTGGAAAAAGCCTATGCCAAGCTGACCCGATGAAAGAATTTAATATAATCGATGAAATACGTTTATTAGTATTCTTTAACGTATTCTTTAACGTTCCTATTGCATTTCTGGTTGACAAGCTCTTAGACAATCCGAATTATAACATATATAAAAATAGTTTTATATTTATAAACGTTTTTTATTCTGTTTTCCTCGGAATCGGAACAACCACTGAAATACGATGTATCTATATATATACCTTTTTGATATATACAAGTCTACTTTCATAATAACTTTGGATTAATAAAAATGGAAATCCGGACGGCCAAATTAAATGTCGTATTGAGCAGGCGCACACTGGCTTCGTGGAAATGGAGGAAGATGCTCGCAGCTCACGACCTACATCTTGACTTAAGATTCGAAACTATGAAATGCTATGTCTAGACATTGTTGCTATATGCTGTGGAATGTGGACACCGACGTTCAGAGCACTCAACAGACTACAAGCCTTCGAGTTTTGGCGCTATCGCCGTTTACTTAAGATCCCGTGAACTAAAAAGATAATAAATGTCGCTACGAATAATGAGATAGGAAAAATAATTGATTGATATTGTTAAAAGAAGAAAAATGGAATATTTCAGTCATATAATGCGTAGACCTAAATACAGAATTTTACAGAATGTAATAACGGAGGAAGGTAGAAGGAAAAAGGAGATTTGGACAATGTCTTGGTTCTAAAACTTACGAACATGGACAAACTACAGCGTTGAAGAACTGTTTCATACAGCTCGAAATCGGAACGCGTATAGGGAATTAATGGAGTTTTCCAATGGATGAGCCTAAATTCGAGATCGGTCATGGCACTGAAGAAGAAGATAGAATGGTCTGTATCGGCGTATTTATGTCTTTGATTTACTAGTAGGAAATTATAATCTGATATCTCTGTCGTCACTTCCAAGTGTATCTTCTTCTTCGAGATGTTCCGTTGTCGTCAGCTTTCCGCTTATATAATTCTCTTTTGAACATATTTCCCTGTATGGATATATACTTTGATAACAGATATTTCTTTAATAAGTTGCTTCCCGAACATATTTTGCGATTAGGCTGTTGTCTATTCCAACGGTTCTAGATTGTTATTACGTGGTGTGTGTTTGGTATATGTGTTCCTTTACTAATGTACGTGTAGTATATACGTTAAGGTTTATATTGTATTTATTAATTTGTTGAAGATTATTCGTCCGTTTATTTCGAGTAAGATTGTGTGAATGATGTATGTTTTAATGAGTGTGAGACTTGTGAATGCGTGTAGTTTTTCTGGTGTGTTTAATGGGTGTGAGGCTGGTGAATGTGTTCGATGCATTTTTTTGTATTTTATTTTTTTTACTTTTAATTTTATAATTCAGAAAAAATTATTAATTGTATTATTTTATTTATAAACCTATAATTGGCTGTTAGCTGTTGTGTGGCTTCATTAAATAGATAAATAAATAAATAAATGTTTTGTATCACGAATTGGAATTTATTGTTTTTTGGTAGCAAAGAACAATGAGGTAATTTCACCGATAATTTCTAACTTCAAGGTCATATTTATCTGTTAATTCCTTCTTCGGATTTTCTCCAACTATTGCGTTCCAATCTGTTTTGATATTATCATCTTTTTTTTGTAGTTTTATTTTTTTCAAAAATTATTCTATTTTTTATCTTCGTTTTATCGTTACTAGATGTCCGACTTCTTTAACCTATTATATCTACCCAGAATGCAACAAAACACAATTTTCGATAACTTTAGCGTGTAACAATGATTATGATGATGACTTATTATCAATATTAGACAAGCTAATCCTTTTGAGCGATCAGCATTTATTACTCTCTATTCACCAATGATAAAATCATCAGTCCCTCGTTTTTACTGATAGTTCAATTACATCTATGTTGTTCTTTTCGATTTAACTTTCCAATTTTCAGCATAATTCGAACATTCCATGTCGGTACTATTAAACAGCGGTTTCGTTCGATGATATTACATAAATGCGAAAGTTCATCCTAATATATACCGTCGAAGCGGTTAAACCGCGTTTCAATCACACAAAGTCACATGATTTCTGTACGCTCTTTATTTATTAAATTCTTCAGGTTACGAAAATAATTCTTACGCTGCGTTGTATGACACGCTAAGTGTTTTTGATCGTCGATAACTTATATAGTCTTCACACAGATTAAAAGATTGAAATTATTTATTTATTTCCAGATCACTGATTTTCTGTTCCGTGCGGGAAGACCATTTGGACGAGATCTAAAATCGATCGACGTCCAAAGAGGACGAGATCACGGTTTAGGTTCGTACAACGATTATCGCGAATTTTGCGGTCTACGGAGAGCTTCGAAATTTAACGATTTCCTCGATTTTGTCGATCCCGAGGTGAGTACAGTCGATAGTTTTTAATTTCTGACCTCGTTTCTATTTCTTCTTCTTTTTTTTAAATGTATATTGCAATCTTTAATGTTTAAATAATCAATATACGTGACTAATTTAAAAAGAATATAATAGTCGCAATACCAAAAAAGGAAAATACTGATACATGTGAAAAACATACAACTATTAGTTTCACATGCTTCAAAAATTTTAACAAAAATTTCTATATATATATACAAGAGCAGAACAAATGATGGAAAAAATATTAGCAGAAGATCAATTTGGTTTTAGAAAGAACAAAGTTACCGGAGAAGCAATATTGGCCTTACGATTAATCATTACAGGAAGAATAAGGAAAGGATACATTCTTAGGATTTATGGATATTTGACAATGGAAAAATGGAAAAAGATGTTTATAATATTAAAAAAAATAGGATTAAAATATAAGGAAACAAGGATTATATACAATATATATAATAATCGACGGATGATTATAAAAATTAGAAATGAAGAAAGAGAAGCAAAAATTGGAAAAGGTGTAAAGGATGTGCCTTATCACCCGTGTTATTCAATGTTTACATAGAAGAAGCGATGAAAAAAAAACTAAAGGAAAAGTTAAAGAAATTACACGGGGAAAATATTAGTATGCTTAGATTTGCCGATGATATCGCTGTATTAGCTGAATCAGAAAAGGAACTGAATAAAAGTGTATAATGGAAAACATGCTGCAGGAATATAATATGAAAATGAACGAAATAAACACCGAAATATTAGTATGCAATAAATATAATAATATAAGGAATCAATTTAATATCGATATTAGGGGAGAAAAAGTGAAACAAGTAAACGAATTTTGTTATTTGGGAAGAATGACCAAAGATGGTGTAGGAGTAAAGGAATATAAAAAGCAAAATTGCCAAGCTAAAGTAGCGTTTTATAATAAGAAAATCTTATTAACATCCAGAAACATAAATCTATCCGTTAGGAAAAGACTGCTGCAAGAATATGTATTCAGCATTGCCCTATAATGACGAAAGACGAGAAGCCGAGACTGATGGCATTAGAACTCTGGCGTTACAGAAGATTATTAAAAATAAAATAGACAGATAAGGTAACCAACGAGGAAGTTTTGAGAAGAATTCATGAAAAACCGACGTTGTTAAACAGAATAGTAAAAAGAAGAACCCAAATGATAGGCACTGCGATTCGTCTAATAGATGGGATGCATCCGGGAAAGAATGTGATTTACATTTCACAGATACTTGAAGATGTGACGGCGACATCGTATGAAGAACTAAAACGGATGGCACAGAATCGACAGAGATAGAAATCAATGACAAACCAATGTTAGGATTGAGCACAATATGATGATGACGAATTAGTAATTAAACACGTACGGATTAGTTCATTAATTAATTTTTTTTATTTATATACGTATCATTTATATTACTAAATAGTTTGACTTTTATCGCTTAAGACGTCTAACATCTGGTAGGCTAGTGTGTCGAAAAAAATGAGTTGCCTCGACATTCAATGTTTATAGAATCGTTTTTCGTGCTTATGGTCTACCCACTTCAGATTTAGATGCGGATCTTCGTATTGACAAAATTGTACGAATAACTTTATTTTGCCTACGCTGAATTACCATCTTGTTAGCAAGGTTTGCGCATCCCCAAAGTTGGATCCCGTAGGTTCAGATGGGTTTCATGATCTACTCGTAGAGTAGTCGTTTACTGTAGAGATCGAGTTGTGAATTTCTTTCCAACAGCCGCCACACTTGACGGTAAGTCCGATTTGTTCCGTTTTCTGCCTCACGTGATGCTTCCGCGTTAAATGGCCATCGAAATCAGTCCAAAATACTTAACTGAATTCTTCGGCGGCGGGGTCTGCTGGTTATTAATGTCTCTGCACTCTATTGCGGATTAACTTTTTTTTGAGAACGTAATTGACGTGAACGGATTTATGTTTATTGAGTTTTATCATTCTCTATATCTTCATCTTGAATCTTGGTCCAAAACGTTTTGCAGGTTATCATTCGCTTTCATTTGTGAATCACTCGCAGACAATATTGCAGCATCATCAACAAGCATTGCTGCGATGATGTCCGAATTTATTTCTTCACTATGGTACATTTCGGCGTGAAACGCGATTATTTGTTATTTTTTTGATTATTTCTTTTATAAATATTATTATTTTATTTTTGTAATATATCCGCCATTCTTGTCGTGTAATTTTAGAGGAAAGTTTTAATTTCTTTTCGCCTTTTTTTTCTTGCAGGGAGTCGAGAAATTATCACTTCTCTACGCTCATCCAGATGATGTAGACTTTACAGTTGGTGGTTCGTTAGAGGCTCATGCGCCCGGTACGTTAGCTGGTCCGACATTTTTATGCATACTTCTGGAACAGTTTTACAGAACTCGCGTTTCAGATCGATACTTTTACGAGTCAGGCGGACAACCCGGTTCCTTTACACCAGGTTTGTGCGATTTTCCTCGAATCGTCTTCGTCATTGAAGGCTAGCGTTCGCATCTTTTACAGCTTTGACCGATACTTGTCGGTCGCGTGTTAGATGACAAATAATCCTGTCCCGATGAAAAAGAAATCCATTTTTTGATATTGGAACATAACGTTCTTCTGCAAAATTCCTAATAAATATATCCGATTATCTGAAAAACGTATAATGATTGATCATATTTATTGACGAAAAGTGTGATAAACCAGCTTCATCCACTGCTGCGATTTTTCAAAAGATATGTTTAATCTGGTCGACTCCTTCGTATTTCACCAAACAACATCGTGTTGAAAATCGGCCCTTAGGTTTTTCCAATTTTACGACGTTTCATTTTATTTTCTTCGCGCTATAAAACATTCAAAATATTTCGTCTTACGATTAAGCAACGCATTTAACAAATGTTTTCTGAAATAAATTTATCATCGTACAGAAATGATTGACCTTCCTTCGAGTACAATATTATTCTGATTCTTTCTGCAATATATCATGCGCCAGCTGCCCAATAAATTTACAATAAAATAGAAAAAAGCTAGTACACATCAGATCCGTTTATCCGTTTGCTTCTTATTTCACATGCAACCTATGTATAAAAATTTACATTTTCTCAGTTTGTTCTCATATTTTATTATCTGCTAACGCCATATTATTATTATTATAGACGCATAAAATTCTTCACTTTATTACGTCATCTGCAAATCGCAGATTTGAGAATTTATACCATTTATGTATATATATATATATATATATATATATATATATATATATATATATATATATATATATATATATATATATATATTAATATATATATATATATATATATATATAATATATAGACACACAATCGTTCTTAAATTATTTCACGAGATGACTGATGAAGTGTATACATATATACTTGCAATCCTGCTCTTAAAAAAACTTGTACAACATGAAAATTCCTAAATTCAGGACAAAACGGATGTATCCCAATAATTCATAAATATATTTAAGTATTTTTGTCACATGGTAATACCAAATGATTTACTAAAGTAATTATTTCATAATTAATATAAATATGATATAACGTTACAGAGCAACTTAACGAAATACGGAAAGCCAGCCTAGCAAGAATTTTCTGCGATAATGGAGATAATATTCAATTGATGCAGCCGAGTGCTTTCCTTAAGATATCGTCATCGTAAGTTTTTTAAACATATTACCTCGAGGAACGTTTTAAAATAACTCCATGGCGACTGGTTTATGTATATTCTTAACAATATAGTTAACGAGCGTTGAACTATTTTAGAATAACATCGGATGGATTTTTATAAACGTAGGTTATATTAATAAATAATATAATAATAATAAATCACTTCAGCTGGGAACGGCAACAATCTTCGGAGAGATACTTTGATAGATATTTTTCTATCATTGTGCCGCATGAATATCTGAGATCGAAAAAAACTTTTTTTTTATTTGCCTAATTATTATCCACAGTCATCGATCTATAATCGTAGGTTATTAAATATCGTCATTGATTACAAGCTGGAAGGAATACAATAGACATTCTGGAAGAATTCTATGTTGAATTTTTAACGAAATTGTATCTAGAAGTAAAATGGAACTGATTGATTTCCAATTAATGTGCCGTGTACTGCTGCCTGGAGGCACAGATGAGAAGGGCTGAGATCATATTGAAGAGGATAGTATCGTGTAAGAAGCGAAAAACTTGAACATACGGGTTGCCATTCGAGTTTAGCAGGCCTCTTTAATTGTTGTTGGTAATGCTAGTTGAGATCGTTGAGAGATGAAAGTACTAGTTGTTTCGACAGTAATTTTCCTAATGTCCACAGGAACAACTGACAGGAGGTTCACTCTTTAACAATAGCCCATGTGTTATTAATGTGTGCACGAATCGGAGCCGTCTCAAAGTTATTTCTGTTTTTCTTTAAATCAGAACTGTTTTAATTACAAATTAGCAGTTTATACATTACGAAAGATGTTGAATTGTGTTTTTTTATCGCACGTAGTCCGTATGTTTACAATGGAATGGCTGACGAGGGGATAATTGAAAGTGTGATAAAATAAATTTGCAACCGAAAGTTATTATATAATCATCTCAGCAGGCGGAATAACAGTTAAGGTGACAGTGTAAATGTGTTCGTAGAAAAATGATCGAATACGAAAAGCGATTGTGTGTATGTAATCTCAATTGCAGAACTAGCTTTTTTTTTACTGCATATAAAAAATTAAATTATTAAATTATAGCGAATAATATGATGGATAAAACAATCATCTAAATTTAAGAAACAATTTCCGAACTAGAAGTGTAGAACTGTTGATAATGATCGAACTAAATGAAATTTAAATTTTAAACGTGCTTATTACGTCACGATTGTTATAATAGTTGAAAGTTTAAATTGAATATATAGACTAATATTTTAAGATGAAACAATAGAAATGTTATATTTAGTAGTAGACACAACAAAAAGACCGTATCCACGACCTGCGATAAAATTTATGTATTAAGTTAAAAGGTGTAAAGACTATTTGCAATGAAATTTTTAAATTATATCGAAACAATTATATTAAAGGGAAAGACGATTAAAAAGTAAACGCATATACTAATGAATTTAATATATATTAAAAAGTTTAAAGAAAGAATCCCACAGTTTGCTAAAAATATATAAACGATTAAATAAATAATGAAATAACTAAATTAATCAAATTTACTTCAGAACCCCCTTTTTTTTCTCATTTTTATTTTTATTATATATATATATATATATATATATATATATATATATATATATATATATATATATAATATATATATATATATAAAAATACAGATAAAAATAATATGTTATAAACACGCGTGTACGAATTAAATAAAAAAATAATAATCAATTATATCGAGCAACTGTGAACTTATGTTCAATTTCTAATCTAATTAATTTTTGTAATCTTATAATCCTTAATATTCGTTATATTAAATCGGTTAAAATTATTTGATGAATTTATTACGTTACATCCCGATAAAACATGTTTGTCAACACTCACCACAGCGATAGCCTAAATTCCTTATTTCAAATTTATACAAATAATCCGTAAATTTACCGTGTGACGTTAGTATTTATGTTAAATAAAAATTTGCTTATAAAAATTTAATGAAAAAAAACCACGCTATATTAAATTACGGAGAAGTTGATGTACTATTATTATGAATATCCCACCATAATTGATTTTTTTTTTATCAGTTGATTAAATACATATTTACAAGTAACCTTCTCTGTGAGATAATTCTTTATTCGAATTAAATTTCGTCGAAATAGAATCGTGGGGACATTACTACCACCGACAACATTACGCGTTAAATATTATACTATATTTTTTAATAATTAAGTCAGTAGGCAATTTACCAGCAATTATGCATGATTAGTATTTATTCGTAGGTTTTATCTATAAAATACCTTCGTAATTACGGCTGTGGAACTGGTTTAATTGTTGTTATTTTTCAACGGTTGAAATAGAAATTATTAACATTACTCAGAGTCGAACGTTCGACAGGAGTCTGAACAAATAAATCACCCGAATACAGTCGTTACAGCGTTCAACACTGCCGCATATGGTTTAACCCATTTACTTTTTCAATTTTGTATCTACTATAATTTAATTATACTTAACTAAAATTCTTACTATTTTATATTGTTCTTTTTGGTATAAGTAATACCTATTTTTAAATTTAAAACTCAGTGTAAAATATATCCATAGTTTATATATTATTTTTTTAACGATAATAGCAAGAAGTATGAAAAAGAAAAATTAAACGAGCAGATTTTCTAAATTTGTTTCGAATCAAATTATAGAAAATCGAATATCTAAAAAAAGAGGGATGTTTACTCTAAAGAGAATTCGATTCCCTAAAGCACACATTTACGTTAAACAGAAATCAATGATATGTGTCAAACGTGTAAACAAATTTATACTGCGAATACTTGCAGAAAACAACAAAAGAATACTTTTATATAAGGAAGTGCATACAACGTGAGAAAGTTTCATAGTATTCTAGAGAATTAGCAAGGTTTAGAGAGGTCTATATGGGTTTTTAGTGTTTTTAGTTTTAAATTTAAGTATTAAGTTATTGTAACTTATCCTTAACGATGATGAAAATGGTCTACTTCCGAAGTCCTTATCTTTTACACGTTAGTATCAATTCAATTAACGAAGAAGCATTTGAAAATACACCATTCCCGAGCACTTTTAAAAATTTTTCTACAATTCATATTGTAACTGTTCGAAACTTTTGTAACGAAATTAGATTTTAAATTTATATTAAACCGTTCTAAGAATGAAGTGACCCTCCCCCTACTCGATAGTTCGTACGATGGAGTTAAAGATAATTAATAAATAATAAACTTGAAAAAAGCCCATCAATTTTACAGTAAAAATAGCTTATATAATTAGTTTAATTCATATAAATGCGGATGTACTTTACGTTGAGATATTACAAAAATAGCGCAATTATTCTGAACTCTTTACCTACTTAATTCAGTAACACTAGCGTATAATGCTGCTATAACTACATCCTAACGGTACATGGTTAGGCATTATCGGTTAAATTAGACGTTACACATTTTAATAAGCTATTTTTACTTATATAGATAATCCTTAAATAAACATCAAATAAATCGTGTAGGGTAATGAACTGGTTATTGAAATAACGACGTTGTTTAGTCGGTGATTTATATATAAGAGCAGACGGGCCCGTTTTAGTTTTATTGAATAGCGCAGTTGGCTAACTGCTACAACGCAAACCGCGTGCTCTGCGTTTAGTGTACACGCGAGAGATTCGTTTTTTTTTGTCTATGGCATCCTATCACGAGAAGAAGCGCGTTTTATTTTCGGCGTGAATCGATCGCGACAGTACAAAGAGACTTTCGAAAAGAATTCAAAGTTACGCAAGTTTTATTGCGCGGATATCTTATTTACGAAACACTCCTACGATATCTGGAAAAGATGAAAACTCGGATTTCTGAAGAAATTTCAAAAATTCGTAAAAACTGAATGAATGTATCGTTCTATCGTTGCAAATGGCGGTCGTCCGAACAGTGTTATGTTCCATAAATAATTGTAAGCTAATTTCTCGTTTTTCTATTTTTAAATGAAATTGTATTCAAAAATTTTGGTGGAGTAATTTTCGAGTTATTCAAAAAAAAAAAATCTTCTCTGGGTTACCGTATATTTGGAGAAAAAATTGTTTGGATAAATCATTATATTCATTTAATAAGGTTCGATATTTTAATAATCGTCTAATACCGCTTGAAATTGTTTAAAAGTCAACATTATTTTATCATGCACATGATACGGTGATACTGCGTATTACTAAATTTCTTGATTTATATTAACTTTATTTGTCGGATATTTAATTTAATATATTAATGGTTTAATGACGGCGATAACAATACTTGCCATGTAGCTAATTTTTTTCTACATGATTTGATTAACTTTATCGCGAGTGTTCCTTGAAAAGGTTTTAATCTCATCTGAAAACCTTTTTTATGTTCGTATACACGGTGTGTTAGGTAAAATTACGCTTTTATATAGCATTAATAGTTTTTTTTTTTTTTTTTGTAATTTATTCTATTATCGTTACTCTATAAAGTTTATCGAAAACTCCTACGAATATCGCTAATTTGAGTTGTGATAAAGTAGAAATGGTTATAGAATATTTGCGTTATAAATTAAATATTTAAACTGTATTTCATTAAATTTAACTTTTTATTTTGTAATTTTTATTAAACAACACCTAACTTGATTTCGAATCGTCAATGTTCGAGTTAAACCATTGTAACCATTTATTTGCTCGATATGCTTCATTTATTTTCTAATGAAATCTCACTCTGATCGCCAAACGAATAAACAAAAAAACGGTTCCTGTGTACTTTTTGTTATCTCACATTACGAGAAATAATATTCCAAATTTAATTTAATTTATTCGATCAATACGATATAATATACGTTTGGTCGATTTAATTCCTACGCACGATGTTTAATATAACTGTGCCGAATAATTCAGTTTTAGACTACGTTTTGATTAAAATTAATATTGGCGAAAGATAACGTATGATAATGTGTATATATATATACACGCACGATTTTTGTTTAGGAATCCACTTGTACCGTGCAATGATTATAGCAAAATACCCGCTATCGATTTAAATTTATGGAAAGAAGTGCCACAGCAGAATATATACACTCTAGGAGATTATAAAAAGAAATAAGAAGTTTTTGGAACGGCTCCGATAATAATTTTTATATTTTATTTTATTACTAACCATTTAAGCGAAAAAAAAAACCTTTTGTATCATTTTTTATACTAGCGTTTAGTCATCAGTCTTATTAGAAAGTAAGTTTCGGTTTCAAAAATGTATGAATTAACTCAAATCGTAAATCACCTATTATCGAAAACAATAAATGACATATTTGTAAGTTTTAGTATTTATAATTTGATAATGATACACGAAAAGAAACAGTTTGTATTTTCATAAATACACATAATAAATATATATATATATAAATTAAAAACAATGGCGTATTATCATGGTCATTTCTATTCATAGTCAGTTTCACGTATTTATGGGTCGTAAATACCCTTCTAGTATATTTTTTACAAAATTATCACACCTCATTATATGTCCTAGAAATTTTATATAAATTTCTTACTTGTCCTATTTGGTTTAGAATTACGTTGTCTTTTCTGCGCAAGACGTTTTTGTATTCGGTGCCAGATTCCACGTCTTTACTGGATTGAGTTTCTTCTATTTCTTGAACTGTTTCCTATCAGTTTCTTCAACAATAACCTAGCACACTTGGAAGTCTGATTTTGCAAATTTTTTCGAACATTTACGCTAATTTCTCTATTCGTTAATATCTGCTAAATCTACATTTAGCGTATCTTCATCATCTATTAACATCTTTGTTATATTTACATTATCTTCTGTTAGTTCTGGATAATATATTTCGATTATATATATATATTTTTTTGTATAAATTAATTTCCTTTTATTTTTATTATTACTTATTTTCAACTTGGCTAATTATTCTGATAAAACTGATTGTATCCGATGCGTATTATTCAATGATTCAGCCAATAGAATTAGATCATTCATACGTATATATATACATATATATATTATATGTTATAATATGTATGGGCAATAAATTTCGTAATACCCCTACGTAAAATTATGAAAATCAATCTAAATATTAACTTATATCGACGTAGGTGTGATGATTAATTCGTCTGAAATAGTTACCGCATGTTCGGGCATGTTCTGTATTTTTTAAGCGAATTTATGTGTTACCATTTTTGTTTTTAATTTCCTATATTATCGTTACCAGCGTTCGTGGACGAATTATATTTATAAATATAACGAAATTTGCTATGACCACGAATATCACGAATTGTCAATTTTTCGTATCTTAAGTATTTAATCGACGATGTTTACGAATTACTTTATAATTCGATAAATGTTTTATAAGTTTTTGTAAATAAATAAATTTTGTATTGCGTTATTAATATTAAATATCGATTTAATTTTAAGAAAAACTTCGAAAATTTTGCACAATAAGGAACGTGTATAAAACTTTTAGATTTCCGTCAGAATGAAATCTAAGTTACCTTTTTGATTTCGACGGTCGGCGAATTTTCGTCGATATAATGTTTCGTAATTATCAAAACAAAAATTTAATATATACCGAATAAATTGAGAAAAATTTTTGAGGCGGAAAAATTGATAAAAAACTGCATTTTGAAAAATTTTCAATATTAGCGATAGATTTAGATCCAAATAAATGGTATCGAATTAGCTGCGAGATCGCATTCTTCAAAAATTGGAAAATTAAAGTGAAAATCTAAACGAACGTAGAGGCATATTTAAGATTATTTCGTACATAAAAAAGACGTATAACATTTTTATTATCCGTAAAGCCGAACCTAAGGTACGAGAAGATGACGTAATTATACAGAATAAATCTAAATTTTATTCATTCGTCGTAGGAAAAATAACAGTGAAATGGGCACAAAACTGACGTATTCAATCCGATAAAAAGCCAACACATTACGTTTACTACAAAACAAGTTACATGTCCTAGATTAAAATTGCACGATACTGTAATATCGCAATTACACGACACAAAAATTAATGGAATGCTTGGGTCGTCGTTCCTCGTTGTTGATTAATATAAAAAGTAATTATATTCGACCGATTTAGCCGTTTGAATACCATCTTCGATCAGGCTGTGTATCAGCTCGTTACAATGGTTTTGTAGCCGTTCTACATATCGTACGTTGGCTGCTTCGATTTCTTCTTTAACCGTCGGTATTTCTAGATCTTTATGAATTTCGTCATTGCGCGCGTTGGCGCATCGACTATCGATCGTAATATTTTTGATCGTGTTCTTTGAATAATCGCTATATTTGACTTTCTCGCAATTCCCCACAATGGGATTCCATACGACCATATAGGTTTCAATATTGATTTGTATAGCAGTATTTTATTTTCCACGGTCAATACCGAATTTTTTCCTAGTAACCAATACATTTTGCGGAATTTCATATTTATTCGCTTAGCCTCTATATGCTTTCTCCAAGTTAACCTTTCGTCCAGGTGCAGGCCAAGATATTTCACGCTATCCGAAGTAGGAATCGTTTTTTCATTGAATTTTATTACTGGACATCCGTCCACTCTCTTCAGCGTAAATATAATTTGTGTGCACTTTTGTTCGTTGATTGTAATTTTCCAGGATTTATACCATTTTTCCAAGTCGTTTAAATGATCTTGTAACTGTTTCGAACACCTTGGCGTGTACACGGTTAGAGACGGCTGACGTGGCGTATTCATATAGCTCAAACTAGGAAAAATATAATAGCGCGTACTAGACTGCTGCATCCATTATTGTCTGCAAAATCACAATTAAACTTAAAATCTAAAAGAAATATCTATCCGTCAATCGTGGCCAGAATTTGGAAATACGGTATAGAATTATACGGAAGCACAAATAAAAGTAATCTTCTACGTATTCAGCGATAACGGTCGAAGATATACTATCGCATCTGCTCCGAGGTAAGTCTCAAACCTTACGCTTCATTCCGATTTACAAATACCGTATATGCCCACCATGTGTATGTACAGTAGTATCAAAAATTTTTCAATAAACTGCAGTTTAGCTCAAATTCAAATATCAATCGAATGTATATAGTCTACGGGACAACTCTTCCAAGCGATTCAAGAAACGGAAATGGTGCCGTGATGCCTTGCCGATCCCTTAAAGAAATTGTTAATTTTTGCGAAATAGCACTAATTATGTGTCAATTTAATTTGCAATAGACTCGTATTTTTTTTTAACCTAATCCTCGATCTAACTTATTTCACTGGAGATGTTAGTCGCATATATTTCTTCCTTTTCCCTTCCTTTCTTGCCTCTTCTTTATCCTACTTCTTCTATTCATCACCGTTGGTTGTGGCATATAATTGTCGGCACAACGTAGGGAGAAAAAAGGAAAAATAACGGTAAATATACAATAAAGCAAGTTAAAAGATTTCACTAACGTTAATACTAAATAACGAGAATATATTAAAAAATTAAGCGATGTTTCGACGATGCAGAGCGAAGAATGCGGATCGATTGTGTTATACTAATATCGTAAAATTTACAATTACAATAAAATTTTGCCGAAATTTTATTCACGAATTAGTAAAGACCATCAAGTTTGTCTAGGCACATGTTGATTTTTTTTTGGTGTGTACTTAGGAGCATTCGATATTAATGCAATACGGGTTTTGTATGTCTGTAAGTATTGTCGGATACTAAAACCTAAATGACATCGTCGTAAATCAATAACTTTTTTTTTATCGGTACTAAGATACGACCGACCACTCTCGATCAAACGTATTAGATGCTTTCGTATGCACTATCTCCAGTTCGGTTTATGTGGCCGGTCAATCGAAAATAACCCGAAGAATTTTAATTCTTCTAGCCGAGAAATATATGCGCCATTATGAACGACATTAGGTATTGATTTTGAAAATCTCTTTGTAAATTTCTACATAATTTCTTTCGATGCGTGATATAAATATTTCTAGAATTGAGTAAGTCAGGCGTGGGAAAATAAATAATTTTGTCAACTGTTCGTATACTTTATGGAAATCGCCGATGAAGGATTAAAATATGAAATAAAATAAAAGTACATCTTTACACCGTATCACATAATGTGTAGGTTTAATCAAAACGGTCTACTAGTTTTGCTGGTCACACAGCATGTTAAACTGTTTTAATTATATATATATATATATTAAAATATATTGCGAGATACAGTATAAAAGTGTTATATTAAAGTAGTAAATTAAAATTAGGTATAATCGAGGAAGCGCTACTGAAATACTTCGATGAAAAACACAACTCAGTATTTTTCGTGTCTCTAAAAAACATGGATATGAATTAATTTTTATCATTCGCGCTATGATCGGTTAAAATATTACAGAAGAGACTGAAATATTAAGGATAATTACGTAAGGTTTAGTAATGGGTTCTTCATATAACTTAACCAATAGCAATAACGATAATAGTAATAATAAAAGAAAACATTTTAGTATTTTCCACAACGTTAAGTCATCAGGTTTCTACCACTAACCCGGTAATTAGGTTATGTATGTATATTAATATATATATATATATGCCAACTATGACTGGTTAAAATTTTTTTGCTGATGTTATATATTAAACATTTTAAAATAAGATTTATTGAACTGAATTTCTAATGTGAAGTTCCTAAACAAAACTACTTAATTTGTTATCATAATAATAATTTTTAAATACCGAATATATACTTTGTAATACATACGCAATTGTTGAATGAAGTAAAATTACAGAAATTATTTAATCTAATTTTATGATATTAAAAATATGTTTTCCTAAAAGAGTAAGGAAAATGATAGTCTGTAAAAACGTATTTATCATCTATTTAGGATTTATTATAAATTATTAGCCATTAAAAGTTAGGTATATCTAATGAAATATTTAAAACAGCTTAATATAGAAAGTTTTTTTAAATATATAAATTCAATTTTAATTATCGATTGTGCAATTTTAAACTAAATTTGAAATATAACGTTTTTTGTTCAAAATTTCATTAATAGTTTTGTTATCTAATTAGATATTATTTTGAAATAAAATATTAGGCATTAAAGGTTATCTAATTAAATACTTAAAACACGTTAATATAAAAAGAAACTATTTTTTTAAATTATCAACTAATTTTTTATTAACGATTGTACAATTTCGAACTAAATTTTAAATATAATATTTTTTCGTTCACAATTATATTAATAAATTTATGTTATCTAATTATAAATTATTAGGAATTAAAGGCTAGGTTATCTAATTAAATATTTAAAACACGTTAATATAAAAAGAAACTATTTTTTAAAATTATCAATTAATTTTCTATTAACGATTGTACAATTTTGAACTAAATTTTAAATATAATATTTTTTCGTTCACAATTATGTTAATAAATTTTTGTTATCTAATTATAAATTATTTAGATATAAATTATTAAACATTAAAGGTTAGGTTACGCAATTAAATATTTACAACGATAATATAAAAAGAAAGTATTTTGAAATATATCGATTTTTTTATTATCGATTGTACAATTTTGAACTAAAATTTAAATAATCTTTTTTAAAAATTTCATTGATTTCGACCTTACTTATTCTAAGCATTCCGACTTACCGTTCGTATGTAAGAACATCTCGAAAATTAGAAAAATTCGTATCACGATCTTTTCGAACAGATTCAAAAAATAAGTTGTCAGATTTCGGATGACTTAAATTTAATTCAATTAAATTTTTCTTCCGACATAATAACCACCTTTTGGCGTTAGTTCCGTTATATTTGTAAACGAGTTTCCTCTAAACTACGTAATTTAATCGTTGAAATTCGTTCGTACCACTCGAAGCCGGTGTGACTGTTATTAATTATACATTCGCGAGCACTCGTGAAAAATAAAAACGTTCACTAAGAGACATAATACAAGGAAATCGTCGTCGCGAATGTAAATTATCAATAAAATTAATTAGCATTTAAAATTTACCTGTAAAATGTTATTTGAAAAAAATAAAAATGTCACGTTTACAAAACTACACGAGTGAACAGTAATCATTGTAGAACTTTTTTCTAGAGAGCGAGCCACTTGCACCGAAAAACGTTACAGCCAATAAAATCGAAGCCACGCCCACACTTCAAATCAAAATTTTCTTATATAAATTAGGCTCAGTTCCCAGATAGCCGGACAGTCGATTTGTTGACATCTTTGTAGAAGGTTTGGTAAAGTTTTAGTTCGTTGCGATTTTTCGGTTTTCGATCGAAATGTTTTTGTTTGCCGACGTAGAAGTATTTAATTGGCAACCGACCGAGAGAAAGATCGATATACTTTCTGGATTACCTTTGGAAATTTCTAATCAGATATTCCGGTAAGTAAATAATTTTATAATACTTTTTTTTTTTTTTTAAGTCTATATTCGTATAGGTTTAATTGGTCAATGTATATTTCCAATATAAACGTAAACGAATGACTGTATTCAAAATTTTAATTATAATTATGAGAACATTGTAAATTACGTCATTTTACTCATTTAATTGCACTCCGTACAAAGTTAAACTATATGGTATATATCTATATATAAACTTTTTTATCGCCACTAAATTTTATTTGGAAGTTTCAT
This sequence comes from Coronaproctus castanopsis, assembly GCA_032883995.1. NCBI lineage: Eukaryota > Metazoa > Arthropoda > Insecta > Hemiptera > Monophlebidae > Coronaproctus > Coronaproctus castanopsis. Next base: position 192,759,672 of record CM065052.1, on the reverse strand, counting down.
ATATATATATGCACAAAGTGCAGTAACCGAATAAAAAATATAAAAATTAATAAATCAAACAATTTATTCAAAGCTGATACTTCAGGCTGCGATAATAGAATTATTTGAACATTCATGGTTGATAACCGACATTTGCGATTTATATCTATAATATGCGATCGATTATTTTCAACATTTAGTTGAAATAATATACTAAAATAAATTAAATACTTCGGCTCCTTATTTAAAATTTATTCTAATTACATTCTCAATTTTTTGACGTCAATGTTAATTTAAAAAATGCCACCGAAATAAATCGCAAATGTCGGTTATCAACAATGAATGTTTACAAGTATCTAATATCGTCGCAACTTGGAGTATCAGATTTGAATAAATTATTTGTTTTATAAATTTTTATACTTTTACCGCATTTGTTTATATATATTATATGAAAGTTTAAAATAAAATTTAGTGGCGATAGTGTGCTAAAAATTTAATTCATCGTCTTCAAAATACCAACCTGAAACAATTTTATAATACTCTCTCACTCTCACTCACACTATATATATATATAAATATAAATATAAATATATATATGTATACATATACATATTATATAGTAATTTTACTGCACATTGAACCCAAATTTCTAAAAATGTACCAAATAAAAACTTTTAAAAAATCGAGTCGAAGTTGCGCACTAAAAGTTCGATTTAATTAAATGTATCAGCTCAATATTTCTACCCTGTTTCGTGTTATTTAATTACGAATAGTTTTATTGAATAAATTACGTCGTTTATAAATATTAAATTGGTAAATATTATTTGAGGTTTTTTGTATATATAATAGGGAAACAATCTTACTAAACCAGAACTTATGTAAATTTTAATTTATCACTCATCCGGGTGTGGTTTTTTAATTTAATTCTATTTCTCTAACTTAGCCGACCGATTCTAAAAGGACGTAAAATACATTAATTTATCCGAGCTCCCGATTGATTCTGAGTTGTACAAGTACACTAAGTAATGACGTGAATCGGTACAATTCATCGCTTATTTTATTTAATATCGTTACACTCTGTATTATACGGCGATATAATTTATTCAATTCGAAACAACATTAATCATTAATTTCGAATATTATTTGCGCAGAATGCTGGACGCGCAGTCTTTATTAAAGGCCAGATTAGTATCGAGAAATTGGTACGTACGTATCGCGTCTGACCAGAAGACTAATATCAAAAGTATTCGCAGAAAAGTACGGCATGCACGGAAAGCTCGTATAGCAATTTGGCGTTACGGTGGTGACTGGACGAAAGCCGCATCGTCGGATCTTCGCCTATTTAGCGGTAATGGTAAGCTTTTTATCGCTCGCATAGGCTATTTTTATATAGTTTTATAAACGTGCTGAATTTCGTATTAATTTTCTGTTTCGTTCGTGTTAATAGGTTTCAGAGCTAATAGCCGATTTCACGGCTCGCAGACGAAGTCGAATATAAAGAAACGAGTTAAAATTACGACAGCGGATAATCCGTATTTAAAACGCCAGCCGTGTATTTTTAATTTTTGAGAGAATCATCGTTTATAGTTTCGTCTACATTTTATCTAAAATGTAATTAAAAATTCGCGACTTACATAAAATAAAAAATTTATCCGATTGCGAAATTTATTTCTAAATTTCGATGTACGTATTTCTAAATTTCGATGTACGTATATTAGAAATTACCAGTTGCTGAAACTAAGTATGTAAATTTTGGGCTGTAAATAATTTTAAAGTCTTTCAGTCGAGTGTTGAACGGAAAATTATGAGGTTTTTATTTCTAAAAAAGAATCGGGAGAATACAAATTAAAATGTAATTAATGTGATAAAGACGATACAAAGGACAAACGGAACTCGCAATAAAATTTGAAGAATATTTAAATTTATATATGAAACAACGTTGAATTACTTCGAGAACATTGTAATGAACTAAATCACTAATTCAATCAATAGCTCAGTTGTTATTCTGCCTCGATAGCAAACTATGTAAACATGTCCCAAATGTCAAGCTTTTCAAATTTTATTATTAACTACGGGCAACCCGTCAATTTGACAGGTACATGATTTCATTTTTTTGGTGTCTCAAAAACCACACGCCAGAGCTACGTACTGATATTATTTCTCACTACCTTTTCAGCGTTTAGTATCATGTTAATAATATTATTTCGCTTTTCATTGCCGAGTTTGTAATGCTCCAGTTTTATAGGGATAATACTGAACTAACTTGATATAGGGCACAAATGCCTACTGTATCGGCAGATTATGAAATCAATATGGACCTGTGGTCTGTAGTTAAGAGGCTGTGTCAGTAGGTCTACAGAGCACAGATACAGGCCAGGCAAAGTATAATACCGAGAGAAATAGTCGATCCGTACCTCTATTCAAGAAATGATTTTTTTGATTTTTTTTTATATATAATATTATTAAAAAAATAAACGTTTGTAACTGAATTACCACAGTAACAGTTCGTTTTTGTCTAGCGTGCTCTTCACAATCGACGTAAACTAACAGTTTTTCTATTATCGTATAGATGTCGTTATTCTGTAAAATACGTAAGATAGTATCGCAATTTTATCGAGAGTTTTAACTCGTAAAACGAATGGACAAGAGCGTTGTTGAGCTTTATTTACATAAAACGGAGTAATTAATAATTTTCCAAGATTATCGATAATTTTTTCTTAAGAACGAAATATATATATATTTTTTTTTACGAGTAGTTATTGCCTATAAGGCTATTACTCGAAATATGAATTAATTATATATTATTACTCAGTTTCGAATTTATTATGAAGTTGGTGAGAAGGAGGGAGGTTGTTTACATCCGGTACATTTTTCATCAGCTGATTGCACCGATATTGAGCAATGTTTACAACTACACACTTGAATATGAAATGTTGTCAAAATTGTCTGCTAACCCCTTTTTATTCGGGTTATGCAATTACGTATAACTGAAAATGTTAAAGTTCACATTATCACGTTACTCATTTTAATATGAATAATCGTACCGCGAAAAGTACAAACTCGCTTCGATCTTATAACGTGAAATTTATCTATATATTATTCGCGATTAGCATATTTTACACTAAAAATTTATTGTTCAGTCAATCCCGTTACATATACACAGTTCAATTTGTTTCTTGCTATCCACACTGACATGGGATTGGGATGGCCATCTCTATTTACAACTACAGATAAGGCTACAGTATATAGTAGGATATTGTACATTGAAAACCAGCATAATATATAGATTAAATGAATAAAATAACGTGTGCTGCGCTAAATTGGTTTGTTTGAATCATGTTTTAATTACTCGTTACTAAGAAAATTTTCTTTCATGAACCGATAAACATATTTAGTATGTATTCCACCTATATAAACTAATTTATTTTAAAAATATATTAATTAAGAATTTTTATATGATAATTAGTCATTACAGCTTTAATTTTATTATAAAACGTTTGAGGAAATATATAAACGGTGTGTGTATTATGAATATATGCCTTTTCCAAGATGGCACAATTTTGAAATAAATTTTAAATGTGTTTTTTGTTCAAGATTTCATTAATAGATTTGTTATGTAATTATACATTATTTAGAAATAAATTATTAGGCATTAAAGGTTACGTTATTTAATTACATATTTACAATGTTAATATAAAGATATAAGTGTTTTTAAAATATTGTAATTAATTTATTATCGATTGTACAATTTTTGGTACTAAATTTTACAATGTTTTTTGTCGAAACTTTCATTAATAGATTTGTTACCTAATTATATATATCATTTAAAAATAAATTATTAGGCATTAATGGTTAGGTTATCCCATTAAATACTATGATGATAATATTTAAAAAGTATTTTTTAATTATTTCAATTAATTTAATTTTTGTACTAAATTTTGAATACAACCATCATTGCTCAAAATTTAATTAATTTTGTGCTTACGAACTCGCATCTCCTTAAAATGCAATTATAAAAACTTTCCGACTTCCCTTCCATATGTAAGAACGTCTCGAAAATTAGAAAGATTTGTTTCAGATTTTACTGATTTTTTTTTTTAACAGATTCCGATAACAAATAGTCAGATTTCGGACGATGTAAATTTATGTAAATTTAATTTTTCTACCGGTACAATAGCTATATGTTCGCGTTGAATTTTTTATAAACTACATAATTTAACTATCGAAATTCGTTCACACCATCCGAAAACCAGCGTGACTGACTCGCCGTGAAAAATGAAAACGCTCAACACGAGATATAAAATAAGAAAATTTTTCTTCGCGAATATAAATTATCAATAATAATTATTTACTGATATATCTAAATAAAATCGGAAGAGACAAACGAAAATTAGCCTTTTAAATTTACATGTAAAATGTTATTTGAAGAAAAATAAAAATATCACTTACGTTTACAAAACTACACAAGTGAACAGTAACCATTGTAGAGGTTTTTTCTACCGAGCGAGCCACGTGCACCAAAAAGTTACAGCCATTAAAATCGAAGCCACAGTTCAAATCAAAATTTTCGGAGATAAATTAGACCCAGTTCCCATGTAGGACAGTCGATTAGTTGACATCTTGCTAAAAGGTTTAGTAAAGTTTTAGTTTGTTACGATTTTTCAATTTAATTTTTTTAAAAGTGAGTTTTAGTTTTCGATTGAAATGTTTTTGTTTGCCGATGTTGGTGTTTTTCACTGGCAATCGACTGAAAGAAAGATTGATATACCTTCTACATTACCTACGGAAATTTCTAATCCGATATTCAGGTAAGTTGATAATTTTATTAAACTTTTTTTTTAGACATTATTCATATAGGTTTACTTAGTCAATGTATATTTCAGATATAAATGTAAATGAATGGCAATATTCAAAATTTGATACATCAACTTATTCGAAATTTGAATTATAATTATGAGAACTTTACAATTTTTTAAAGTAAATTACGTCATTTCACGTATTTAATTGCCCTCCATACAAAGTTCAACTATATGGTGTATGAATATATATATAAAATTTTTAGTGAATAATTGCCACTAAACTTTATTTGAAAGTTTCATACAAATATATATATATATATTATAGACATATAGATATAGTATAAATATGTAGATATATAGTTATAGTATGGATATATATATAGTACTGATATATATATAGTACTGATATATATATATATATAGTACTGATATATAGATGTAGTATTGATATAGTATTGATATATAGATATGGTATTGAAATATAGATATAGTATTAATATGTAGATATAATATCGATTATATTATTGCCACTAAATTTTATTTGAAAGTTTCATATATATATATATATATATACATATATATATATATATATATATATATATATATATATATGTATATACATATACATATACATATATACGAACAAAGTATGGTAACCGAATAAAGCATAAAAATTAATAAACCAAATAATTTATTCAAATCTGATACTTCAGGTTGTGATAATAGAATTACATACTGTTAACAATTCATAGTTGATAACCAATATATAATATGTGATTTCAATATTTAGTTGTAATAATATGTTAATTTTTTTTTCTTTCCCTCTAATCCAAAATTAATTTAAACAATTATTTACTGGATTTTATGTTGGTAAATATCAGGAGAGGGTGGTTTTGCCCATTGGCAAATCCAACCACGTTAGAGTTCAATACTACATCAATATCTCAATACTATATCTATATTTCAATACTATATCTATATTTCAGTACTATATCTCGATACTATAACTATATTAATTATATATATTAGATATATGTTTCAATAATATATCTATATTTCAGTACTATATCTATATATCAATACTATATCTATATATCAGTACTACATATGTATATCCATATTACATCTTTATATCTACATATTTATACTATTCTATATGTCTATAATATACCTTTTAGCAAGATGTCAACTTATCAACTGCCCGGCTATATGGGAATTGGGTCTAATTTATCTCCAAAAATTTAGATTTGAACTGTGGGCGTGGCTTGGATATTAATGGGTGTAACTTTTCATGGTACATGGCTTGCTCAGTGAAAAAGCTTTACAATGTTACTGTTTACTTGTGTAGTTTTTGGAAATGTGACATATTTTTTTTTTTCAAATAATATTTTACAGGTAAATTTGAAAGGCTAATTTTTGTCTGGATTAATTTATTTCGTTTGTCTTTTCCAAATTTTATTAAGCCACACCCCATTTTCTAGTAATATCAATATCTCAATACTATATCTATATTTCAATACTATCTCAATACTATATCTATATTTCAATACTATATCTATATTTCAGTACTATATCTATATTTCAACACTACATATCTATATATCAGTACTACATATGAATATCCATACTACATCTTTATATCTACATACATATTTATACTATATCTATATGTCTATAATATATATAATTATGTAAAACTTTCAAATAAAATTTAGTGACAATTATTCACTAAAAATTTTATATATATATTCATACAACATATAGCTGAACTTTGTACAGAGGGCAATTAAATATGTGAAATGATGTAATTTACTTGAAAAAAATTGTAAATTTCTCATAATTATAATTCAAATTTCAAATAATTCCACGTATCAAATTTTGAATATAGCCATTCATTTACATTTACATCTGAAATATACATTGACTAAGTAAACCTATATGAATATTGACTAAAAAAAAAAGTCTAATAAAATCATCAACTTACCTGAATATCGGATTAGAAATTTCCATAGGTAATTTAGAAGGTATATCAATCCTTCTTTCAGTCGATTGCCAGTTAAAAATATCAACATCAGCAAACAAAAACATTTCAATCGAAAACCAAAACTCGCTTTTAAAAAAATGAAAAATTGTAACAAACTAAAACTTTACTAAACCTTTTACCAAGATGTCAACTTATCAACTGTCCGGCTAAATGGGAACTGGGTCTAATTTATCTCCAAAAATTTAGATTTGAACTGTGGGCGTGGCTTGGATATTAATGGGTGTAACTTTTCAGGGTACATGGCTTGCTCTTTTGAAAAAGCTCTACAATGTTACTGTTCATGTAGTTTTGGAAATGTGACATTTTTTTTTTCAAATAATATTTTACAGGTAAATTTGAAAGGCTAATTTTTGTTTGGATTAATTTATTTCGTTTGTCTTTTCCAAATTTTATTAAGCTACACCCCATTTCTAGTAATATCTATATTTCAATACTATATCTATATTTCAATACTACATCTATATCTCAATACTATATAATAATCAATACTATGTAATAATCAATACTATATAATAATCAATACTATATATATATATTTCAATACTATGTCTATATTTCAATACTAAGATATAAATTAAAATGAATGGCTATATTCAAAACTTGATACGTGGAATTATTTGAAATTTGAATTAAAATTATGAAAAATTTACATTCAAATTTCAAATAATTCCACGTATCAAGTTTTGAATATAGCCATTCATTTTAATTTATATCTGAAATATACATTGACTAAGTAAAAGTAAACCTATGTGAATATTGAATAAAAAAAAAGTTTAATAAAATCATCAACTCACCTGAATATCGGATCAAAAATTTCCATAGGTAATTTAGAAGGTATATCAATCTTTCTTTCAGTCGATTGCCAGTTAAAAATACCATACAGATGGCCGTATCAGTCTGTTCCAAGTGTTCTCAAAGTTAAGACGTGTTTCTGAATTGACATTGGTTTTCATTGTCATTTTCATAGTAATTTTCATTTATATGTATATATGTATATATATGAACTTTTGCAGTTTGTGTACATTCGTAGCTTTATCACTTTAGTAATTTGTTTTTAACAATAAGACAGTTTAGTCACGTTTTTGTGTGTTGTTCGATTAGTTACTTCTAAAAAAAATGCATCAAAGAATATGTATTAAATGTCTCGTTAGAAATGAAATAAACTGCTCCAACGCACATTTGGATAGTCGAATTGTCACAAAAGAATGATAATAAATGGTACAAGCGGTTTATAGAAAGCCGAAAAGAATAAGTTAACGATGAAGATCGTCCTGGAGTTGCAATTACGTCAACAAACAAAGAAAACACCGAAACAGTGAGGAAAATGTGTTTTGGAAAATCTTCGACTCACTATTAGGGAAGCTGCAAAGGATCAATCGGTTCATGCCATGCAATTTTATCGAATGTTTTTGTCATGAAACCATGGCAGAGAAGTTTGTTCCGAAATTGCTCAATTTTGAGCAAAATCAACGTGGCATTAATATCGCTCGGGATTTGTCCAATGACATCGACAATGATCCTGATTTGCTGTAAAGGGGCATAACTGTTGGTGAAACGTGTGTATATGCTTATGACGTCAAAACCAAGGCCCAATCATCCCAATGGAAGCAGTCAGAACGCAAAAAACAAAAAAAACACGCAAAGTTCAATCAATGTTTTATCACTGTTTTTGACGATTACAATGACGTGGTTGCATCCTTGCAAACAGGTCGTCGTACCGTTAATGACGGATATTACAAGTAAGTTATGCAGCCTTTGCGTGTGGCTATAGTTCTCAAATAATCGGAATTGAGAAAAAACAGATCATCGATTTTGCATCACGATAATGCACCAGCTCAGACATCGATGCTTGTTCGTGATCATATTAGCCAATAACAACACTGTAATCATGCCTCAACCGCAGTATTCACCAGAATTAGACCCTTGCGACTTTTCCCTGTTCCCAAAACTGAAGAGATCAATGAAAGGAAAGTGTATTGATGGATGTTCATGAATAAATAAATACTTCTCGAAACAAGAAAATTTACCTTTTTTTGAACAGATCTATATATATTATATATATTTGTGTTAGATGTATATTTAAAACTTTACGGCTTTCATTCCACGTCAATTCTGGAGATTTCATTATGTTTTAAAATTGTTTGAAATAAACTGATTATACTTACGCGATCTCTGTTCAATTCAAAATCAGTTGAAGCCTATATACTAGCATTATATATGTGTTGAAGATGTTTCTTATACGTACCATATAATTTTTGTGCATTTTAGGAAATCGTGATTGTTGAAAAAAAATAATTGATCTGTTCGAGATCTGTTTTAAATTCAATCGATTTCCGAATACATATTTTCACATTCTAATATATTGTACACAATTGTTGGTCCTCCAGGCTGGATACGGAATTCAGACTGATACAAGTTTTTCATCATATAAGTATTCCAGATCACGTTTTTTTCACTATTCCTAATTAATGCTTTTGCATATATTCTTACATTTCAGTTGTAATTTCAGCAGAAACTGTTTTGTTTTTCATTATTCATTTATTTATTCATTTTTCTTACTGTTTGATATTGTTCAAAGTTCAATTGCCGCAGCGTCATTGCGTCTGGTTCGATGTCTTCCGATTTCTTATCTGTGTATGGTTCTATTGAACAACCAATCATATTAATTCTTAGTTGTGAGGTGTTCGATCATACTAACGGTCAGCTGTTCTGGTGTTGGTTGGCCATATCAGTCTGTTTCAAGCGTCCTCAAAGTGAAGATGTGTTTCTGAATTGACATTGGTTTTCATTTTCATTTTCATTTAAATATATATATATATATATATATATATATATATATATATATATATATATATATATATATGATTTTGTTGGCTGTGTACATTCAACTATCGATTTTTTTTTTATTATGTTGCTACATTGTTACTATTATATGTGTTAGCATTTTCAACCATTCTGGATTAGTTATTTGTTTTTAACAATAGGTAAGTTCAGTCACGTTTTTGTTCGTTGTTCGATTTTTTAATTTTGAAAAAAATGTATCAATGAGTATGTATTAAATATCTCGTTTGGAATGAAATAAACTGCTCCAATGCACTTAAGTAGCATTCGGATAGTCGACTGTGTCACAAAAAAATGCTAATGAATGGTACATTCGATTTATAGAAGCCCGAGAAGATGTTAATGATGAAGACCGTCCTGGAGTTACGATTACGTCAACAAACGAAGAAAACAAAGAAATGATGACGAAAATGGTTTTGGAAAATCGTCGAAACACTATTAGGGAAGCTGCAGAGGATGTTGGTATATCAATCGGTTCATGCAATGCAATTTTTTCGGATTTTTTTTGTCATGGAACGTATGTCAGCGATGTTTGTTCCAAAATTGCTAAATCTTAAGCGAAATCAATGTGGTAATAATATCACTTGGGTCGGCAACGCCTGATGTGCACAAAAGCGGCATGACTGGAGATGAAACGTGGGTTATGACGAACGAAACCAAGACGAAATCATCCTAATGAAACCAGTCAAAAGAGTCGAAACCGAAAAATTCATGCAAAATTAAATCAAAAGTTTGTCTACACTTTTTGTCGATTACAGTGGCATGGTGCAACCTTTTCAAGAGGTCATTCGGTTAACCCTTTCAGTGAGTCTGTCCGAAATAACTTTAATGTTAATAAATATAATATGTTCGAGTTTTTTTAACATAAAATGATTTTGTACGATATTTTGCATATTTTACAAATACACATAGACCATAAATTATGTGTTAGATACTATACAAAGCTAAAAAGAATTATTTATTAACATTAAAGTTCATGTACGATATTTCGGACAGATTCACTGAAAGATTACTTAGTGTTTTAATTATCATTTGAAGAAGAAATTTATTTATTTGGTAAGTAAAAGTCCTATATTATTTACTTATAAATTATTTTTATACATATTTCATTATGAACGGAATATGATTTTTTAAAAACTCGTGTCCGAAATTTCGCACAAATCTAACTCGTGGAGTAAATATAGAAAAACATATCACATTTTGATTGAAATATTTCTCAGCATACAGATGAAATGTACAATTTGCATGTAAAAAAAATATTTAAAGAAGTACTAATGTAATTTTAACTTGTCTAGATAGAGTAAATAATATGAAACTATTGCCATATCTAAAGAAGTTAGAATTTTCAATACATCCGATTTACTTTCATTTCCAAAACACGATTTTCTTTACAAATTGTTGCAATTGTTCTAATAATAAATAATATTTTAGATACAATGGCTCTTGAGGAAGATGAAATTTATAGGATATTAATGGATGACAATACATCGGTGATTGGATCAGGTTCTGATGATGATTATAATGATGAACAGGCGCTTTTTGGTGAAGGTAAATGTACAAAATTTCTTATATACGTTTTTTGTTTGTAGTTTTTACTGAAAATACAATATGATTATACTGTAGGATAAAATTAATATGTACATATTTGCCCTTATGTGTGAATATTGAAATTAATTCTTGTTTTCAATTTTATTTCAGATGTTGAAAATATAGATATAAAATATAGGTAAAATTTCAGGCAACGTGTAGCTGAAGATTTCATATATCCACATATACCTACAAAACGAGGAAGACCAAGCATGACTGAAGTACCATTATCGGGACCTTCTAGAACTTTTGAAGTACAACCGATTCCACAAATGCGTTGTGATGGCGAACAACACTATCCACAATGGGATGACAAGGATAGTGAGACAAGATGTAATATTTCAATATCTTTCTTTCAGTCGATTGCCAGTTAAAAATATCAACATCAGCAAACAAAAACATTTCAATCGAAAACCAAAACTCGCTTTTAAAAAAATTAAAATGAAAAATTGTAACAAACAAAAACTTTACTAAACCTTTTAGCAAGATGTCAACTTATCAACTGTCCGGCTATATGGGAACTGGGTCTAATTCTTCTCCAAAAATTTTGAATTGAACTGTGGGCGTGGCTTGGATATTATTGGGTGTAACTTTTCAGGGTTCATGGCTTCCTCTGTTGAAAAATTTCTCACAATGTTACTGTTCACTTGTGTAGTTTTTGGAAATGTGACATTTTTATTTTTTTTTCAAATAATATTTTACAGGTAAATTTGAAAAGCTAATTTTTGTTCGGATTAATTTATTTCGTTTGTCTTTTCCAAATTTTATTAAGCCATACCACATTTTCTAGTAATATGTATATTTCAATACTATATATCTATATATATCAATACTGCTTGTGTCATTAGTAGTGTCCCACCATTAGATCTATATATTGCAGGCAGAGCAGTCACAAGTGAATTTCGTATACCGGGGGGACTTGAATTTGTTGACAACCCTTAAATTTGTGGATTATAACATGCTACAAGCTCGTCAACATACAATTCCAATTAACCTGTTTAAAAAGCATGTTTCCCAAGTGCTCTTGACAGAATGGCAAAGGAGGTGGGATGCTGACATCACAGGAAGGAAAACATACCAATTCTTCCCTAATATCACTAACAGAATGAAATTGAAGAAGTTAAATATTAACTTGTACAGCTCTCAGGTCTTATCTGGCCATGGCAAGTTTGCAGCTTATTTATACAGGTTCCATCTAGTTAATGTTACAGGGTGTACCTGTGTTCGGGAGATATTATAAATAACCTTGAACATTTTATCTATGAATGTCCTGCTTTTGCTAATCAGCGACTTAAGTATAAAGTAGGAAACATGCAGTCCCTTCATTTAAACAGCAATAATCATTCAGCATTACTCAAGTTCTCTGAAAATGCAATGCGACATAAATTTAATATCATGAGTTAGCTCTTAACTTACAAAAATAAAAAATAAAAAAATAAATAAAAAAAAAATTAATAAAACAAATTCAACTGTGAAACCAATATCCGGAGCAACTAATCAATCTTCTGATACTGCACTCATTACATGTTTAAAAATTAAGTTTGTAAATATAACAATAAATGTTTGCAACAATTTTAATTATTTATATAAAGATTTTATCCCCATTTTTTAATATAAAATAATTTATAACATTCTTTAGTCTTAAGTTTGTACATATGATATACTGCATGGTAATTTTTGGGACTATGTTATGTCATCCTAACTGTTGCCCATAAATATAAGTACACTTGCAAAGGACCTCACACACAAGTTTGAAATACTTATTTATTTATTTATGAATATACAGTTGATATATGTGTAGTTTAATTGATATATAATTCTCCTCCGGTCCTTTACACCTTTATACATACAATTTTACCGAAATATATGATTGTTATTAAAAAAAAAATATATATATATCAATACTATATCTATATTTCAATACTATATCCAGAGTTCAATACTATATCTATATTTCAATACTATATCTTTATTCCAATATTATATCTATAGTTCAATACTATATCTATAGTTCAATACTATATCTATAGTTCAATACCTTATCTTTATTCCAATACTATATCTATAGTTCAATACTAGATCTATAGTTCAATACTATATCTATAGTTCAATACTATATCCAGAGTTCAATACTATATCTATATTTCAATACTATATCTTTATTCCAATACTATATCTATAGTTCAATACTATATCTATAGTTCAATACTAGATCTATAGTTCAATACTATATCTATAGTTCAATACTATATCTCTATTCCAATACTATATCTATATATCAATATTATATCTATATTTCAATACTATATCTATGGTTCAAAACTTTAATTATATCTTAATACTATATCTATGCATATATCGATATATCAGAGAGAGGGTAATTAAATATGTGAAATGATTTAATTTACTTGAAAAAATTGTAAATTTTTCATGATTATAATTGAAATTTCAAATAATTCCATGCATCAAATTTTGAATATAGCTATTCATTTACATTTATAACTCTAATATACGTTGACTAAGTAAACCTATGTGAATATTGTCTAAAAAAAAAAAGTTTAATAAAATCATCAACTTACCTGAATATCGGATTAGAAATTTCCATAGGTAAATTAGAAGGTATATCAATCTTTCTTTCAGTCGATTGCCAGTTAAAAATATCAACATCAGCAAACAAAAACATTTCAATCGAAAACCAAAACTCGCTTTTAAAAAAATTAAAATGAAAAATTGTAACAAACAAAAACTTTACTAAACCTTTTAGCAAGATGTCAACTTCTCAACTGTCTGGCTATATGGGAACTGGGTCTAATTCTTCTCCAAAAATTTTGAATTGAACTGTGGGCGTGGCTTGGATATTAATGGGTGTAACTTTTCAGGGTTCATGGCTTCTTCTGTTGAAAAATTTCTCACAATGTTACTGTTCACTTGTGTAGTTTTTGGAAATGTGACATTTTTATTTTTTTTTCAAATAATATTTTACTGGTAAATTTGAAAAGCTAATTTTTGTTCGGATTAATTTATTTCGTTTGTCTTTTCCAAATTTTATTAAGCCATACCACATTTTCTAGTAATATGTATATTTCAACACTATATATCTATATATATCAATACTGCTTGTGTCATTAGTAGTGTCCCACCATTAGATCTATATATTGCAGGCGGAGCAGTCACAAGTGAATTTCGTATACCGGGGGGACTTGAATTTGTTGACAACCCTTAAATTTGTGGATTATAACATGCTACAAGCTCGTCAACATACAATTCCAATTAACCTGTTTAAAAAGCATGTTTCCCAAGTGCTTTTGACAGAATGGTAAAGGAGGTGGGATGCTGACATCACAGGAAGGAAAACATACCAATTCTTCCCTAATATCACTAACAGAATGAAATTGAAGAAGTTAAATATTAACTTGTACAGCTCTCAGGTCTTATCTGGCCATGGCAAGTTTGCAGCTTATTTATACAGGTTCCATCTAGTTAATGTTCCAGGGTGTACCTGTGTTTGGGAGATATTATAAATAACCTTGAACATTTTATCTATGAATGCCCTGCTTTTGCTAATCAGCGACTTAAGTATAAAGTAGGAAACATGCAGTCCCTTCATTTAAACAGCACAGCATTACTCAAGTTCTCTGAAAATGCAATGCGACATAAATTTAATATCATGAGTTAGCTCTTATCTTACAAAAATAAAAAATAAAAAAATAAATAAAAAAAAATAATAAAACTAATTCAACTGTGAAACCAATATCCGGAGCAACTGATCAATCTTCTGATACTGCACTCATTACATGTTTAAAAATTAAGTTTGTAAATATAACAATAAATGTTTGCAACAATTTTAATTATTTATATAAAGATTTTATCCCCATTTTTTAATATAAAATAATTTATAATATTCTTTAGTCTTAAGTTTGTACATATGATATACTGCATGGTAATTTTTGGGACTATGTTATGTCATCCTAACTGTTGCCCATAAATATAAGTACACTTGCAAAGGACCTCACACACAAGTTTGAAATACTTATTTATTTATTTATGAATATACAGTCGATATATGTGTAGTTTAATTGATATATAATTCTCCTCCGGTCAATTACACCTTTATACATACAATTTTACCAAAATATATGATTGTTATTAAAAAAAAAAAAAAATATATATATCAATACTATATCTATATTTCAATACTATATCTAGAGTTCAATACTATATCTATATTTCAATACTATATCTAGAGTTCAATACTATATCTATATTTCAATACTTATCTTTATTCCAATACTATATCTATAGTTCAATACTATATCTATAGTTCAATACTATATCTAGAGTTCAATACTATATCTATATTTCAATACTATATCTTTATTCCAATACTATATCTATAGTTCAATACTAGATCTATATTTCAATACTATATCTATAGTTCAATACTATATCTTTATTCCAATACTATATCTATAGTTCAATACTAAATCTATATTTCAATACTATATCTATAGGTTCAATACTATATCTATAGTTCAATACTATATCTCTATTCCAATACTATATCTATATATCAATACTATATCTATATTTCAATACTATATCTATAGTTCAAAACTTTAATTATATCTTAATACTATATCTATGCATATATCGATATATCAGAGAGAGGGTAATTAAATATGTGAAATGATTTAATTTACTTGAAAAAATTGTAAATTTTTCATGATTATAATTGAAATTTCAAATAATTCCATGCATCAAATTTTGAATATAGCTATTCATTTACATTTATAACTCTAATATACGTTGACTAAGTAAACCTATGTGAATATTGTCTAAAAAAAAAAAGTTTAATAAAATCATCAACTTACCTGAATATCGGATTAGAAATTTCCATAGGTAAATTAGAAGGTATATCAATCTTTCTTTCAGTCGATTGCCAGTTAAAAATATCAACATCAGCAAACAAAAACATTTCAATCGAAAACCAAAACTCGCTTTTAAAAAAATTAAAATGAAAAATTGTAACAAACAAAAACTTTACTAAACCTTTTAGCAAGATGTCAACTTCTCAACTGTCCGGCTATATGGGAACTGGGTCTAATTCTTCTCCAAAAATTTTGAATTGAACTGTGGGCGTGGCTTGGATATTAATGGGTGTAACTTTTCAGGGTTCATGGCTTCCTCTGTTGAAAAATTTCTCACAATGTTACTGTTCACTTGTGTAGTTTTTGGAAATGTGACATTTTTATTTTTTTTTTCAAATAATATTTTACTGGTAAATTTGAAAAGCTAATTTTTGTTCGGATTAATTTATTTCGTTTGTCTTTTCCAAATTTTATTAAGCCATACCACATTTTCTAGTAAT
Source organism: Coronaproctus castanopsis (assembly GCA_032883995.1). NCBI lineage: Eukaryota > Metazoa > Arthropoda > Insecta > Hemiptera > Monophlebidae > Coronaproctus > Coronaproctus castanopsis. The sequence goes on along the minus strand of CM065052.1, from coordinate 192,743,054 downwards.
ATGTATATTTCAATACTATATATCTATATATATCAATACTGCTTGTGTCATTAGTAGTGTCCCACCATTAGATCTATATATTGCAGGCGGAGCAGTCACAAGTGAATTTCGTATACCGGGGGGACTTGAATTTGTTGACAACCCTTAAATTTGTGGATTATAACATGCTACAAGCTCGTCAACATACAATTCCAATTAACCTGTTTAAAAAGCATGTTTCCCAAGTGCTTTTGACAGAATGGCAAAGGAGGTGGGATGCTGACATCACAGGAAGGAAAACATACCAATTCTTCCCTAATATCACTAACAGAATGAAATTGAAGAAGTTAAATATTAACTTGTACAGCTCTCAGGTCTTATCTGGCCATGGCAAGTTTGCAGCTTATTTATACAGGTTCCATCTAGTTAATGTTCCAGGGTGTACCTGTGTTTGGGAGATATTATAAATAACCTTGAACATTTTATCTATGAATGTCCTGCTTTTGCTAATCAGCGACTTAAGTATAAAGTAGGAAACATGCAGTCCCTTCATTTAAACAGCAATAATCATTCAGCATTACTCAAGTTCTCTGAAAATGCAATGCGACATAAATTTAATATCATGAGTTAGCTCTTATCTTACAAAAATAAAAAATAGAAAAATAAATAAAAAAAAATAATAAAACTAATTCAACTGTGAAACCAATATCCGGAGCAACTGATCAATCTTCTGATACTGCACTCATTACATGTTTAAAAATTAAGTTTGTAAATATAACAATAAATGTTTGCAACAATTTTAATTATTTATATAAAGATTTTATCCCCATTTTTTAATATAAAATAATTTATAATATTCTTTAGTCTTAAGTTTGTACATATGATATACTGCATGGTAATTTTTGGGACTATGTTATGTCATCCTAACTGTTGCCCATAAATATAAGTACACTTGCAAAGGACCTCACACACAAGTTTGAAATACTTATTTATTTATTTATGAATATACAGTCGATATATGTGTAGTTTAATTGATATATAATTCTCCTCCGGTCCTTTACACCTTTATACATACAATTTTACCAAAATATATGATTGTTATTAAAAAAAAAAAAATATATATATATCAATACTATATCTATATTTCAATACTATATCTAGAGTTCAATACTATATCTATATTTCAATACTATATCTAGAGTTCAATACTATATCTATATTTCAATACTTATCTTTATTCCAATACTATATCTATAGTTCAATACTATATCTATAGTTCAATACTATATCTAGAGTTCAATACTTTATCTATATTTCAATACTATATCTTTATTCCAATACTATATCTATAGTTCAATACTAGATCTATATTTCAATACTATATCTATAGTTCAATACTATATCTTTATTCCAATACTATATCTTTAGTTCAATACTAAATCTATATTTCAATACTATATCTATAGGTTCAATACTATATCTATAGTTCAATACTATATCTTTATTCCAATACTATATCTATATATCAATACTATATCTATATTTAAATACTATATCTATAGTTCAAAACTTTAATTATATCTTAATACTATATCTATGCATATATCGATATATCAGAGAGAGGGTAATTAAATATGTGAAATGATTTAATTTACTTGAAAAAATTGTAAATTTTTCATGATTATAATTGAAATTTCAAATAATTCCATGCATCAAATTTTGAATATAGCTATTCATTTACATTTATAACTCTAATATACGTTGACTAAGTAAACCTATGTGAATATTGTCTAAAAAAAAAAAGTTTAATAAAATCATCAACTTACCTGAATATCGGATTAGAAATTTCCATAGGTAAATTAGAAGGTATATCAATCTTTCTTTCAGTCGATTGCCAGTTAAAAATATCAACATCAGCAAACAAAAACATTTCAATCGAAAACCAAAACTCGCTTTTAAAAAAATTAAAATGAAAAATTGTAACAAACAAAAACTTTACTAAACCTTTTAGCAAGATGTCAACTTCTCAACTGTCCGGCTATATGGGAACTGGGTCTAATTCTTCTCCAAAAATTTTGAATTGAACTGTGGGCGTGGCTTGGATATTAATGGGTGTAACTTTTCAGGGTTCATGGCTTCCTCTGTTGAAAAATTTCTCACAATGTTACTGTTCACTTGTGTAGTTTTTGGAAATGTGACATTTTTATTTTTTTTTCAAATAATATTTTACTGGTAAATTTGAAAAGCTAATTTTTGTTCGGATTAATTTATTTCGTTTGTCTTTTCCAAATTTTATTAAGCCATACCACATTTTCTAGTAATATGTATATTTCAATACTATATATCTATATATATCAATACTGCTTGTGTCATTAGTAGTGTCCCACCATTAGATCTATATATTGCAGGCGGAGCAGTCACAAGTGAATTTCGTATACTGGGGGGACTTGAATTTGTTGACAACCCTTAAATTTGTGGATTATAACATGCTACAAGCTCGTCAACATACAATTCCAATTAACCTGTTTAAAAAGCATGTTTCCCAAGTGCTTTTGACAGAATGGCAAAGGAGGTGGGATGCTGACATCACAGGAAGGAAAACATACCAATTCTTCCCTAATATCACTAACAGAATGAAATTGAAGAAGTTAAATATTAACTTGTACAGCTCTCAGGTCTTATCTGGCCATGGCAAGTTTGCAGCTTATTTATACAGGTTCCATCTAGTTAATGTTCCAGGGTGTACCTGTGTTTGGGAGATATTATAAATAACCTTGAACATTTTATCTATGAATGTCCTGCTTTTGCTAATCAGCGACTTAATTATAAAGTAGGAAACATGCAGTCCCTTCATTTAAACAGCAATAATCATTCAGCATTACTCAAGTTCTCTGAAAATGCAATGCGACATAAATTTAATATCATGAGTTAGCTCTTATCTTACAAAAATAAAAAATAAAAAAATAAATAAAAAAAAATAATAAAACTAATTCAACTGTGAAACCAATATCCGGAGCAACTAATCAATCTTCTGATACTGCACTCATTACATGTTTAAAAATTAAGTTTGTAAATATAACAATAAATGTTTGCAACAATTTTAATTATTTATATAAAGATTTTATCCCCATTTTTTAATATAAAATAATTTATAATATTCTTTAGTCTTAAGTTTGTACATATGATATACTGCATGGTAATTTTTGGGACTATGTTATGTCATCCTAACTGTTGCCCATAAATATAAGTACACTTGCAAAGGACCTCACACACAAGTTTGAAATACTTATTTATTTATTTATGAATATACAGTCGATATATGTGTAGTTTAATTGATATATAATTCTCCTCCGGTCCTTTACACCTTTATACATACAATTTTACCAAAATATATGATTGTTATTAAAAAAAAAAAAAATATATATATATCAATACTATATCTATATTTCAATACTATATCTAGAGTTCAATACTATATCTATATTTCAATACTATATCTAGAGTTCAATACTATATCTATATTTCAATACCATATCTTTATTCCAATACTATATCTATAGTTCAATACTATATCTTTATTCCAATACTATATCTATAGTTCAATACTAAATCTATAGTTCAATACTATATCTATAGGTTCAATACTAATCTATAGTTCACTATATCTATATATCAATATTATATCTATATTTCAATACTATATCTATGGTTCAAAACTTTAATTATATCTTAATACTATATCTATGCATATATCGATATATCAGAGAGAGGGTAATTAAATATGTGAAATGACTTAATTTACTTGAAAAAATTGTAAATTTTTCATGATTATAATTGAAATTTCAAATAATTCCATGCATCAAATTTTGAATATAGCTATTCATTTACATTTATAACTCTAATATACGTTGACTAAGTAAACCTATGTGAATATTGTCTAAAAAAAAAAAGTTTAATAAAATCATCAACTTACCTGAATATCGGATTAGAAATTTCCATAGGTAAATTAGAAGGTATATCAATCTTTCTTTCAGTCGATTGCCAGTTAAAAATATCAACATCAGCAAACAAAAACATTTCAATCGAAAACCAAAACTCGCTTTTAAAAAAATTAAAATGAAAAATTGTAACCAACAAAAACTTTACTAAACCTTTTAGCAAGATGTCAACTTCTCAACTGTCTGGCTATATGGGAACTGGGTCTAATTCTTCTCCAAAAATTTTGAATTGAACTGTGGGCGTGGCTTGGATATTAATGGGTGTAACTTTTCAGGGTTCATGGCTTCCTCTGTTGAAAAATTTCTCACAATGTTACTGTTCACTTGTGTAGTTTTTGGAAATGTGACATTTTTATTTTTTTTTTCAAATAATATTTTACTGGTAAATTTGAAAAGCTAATTTTTGTTCGGATTAATTTATTTCGTTTGTCTTTTCCAAATTTTATTAAGCCATACCACATTTTCTAGTAATATGTATATTTCAATACTATATATCTATATATATCAATACTGCTTGTGTCATTAGTAGTGTCCCACCATTAGATCTATATATTGCAGGCGGAGCAGTCACAAGTGAATTTCGTATACCAGGGGGACTTGAATTTGTTGACAACCCTTAAATTTGTGGATTATAACATGCTACAAGCTCGTCAACATACAATTCCAATTAACCTGTTTAAAAAGCATGTTTCCCAAGTGCTTTTGACAGAATGGCAAAGGAGGTGGGATGCTGACATCACAGGAAGGAAAACATACCAATTCTTCCCTAATATCACTAACAGAATGAAATTGAAGAAGTTAAATATTAACTTGTACAGCTCTCAGGTCTTATCTGGCCATGGCAAGTTTGCAGCTTATTTATACAGGTTCCATCTAGTTAATGTTCCAGGGTGTACCTGTGTTTGGGAGATATTATAAATAACCTTGAACATTTTATCTATGAATGTCCTGCTTTTGCTAATCAGCGACTTAAGTATAAAGTAGGAAACATGCAGTCCCTTCATTTAAACAGCAATAATCATTCAGCATTACTCAAGTTCTCTGAAAATGCAATGCGACATAAATTTAAATGAGTTAGCTCTTATCTTACAAAAATAAAAAATAAAAAAATAAATAAAAAAAAATAATAAAACTAATTCAACTGTGAAACCAATATCCAGAGCAACTGTTCAATCTTCTGATACTGCACTCATTACATGTTTAAAAATTAAGTTTGTAAATATAACAATAAATGTTTGCAACAATTTTAATTATTTATATAAAGATTTTATCCCCATTTTTTAATATAAAATAATTTATAATATTCTTTAGTCTTAAGTTTGTACATATGATATACTGCATGGTAATTTTTGGGACTATGTTATGTCATCCTAACTGTTGCCCATAAATATAAGTACACTTGCAAAGGACCTCACACACAAGTTTGAAATACTTATTTATTTATTTATGAATATAGAGTCGATATATGTGTAGTTTAATTGATATATAATTCTCCTCCGGTCCTTTACACCTTTATACATACAATTTTACCAAAATATATGATTGTTATTAAAAAAAAAAAATATATATATATATCAATACTATATCTATATTTCAATACTATATCTAGAGTTCAATACTATATCTATATTTCAATACTATATCTAGAGTTCAATACTATATCTATATTTCAATACCATATCTTTATTCCAATACTATATCTATAGTTCAATACTATATCTTTATTCCAATACTATATCTATAGTTCAATACTAAATCTATAGTTCAATACTATATCTATAGGTTCAATACTAATCTATAGTTCAATACTATATCTTTATTCCAATACTATATCTATATATCAATACTATATCTATATTTCAATACTATATCTATAGTTCAAAACTTTAATTATATCTTAATACTATATCTATGCATATATCGATATATCAGAAAGAGGGTAATTAAATATGTGAAATGACTTAATTTACTTGAAAAAATTGTAAATTTTTCATGATTATAATTGAAATTTCAAATAATTCCATGCATCAAATTTTGAATATAGCTATTCATTTACATTTATAACTCTAATATACGTTGACTAAGTAAACCTATGTGAATATTGTCTAAAAAAAAAAGTTTAATAAAATCATCAACTTACCTGAATATCGGATTAGAAATTTCCATAGGTAAATTAGAAGGTATATCAATCTTTCTTTCAGTCGATTGCCAGTTAAAAATATCAACATCATCAAACAAAAACATTTCAATCGAAAACCAAAACTCGCTTTTAAAAAAATTAAAATGAAAAATTGTAACAAACAAAAACTTTACTAAACCTTTTAGCAAGATGTCAACTTCTCAACTGTCCGGCTATATGGGAACTGGGTCTAATTCTTCTCCAAAAATTTTGAATTGAACTGTGGGCGTGGCTTGGATATTAATGGGTGTAACTTTTCAGGGTTCATGGCTTCCTCTGTTGAAAAATTTCTCACAATGTTACTGTTCACTTGTGTAGTTTTTGGAAATGTGACATTTTTATTTTTTTTTTCAAATAATATTTTACTGGTAAATTTGAAAAGCTAATTTTTGTTCGGATTAATTTATTTCGTTTGTCTTTTCCAAATTTTATTAAGCCATACCACATTTTCTAGTAATATGTATATTTCAATACTATATATCTATATATATCAATACTGCTTGTGTCATTAGTAGTGTCCCACCATTAGATCTATATATTGCAGGCGGAGCAGTCACAAGTGAATTTCGTATACCGGGGGGACTTGAATTTGTTGACAACCCTTAAATTTGTGGATTATAACATGCTACAAGCTCGTCAACATACAATTCCAATTAACCTGTTTAAAAAGCATGTTTCCCAAGTGCTTTTGACAGAATGGCAAAGGAGGTGGGATGCTGACATCACAGGAAGGAAAACATACCAATTCTTCCCTAATATCACTAACAGAATGAAATTGAAGAAGTTAAATATTAACTTGTACAGCTCTCAGGTCTTATCTGGCCATGGCAAGTTTGCAGCTTATTTATACAGGTTCCATCTAGTTAATGTTCCAGGTTGTACTTGTTGTTCGGGAGATATTATAGATAACCTTGAACATTTTATCTATGAATGTCCTGCTTTTGCTAATCAGCGACTTAAGTATAAAGTAGGAAACATGCAGTCCCTTCATTTAAACAGCAATAATCATTCAGCATTCCTCAAGTTCTCTGAAAATGCAATGCGACATAAATTTAATATCATGAGTTAGCTCTTATCTTACAAAAATAAAAAATAAAAAAATAAATAAAAAAAAAATTAATAAAACTAATTCAACTGTGAAACCAATATCCAGAGCAACTGATCAATCTTCTGATACTGCACTCATTACATGTATAAAAATTAAGTTTGTAAATATAACAATAAATGTTTGCAACAATTGTAATTATTTATATAAAGATTTTATCCCCATTTTTTAATATAAAATAATTTATAATATTCTTTAGTCTTAAGTTTGTACATATGATATACTGCATGGTAATTTTTGGGACTATGTTATGTCATCCTAACTGTTGCCCATAAATATAAGTACACTTGCAAAGGACCTCACACACAAGTTTGAAATACTTATTTATTTATTTATGAATATACAGTCGATATATGTGTAGTTTAATTGATATATAATTCTCCTCCGGTCCTTTACACCTTTATACATACAATTTTACCAAAATATATGATTGTTATTAAAAAAAAAAAATATATATATATATCAATACTATATCTATATTTCAATACTATATCTAGAGTTCAATACTATATCTATATTTCAATACTATATCTAGAGTTCAATACTATATCTATATTTCAATACCATATCTTTATTCCAATACTATATCTATAGTTCAATACTATATCTTTATTCCAATACTATATCTATAGTTCAATACTAAATCTATAGTTCAATACTATATCTATAGGTTCAATACTAATCTATAGTTCAATACTATATCTTTATTCCAATACTATATCTATATATCAATACTATATCTATATTTCAATACTATATCTATAGTTCAAAACTTTAATTATATCTTAATACTATATCTATGCATATATCGATATATCAGAGAGAGGGTAATTAAATATGTGAAATGACTTAATTTACTTGAAAAAATTGTAAATTTTTCATGATTATAATTGAAATTTCAAATAATTCCATGCATCAAATTTTGAATATAGCTATTCATTTACATTTATAACTCTAATATACGTTGACTAAGTAAACCTATGTGAATATTGTCTAAAAAAAAAAAGTTTAATAAAATCATCAACTTACCTGAATATCGGATTAGAAATTTCCATAGGTAAATTAGAAGGTATAGCAATCTTTCTTTCAGTCGATTGCCAGTTAAAAATATCAACATCATCAAACAAAAACATTTCAATCGAAAACCAAAACTCGCTTTTAAAAAAATTAAAATGAAAAATTGTAACAAACAAAAACTTTACTAAACCTTTTAGCAAGATGTCAACTTCTCAACTGTCCGGCTATATGGGAACTGGGTCTAATTCTTCTCCAAAAATTTTGAATTGAACTGTGGGCGTGGCTTGGATATTAATGGGTGTAACTTTTCAGGGTTCATGGCTTCCTCTGTTGAAAAATTTCTCACAATGTTACTGTTCACTTGTGTAGTTTTTGGAAATGTGACATTTTTATTTTTTTTTTCAAATAATATTTTACTGGTAAATTTGAAAAGCTAATTTTTGTTCGGATTAATTTATTTCGTTTGTCTTTTCCAAATTTTATTAAGCCATACCACATTTTCTAGTAATATGTATATTTCAATACTATATATCTATATATATCAATACTGCTTGTGTCATTAGTAGTGTCCCACCATTAGATCTATATATTGCAGGCGGAGCAGTCACAAGTGAATTTCGTATACCAGGGGGACTTGAATTTGTTGACAACCCTTAAATTTGTGGATTATAACATGCTACAAGCTCGTCAACATACAATTCCAATTAACCTGTTTAAAAAGCATGTTTCCCAAGTGCTTTTGACAGAATGGCAAAGGAGGTGGGATGCTGACATCACAGGAAGGAAAACATACCAATTCTTCCCTAATATCACTAACAGAATGAAATTGAAGAAGTTAAATATTAACTTGTACAGCTCTCAGGTCTTATCTGGCCATGGCAAGTTTGCAGCTTATTTATACAGGTTCCATCTAGTTAATGTTCCAGGGTGTACCTGTGTTTGGGAGATATTATAAATAACCTTGAACATTTTATCTATGAATGTCCTGCTTTTGCTAATCAGCGACTTAAGTATAAAGTAGGAAACATGCAGTCCCTTCATTTAAACAGCAATAATCATTCAGCATTACTCAAGTTCTCTGAAAATGCAATGCGACATAAATTTAAATGAGTTAGCTCTTATCTTACAAAAATAAAAAATAAAAAAATAAATAAAAAAAAATAATAAAACTAATTCAACTGTGAAACCAATATCCAGAGCAACTGATCAATCTTCTGATACTGCACTCATTACATGTTTAAAAATTAAGTTTGTAAATATAACAATAAATGTTTGCAACAATTTTAATTATTTATATAAAGATTTTATCCCCATTTTTTAATATAAAATAATTTATAATATTCTTTAGTCTTAAGTTTGTACATATGATATACTGCATGGTAATTTTTGGGACTATGTTATGTCATCCTAACTGTTGCCCATAAATATAAGTACACTTGCAAAGGACCTCACACACAAGTTTGAAATACTTATTTATTTATTTATGAATATAGAGTCGATATATGTGTAGTTTAATTGATATATAATTCTCCTCCGGTCCTTTACACCTTTATACATACAATTTTACCAAAATATATGATTGTTATTAAAAAAAAAAAATATATATATATATCAATACTATATCTATATTTCAATACTATATCTAGAGTTCAATACTATATCTATATTTCAATACTATATCTAGAGTTCAATACTATATCTATATTTCAATACCATATCTTTATTCCAATACTATATCTATAGTTCAATACTATATCTTTATTCCAATACTATATCTATAGTTCAATACTAAATCTATAGTTCAATACTATATCTATAGGTTCAATACTAATCTATAGTTCAATACTATATCTTTATTCCAATACTATATCTATATATCAATACTATATCTATATTTCAATACTATATCTATAGTTCAAAACTTTAATTATATCTTAATACTATATCTATGCATATATCGATATATCAGAAAGAGGGTAATTAAATATGTGAAATGACTTAATTTACTTGAAAAAATTGTAAATTTTTCATGATTATAATTGAAATTTCAAATAATTCCATGCATCAAATTTTGAATATAGCTATTCATTTACATTTATAACTCTAATATACGTTGACTAAGTAAACCTATGTGAATATTGTCTAAAAAAAAAAGTTTAATAAAATCATCAACTTACCTGAATATCGGATTAGAAATTTCCATAGGTAAATTAGAAGGTATATCAATCTTTCTTTCAGTCGATTGCCAGTTAAAAATATCAACATCATCAAACAAAAACATTTCAATCGAAAACCAAAACTCGCTTTTAAAAAAATTAAAATGAAAAATTGTAACAAACAAAAACTTTACTAAACCTTTTAGCAAGATGTCAACTTCTCAACTGTCCGGCTATATGGGAACTGGGTCTAATTCTTCTCCAAAAATTTTGAATTGAACTGTGGGCGTGGCTTGGATATTAATGGGTGTAACTTTTCAGGGTTCATGGCTTCCTCTGTTGAAAAATTTCTCACAATGTTACTGTTCACTTGTGTAGTTTTTGGAAATGTGACATTTTTATTTTTTTTTTCAAATAATATTTTACTGGTAAATTTGAAAAGCTAATTTTTGTTCGGATTAATTTATTTCGTTTGTCTTTTCCAAATTTTATTAAGCCATACCACATTTTCTAGTAATATGTATATTTCAATACTATATATCTATATATATCAATACTGCTTGTGTCATTAGTAGTGTCCCACCATTAGATCTATATATTGCAGGCGGAGCAGTCACAAGTGAATTTCGTATACGGGGGGGACTTGAATTTGTTGACAACCCTTAAATTTGTGGATTATAACATGCTACAAGCTCGTCAACATACAATTCCAATTAACCTGTTTAAAAAGCATGTTTCCCAAGTGCTTTTGACAGAATGGCAAAGGAGGTGGGATGCTGACATCACAGGAAGGAAAACATACCAATTCTTCCCTAATATCACTAACAGAATGAAATTGAAGAAGTTAAATATTAACTTGTACAGCTCTCAGGTCTTATCTGGCCATGGCAAGTTTGCAGCTTATTTATACAGGTTCCATCTAGTTAATGTTCCAGGGTGTACCTGTGTTTGGGAGATATTATAAATAACCTTGAACATTTTATCTATGAATGTCCTGCTTTTGCTAATCAGCGACTTAATTATAAAGTAGGAAACATGCAGTCCCTTCATTTAAACAGCAATAATCATTCAGCATTACTCAAGTTCTCTGAAAATGCAATGCGACATAAATTTAATATCATGAGTTAGCTCTTATCTTACAAAAATAAAAAATAAAAAAATAAATAAAAAAAAATAATAAAACTAATTCAACTGTGAAACCAATATCTGGAGCAACTAATCAATCTTCTGATACTGCACTCATTACATGTTTAAAAATTAAGTTTGTAAATATAACAATAAATGTTTGCAACAATTTTAATTATTTATATAAAGATTTTATCCCCATTTTTTAATATAAAATAATTTATAATATTCTTTAGTCTTAAGTTTGTACATATGATATACTGCATGGTAATTTTTGGGACTATGTTATGTCATCCTAACTGTTGCCCATAAATATAAGTACACTTGCAAAGGACCTCACACACAAATTTGAAATACTTATTTATTTATTTATGAATATACAGTCGATATATGTGTAGTTTAATTGATATATAATTCTCCTCCGGTCCTTTACACCTTTATACATACAATTTTACCAAAATATATGATTGTTATTAAAAAAAAAAAAAATATATATATATCAATACTATATCTATATTTCAATACTATATCTAGAGTTCAATACTATATCTATATTTCAATACTATATCTAGAGTTCAATACTATATCTATATTTCAATACCATATCTTTATTCCAATACTATATCTATAGTTCAATACTATATCTTTATTCCAATACTATATCTATAGTTCAATACTAAATCTATAGTTCAATACTATATCTATAGGTTCAATACTAATCTATAGTTCAATACTATATCTTTATTCCAATACTATATCTATATATCAATACTATATCTATATTTCAATACTATATCTATAGTTCAAAACTTTAATTATATCTTAATACTATATCTATGCATATATCGATATATCAGAGAGAGGGTAATTAAATATGTGAAATGACTTAATTTACTTGAAAAAATTGTAAATTTTTCATGATTATAATTGAAATTTCAAATAATTCCATGCATCAAATTTTGAATATAGCTATTCATTTACATTTATAACTCTAATATACGTTGACTAAGTAAACCTATGTGAATATTGTCTAAAAAAAAAAAGTTTAATAAAATCATCAACTTACCTGAATATCGGATTAGAAATTTCCATAGGTAAATTAGAAGGTATATCAATCTTTCTTTCAGTCGATTGCCAGTTAAAAATATCAACATCAGCAAACAAAAACATTTCAATCGAAAACCAAAACTCGCTTTTAAAAAAATTAAAATGAAAAATTGTAACAAACAAAAACTTTACTAAACCTTTTAGCAAGATGTCAACTTCTCAACTGTCCGGCTATATGGGAACTGGGTCTAATTCTTCTCCAAAAATTTTGAATTGAACTGTGGGCGTGGCTTGGATATTAATGGGTGTAACTTTTCAGGGTTCATGGCTTCCTCTGTTGAAAAATTTCTCACAATGTTACTGTTCACTTGTGTAGTTTTTGGAAATGTGACATTTTTATTTTTTTTTTCAAATAATATTTTACTGGTAAATTTGAAAAGCTAATTTTTGTTCGGATTAATTTATTTCGTTTGTCTTTTCCAAATTTTATTAAGCCATACCACATTTTCTAGTAATATGTATATTTCAATACTATATATCTATATATATCAATACTGCTTGTGTCATTAGTAGTGTCCCACCATTAGATCTATATATTGCAGGCGGAGCAGTCACAAGTGAATTTCGTATACCGGGGGGACTTGAATTTGTTGACAACCCTTAAATTTGTGGATTATAACATGCTACAAGCTCGTCAACATACAATTCCAATTAACCTGTTTAAAAAGCATGTTTCCCAAGTGCTTTTGACAGAATGGCAAAGGAGGTGGGATGCTGACATCACAGGAAGGAAAACATACCAATTCTTCCCTAATATCACTAACAGAATGAAATTGAAGAAGTTAAATATTAACTTGTACAGCTCTCAGGTCTTATCTGGCCATGGCAAGTTTGCAGCTTATTTATACAGGTTCCATCTAGTTAATGTTCCAGGGTGTACCTGTGTTTGGGAGATATTATAAATAACCTTGAACATTTTATCTATGAATGTCCTGCTTTTGCTAATCAGCGACTTAAGTATAAAGTAGGAAACATGCAGTCCCTTCATTTAAACAGCAATAATCATTCAGCATTACTCAAGTTCTCTGAAAATGCAATGCGACATAAATTTAAATGAGTTAGCTCTTATCTTACAAAAATAAAAAATAAAAAAATAAATAAAAAAAAATAATAAAACTAATTCAACTGTGAAACCAATATCCAGAGCAACTGATCAATCTTCTGATACTGCACTCATTACATGTTTAAAAATTAAGTTTGTAAATATAACAATAAATGTTTGCAACAATTTTAATTATTTATATAAAGATTTTATCCCCATTTTTTAATATAAAATAATTTATAATATTCTTTAGTCTTAAGTTTGTACATATGATATACTGCATGGTAATTTTTGGGACTATGTTATGTCATCCTAACTGTTGCCCATAAATATAAGTACACTTGCAAAGGACCTCACACACAAGTTTGAAATACTTATTTATTTATTTATGAATATACAGTCGATATATGTGTAGTTTAATTGATATATAATTCTCCTCCGGTCCTTTACACCTTTATACATACAATTTTACCAAAATATATGATTGTTATTAAAAAAAAAAAAAAATATATATCAATACTATATCTATATTTCAATACTATATCTAGAGTTCAATACTATATCTATATTTCAATACTATATCTAGAGTTCAATACTATATCTATATTTCAATACCATATCTTTATTCCAATACTATATCTATAGTTCAATACTATATCTATAGTTCAATACTATATCTATAGTTCAATACTAAATCTATAGTTCAATACTATATCTATAGGTTCAATACTTATCTATAGTTCAATACTATATCTTTATTCCAATACTATATCTATATATCAATACTATATCTATATTTCAATACTATATCTATAGTTCAAAACTTTAATTATATCTTAATACTATATCTATGCATATATCGATATATCAGAGAGAGGGTAATTAAATATGTGAAATGACTTAATTTACTTGAAAAAATTGTAAATTTTTCATGATTATAATTGAAATTTCAAATAATTCCATGCATCAAATTTTGAATATAGCTATTCATTTACATTTATAACTCTAATATACGTTGACTAAGTAAACCTATGTGAATATTGTCTAAAAAAAAAAAGTTTAATAAAATCATCAACTTACCTGAATATCGGATTAGAAATTTCCATAGGTAAATTAGAAGGTATAGCAATCTTTCTTTCAGTCGATTGCCAGTTAAAAATATCAACATCATCAAACAAAAACATTTCAATCGAAAACCAAAACTCGCTTTTAAAAAAATTAAAATGAAAAATTGTAACAAACAAAAACTTTACTAAACCTTTTAGCAAGATGTCAACTTCTCAACTGTCCGGCTATATGGGAACTGGGTCTAATTCTTCTCCAAAAATTTTGAATTGAACTGTGGGCGTGGCTTGGATATTAATGGGTGTAACTTTTCAGGGTTCATGGCTTCCTCTGTTGAAAAATTTCTCACAATGTTACTGTTCACTTGTGTAGTTTTTGGAAATGTGACATTTTTATTTTTTTTTTCAAATAATATTTTACTGGTAAATTTGAAAAGCTAATTTTTGTTCGGATTAATTTATTTCGTTTGTCTTTTCCAAATTTTATTAAGCCATACCACATTTTCTAGTAATATGTATATTTCAATACTATATATCTATATATATCAATACTGCTTGTGTCATTAGTAGTGTCCCACCATTAGATCTATATATTGCAGGCGGAGCAGTCACAAGTGAATTTCGTATACCGGGGGGACCTGAATTTGTTGACAACCCTTAAATTTGTGGATTATGACATGCTACAAGCTCGTCAACATACAATTCCAATTAACCTGTTTAAAAAGCATGTTTCCCAAGTGCTTTTGACAGAATGGCAAAGGAGGTGGGATGCTGACATCACAGGAAGGAAAACATACCAATTCTTCCCTAATATCACTAACAGAATGAAATTGAAGAAGTTAAATATTAACTTGTACAGCTCTCAGGTCTTATCTGGCCATGGCAAGTTTGCAGCTTATTTATACAGGTTCCATCTAGTTAATGTTCCAGGGTGTACCTGTGTTTGGGAGATATTATAAATAACCTTGAACATTTTATCTATGAATGTCCTGCTTTTGCTAATCAGCGACTTAAGTATAAAGTAGGAAACATGCAGTCCCTTCATTTAAACAGCAATAATCATTCAGCATTACTCAAGTTCTCTGAAAATGCAATGCGACATAAATTTAAATGAGTTAGCTCTTATCTTACAAAAATAAAAAATAAAAAAATAAATAAAAAAAAATAATAAAACTAATTCAACTGTGAAACCAATATCCAGAGCAACTGATCAATCTTCTGATACTGCACTCATTACATGTTTAAAAATTAAGTTTGTAAATATAACAATAAATGTTTGCAACAATTTTAATTATTTATATAAAGATTTTATCCCCATTTTTTAATATAAAATAATTTATAATATTCTTTAGTCTTAAGTTTGTACATATGATATACTGCATGGTAATTTTTGGGACTATGTTATGTCATCCTAACTGTTGCCCATAAATATAAGTACACTTGCAAAGGACCTCACACACAAGTTTGAAATACTTATTTATTTATTTATGAATATACAGTCGATATATGTGTAGTTTAATTGATATATAATTCTCCTCCGGTCCTTTACACCTTTATACATACAATTTTACCAAAATATATGATTGTTATTAAAAAAAAAAAAAAATATATATCAATACTATATCTATATTTCAATACTATATCTAGAGTTCAATACTATATCTATATTTCAATACTATATCTAGAGTTCAATACTATATCTATATTTCAATACCATATCTTTATTCCAATACTATATCTATAGTTCAATACTATATCTATAGTTCAATACTATATCTATAGTTCAATACTAAATCTATAGTTCAATACTATATCTATAGGTTCAATACTTATCTATAGTTCAATACTATATCTTTATTCCAATACTATATCTATATATCAATACTATATCTATATTTCAATACTATATCTATAGTTCAAAACTTTAATTATATCTTAATACTATATCTATGCATATATCGATATATCAGAGAGAGGGTAATTAAATATGTGAAATGACTTAATTTACTTGAAAAAATTGTAAATTTTTCATGATTATAATTGAAATTTCAAATAATTCCATGCATCAAATTTTGAATATAGCTATTCATTTACATTTATAACTCTAATATACGTTGACTAAGTAAACCTATGTGAATATTGTCTAAAAAAAAAAAGTTTAATAAAATCATCAACTTACCTGAATATCGGATTAGAAATTTCCATAGGTAAATTAGAAGGTATAGCAATCTTTCTTTCAGTCGATTGCCAGTTAAAAATATCAACATCATCAAACAAAAACATTTCAATCGAAAACCAAAACTCGCTTTTAAAAAAATTAAAATGAAAAATTGTAACAAACAAAAACTTTACTAAACCTTTTAGCAAGATGTCAACTTCTCAACTGTCCGGCTATATGGGAACTGGGTCTAATTCTTCTCCAAAAATTTTGAATTGAACTGTGGGCGTGGCTTGGATATTAATGGGTGTAACTTTTCAGGGTTCATGGCTTCCTCTGTTGAAAAATTTCTCACAATGTTACTGTTCACTTGTGTAGTTTTTGGAAATGTGACATTTTTATTTTTTTTTTCAAATAATATTTTACTGGTAAATTTGAAAAGCTAATTTTTGTTCGGATTAATTTATTTCGTTTGTCTTTTCCAAATTTTATTAAGCCATACCACATTTTCTAGTAATATGTATATTTCAATACTATATATCTATATATATCAATACTGCTTGTGTCATTAGTAGTGTCCCACCATTAGATCTATATATTGCAGGCGGAGCAGTCACAAGTGAATTTCGTATACCAGGGGGACTTGAATTTGTTGACAACCCTTAAATTTGTGGATTATAACATGCTACAAGCTCGTCAACATACAATTCCAATTAACCTGTTTAAAAAGCATGTTTCCCAAGTGCTTTTGACAGAATGGCAAAGGAGGTGGGATGCTGACATCACAGGAAGGAAAACATACCAATTCTTCCCTAATATCACTAACAGAATGAAATTGAAGAAGTTAAATATTAACTTGTACAGCTCTCAGGTCTTATCTGGCCATGGCAAGTTTGCAGCTTATTTATACAGGTTCCATCTAGTTAATGTTCCAGGGTGTACCTGTGTTTGGGAGATATTATAAATAACCTTGAACATTTTATCTATGAATGTCCTGCTTTTGCTAATCAGCGACTTAAGTATAAAGTAGGAAACATGCAGTCCCTTCATTTAAACAGCAATAATCATTCAGCATTACTCAAGTTCTCTGAAAATGCAATGCGACATAAATTTAATATCATGAGTTAGCTCTTATCTTACAAAAATAAAAAATAAAAAAATAAATAAAAAAAAATAATAAAACTAATTCAACTGTGAAACCAATATCCGGAGCAACTAATCAATCTTCTGATACTGCACTCATTACATGTTTAAAAATTAAGTTTGTAAATATAACAATAAATGTTTGCAACAATTTTAATTATTTATATAAAGATTTTATCCCCATTTTTTAATATAAAATAATTTATAATATTCTTTAGTCTTAAGTTTGTACATATGATATACTGCATGGTAATTTTTGGGACTATGTTATGTCATCCTAACTGTTGCCCATAAATATAAGTACACTTGCAAAGGACCTCACACACAAGTTTGAAATACTTATTTATTTATTTATGAATATAGAGTCGATATATGTGTAGTTTAATTGATATATAATTCTCCTCCGGTCCTTTACACCTTTATACATACAATTTTACCAAAATATATGATTGTTATTAAAAAAAAAAAAAATATATATCAATACTATATCTATATTTCAATACTATATCTAGAGTTCAATACTATATCTATATTTCAATACTATATCTAGAGTTCAATACTATATCTATATTTCAATACTTATCTTTATTCCAATACTATATCTATAGTTCAATACTATATCTATAGTTCAATACTATATCTATAGTTCAATACTATATCTATAGTTCAATACTATATCTATAGTTCAATACTATATCTATAGTTCAATACTATATCTCTATTCCAATACTATATCTATATTTCAATACTATATCTATAGTTCAAAACTTTAATTATATCTTAATACTATATCTATGCATATATCGATATATCAGAGAGAGGGTAATTAAATATGTGAAATGACTTAATTTACTTGAAAAAATTGTAAATTTTTCATGATTATAATTGAAATTTCAAATAATTCCATGCATCAAATTTTGAATATAGCTATTCATTTACATTTATAACTCTAATATACGTTGACTAAGTAAACCTATGTGAATATTGTCTAAAAAAAAAAAGTTTAATAAAATCATCAACTTACCTGAATATCGGATTAGAAATTTCCATAGGTAAATTAGAAGGTATATCAATCTTTCTTTCAGTCGATTGCCAGTTAAAAATATCAACATCAGCAAACAAAAACATTTCAATCGAAAACCAAAACTCGCTTTTAAAAAAATTAAAATGAAAAATTGTAACAAACAAAAACTTTACTAAACCTTTTAGCAAGATGTCAACTTCTCAACTGTCCGGCTATATGGGAACTGGGTCTAATTCTTCTCCAAAAATTTTGAATTGAACTGTGGGCGTGGCTTGGATATTAATGGGTGTAACTTTTCAGGGTTCATGGCTTCCTCTGTTGAAAAATTTCTCACAATGTTACTGTTCACTTGTGTAGTTTTTGGAAATGTGACATTTTTATTTTTTTTTTCAAATAATATTTTACTGGTAAATTTGAAAAGCTAATTTTTGTTCGGATTAATTTATTTCGTTTGTCTTTTCCAAATTTTATTAAGCCATACCACATTTTCTAGTAATATGTATATTTCAATACTATATATCTATATATATCAATACTGCTTGTGTCATTAGTAGTGTCCCACCATTAGATCTATATATTGCAGGCGGAGCAGTCACAAGTGAATTTCGTATACCAGGGGGACTTGAATTTGTTGACAACCCTTAAATTTGTGGATTATAACATGCTACAAGCTCGTCAACATACAATTCCAATTAACCTGTTTAAAAAGCATGTTTCCCAAGTGCTTTTGACAGAATGGCAAAGGAGGTGGGATGCTGACATCACAGGAAGGAAAACATACCAATTCTTCCCTAATATCACTAACAGAATGAAATTGAAGAAGTTAAATATTAACTTGTACAGCTCTCAGGTCTTATCTGGCCATGGCAAGTTTGCAGCTTATTTATACAGGTTCCATCTAGTTAATGTTCCAGGGTGTACCTGTGTTTGGGAGATATTATAAATAACCTTGAACATTTTATCTATGAATGTCCTGCTTTTGCTAATCAGCGACTTAAGTATAAAGTAGGAAACATGCAGTCCCTTCATTTAAACAGCAATAATCATTCAGCATTACTCAAGTTCTCTGAAAATGCAATGCGACATAAATTTAATATCATGAGTTAGCTCTTATCTTACAAAAATAAAAAATAAAAAAATAAATAAAAAAAAATAATAAAACTAATTCAACTGTGAAACCAATATCCGGAGCAACTAATCAATCTTCTGATACTGCACTCATTACATGTTTAAAAATTAAGTTTGTAAATATAACAATAAATGTTTGCAACAATTTTAATTATTTATATAAAGATTTTATCCCCATTTTTTAATATAAAATAATTTATAATATTCTTTAGTCTTAAGTTTGTACATATGATATACTGCATGGTAATTTTTGGGACTATGTTATGTCATCCTAACTGTTGCCCATAAATATAAGTACACTTGCAAAGGACCTCACACACAAGTTTGAAATACTTATTTATTTATTTATGAATATAGAGTCGATATATGTGTAGTTTAATTGATATATAATTCTCCTCCGGTCCTTTACACCTTTATACATACAATTTTACCAAAATATATGATTGTTATTAAAAAAAAAAAAAATATATATCAATACTATATCTATATTTCAATACTATATCTAGAGTTCAATACTATATCTATATTTCAATACTATATCTAGAGTTCAATACTATATCTATATTTCAATACTTATCTTTATTCCAATACTATATCTATAGTTCAATACTATATCTATAGTTCAATACTATATCTATAGTTCAATACTATATCTATAGTTCAATACTATATCTATAGTTCAATACTATATCTATAGTTCAATACTATATCTCTATTCCAATACTATATCTATATTTCAATACTATATCTATAGTTCAAAACTTTAATTATATCTTAATACTATATCTATGCATATATCGATATATCAGAGAGAGGGTAATTAAATATGTGAAATGACTTAATTTACTTGAAAAAATTGTAAATTTTTCATGATTATAATTGAAATTTCAAATAATTCCATGCATCAAATTTTGAATATAGCTATTCATTTACATTTATAACTCTAATATACGTTGACTAAGTAAACCTATGTGAATATTGTCTAAAAAAAAAAAGTTTAATAAAATCATCAACTTACCTGAATATCGGATTAGAAATTTCCATAGGTAAATTAGAAGGTATATCAATCTTTCTTTCAGTCGATTGCCAGTTAAAAATATCAACATCAGCAAACAAAAACATTTCAATCGAAAACCAAAACTCGCTTTTAAAAAAATTAAAATGAAAAATTGTAACAAACAAAAACTTTACTAAACCTTTTAGCAAGATGTCAACTTCTCAACTGTCCGGCTATATGGGAACTGGGTCTAATTCTTCTCCAAAAATTTTGAATTGAACTGTGGGCGTGGCTTGGATATTAATGGGTGTAACTTTTCAGGGTTCATGGCTTCCTCTGTTGAAAAATTTCTCACAATGTTACTGTTCACTTGTGTAGTTTTTGGAAATGTGACATTTTTATTTTTTTTTCAAATAATATTTTACTGGTAAATTTGAAAAGCTAATTTTTGTTCGGATTAATTTATTTCGTTTGTCTCTTCCAAATTTTATTAAGCCATACCACATTTTCTAGTAATATGTATATTTCAATACTATATATCTGTATATATCAATACTGCTTGTGTCATTAGTAGTGTCCCACCATTAGATCTATATATTGCAGGCGGAGCAGTCACAAGTGAATTTCGTATACCGGGGGGACTTGAATTTGTTGACAACCCTTAAAATTGTGGATTATAACATGCTACAAGCTCGTCAACATACAATTCCAATTAACCTGTTTAAAAAGCATGTTTCCCAAGTGCTTTTGACAGAATGGCAAAGGAGGTGGGATGCTGACATCACAGGAAGGAAAACATACCAATTCTTCCCTAATATCACTAACAGAATGAAATTGAAGAAGTTAAATATTAACTTGTACAGCTCTCAGGTCTTATCTGGCCATGGCAAGTTTGCAGCTTATTTATACAGGTTCCATCTAGTTAATGTTCCAGGGTGTACCTGTGTTTGGGAGATATTATAAATAACCTTGAACATTTTATCTATGAATGTCCTGCTTTTGCTAATCAGCGACTTAATTATAAAGTAGGAAACATGTAGTCCCTTCATTTAAACAGCAATAATCATTCAGCATTACTCAAGTTCTCTGAAAATGCAATGCGACATAAATTTAATATCATGAGTTAGCTCTTATCTTACAAAAATAAAAAATAAAAAAATAAATAAAAAAAAATAATAAAACTAATTCAACTGTGAAACCAATATCCGGAGCAACTAATCAATCTTCTGATACTGCACTCATTACATGTTTAAAAATTAAGTTTGTAAATATAACAATAAATGTTTGCAACAATTTTAATTATTTATATAAAGATTTTATCCCCATTTTTTAATATAAAATAATTTATAATATTCTTTAGTCTTAAGTTTGTACATATGATATACTGCATGGTAATTTTTGGGACTATGTTATGTCATCCTAACTGTTGCCCATAAATATAAGTACACTTGCAAAGGACCTCACACACAAGTTTGAAATACTTATTTATTTATTTATGAATATACAGTCGATATATGTGTAGTTTAATTGATATATAATTCTCCTCCGGTCCTTTACACCTTTATACATACAATTTTACCAAAATATATGATTGTTATTAAAAAAAAAAAAATATATATATATATATCAATACTATATCTATATTTCAATACTATATCTAGAGTTCAATACTATATCTATATTTCAATACTATATCTATATTTCAATACTATATCTAGAGTTCAATACTATATCTATATTTCAATACCATATCTTTATTCCAATACTATATCTATAGTTCAATACTATATGTTTATTCCAATACTATATCTATAGTTCAATACTAAATCTATAGTTCAATACTATATCTATGGGTTCAATACTATATCTATATATATCAATACTATATCTATAGTTCAATACTATATCTATAGTTCAAAACTTTAATTATATCTTAATACTATATCTATGCATATATCGATATATCAGAGAGAGGGTAATTAAATATGTGAAATGACTTAATTTACTTGAAAAATTGTAAATTTTTCATGATTATAATTGAAATTTCAAATAATTCCATGCATCAAATTTTGAATATAGCTATTCATTTACATTTATAACTCTAATATACGTTGACTAAGTAAACCTATGTGAATATTGTCTAAAAAAAAAAAGTTTAATAAAATCATCAACTTACCTGAATATCGGATTAGAAATTTCCATAGGTAAATTAGAAGGTATATCAATCTTTCTTTCAGTCGATTGCCAGTTAAAAATATCAACATCAGCAAACAAAAACATTTCAATCGAAAACCAAAACTCGCTTTTAAAAAAATTAAAATGAAAAATTGTAACAAACAAAAACTTTACTAAACCTTTTAGCAAGATGTCAACTTCTCAACTGTCCGGCTATATGGGAACTGGGTCTAATTCTTCTCCAAAAATTTTGAATTGAACTGTGGGCGTGGCTTGGATATTAATGGGTGTAACTTTTCAGGGTTCATGGCTTCCTCTGTTGAAAAATTTCTCACAATGTTACTGTTCACTTGTGTAGTTTTTGGAAATGTGACATTTTTATTTTTTTTTCAAATAATATTTTACTGGTAAATTTGAAAAGCTAATTTTTGTTCGGATTAATTTATTTCGTTTGTCTCTTCCAAATTTTATTAAGCCATACCACATTTTCTAGTAATATGTATATTTCAATACTATATATCTATATATATCAATACTGCTTGTGTCATTAGTAGTGTCCCACCATTAGATCTATATATTGCAGGCGGAGCAGTCACAAGTGAATTTCGTATACCGGGGGGACTTGAATTTGTTGACAACCCTTAAAATTGTGGATTATAACATGCTACAAGCTCGTCAACATACAATTCCAATTAACCTGTTTAAAAAGCATGTTTCCCAAGTGCTTTTGACAGAATGGCAAAGGAGGTGGGATGCTGACATCACAGGAAGGAAAACATACCAATTCTTCCCTAATATCACTAACAGAATGAAATTGAAGAAGTTAAATATTAACTTGTACAGCTCTCAGGTCTTATCTGGCCATGGCAAGTTTGCAGCTTATTTATACAGGTTCCATCTAGTTAATGTTCCAGGGTGTACCTGTGTTTGGGAGATATTATAAATAACCTTGAACATTTTATCTATGAATGTCCTGCTTTTGCTAATCAGCGACTTAAGTATAAAGTAGGAAACATGCAGTCCCTTCATTTAAACAGCAATAATCATTCAGCATTACTCAAGTTCTCTGAAAATGCAATGCGACATAAATTTAAATGAGTTAGCTCTTATCTTACAAAAATAAAAAATAAAAAAATAAATAAAAAAAAATAATAAAACTAATTCAACTGTGAAACCAATATCCAGAGCAACTGATCAATCTTCTGATACTGCACTCATTACATGTTTAAAAATTAAGTTTGTAAATATAACAATAAATGTTTGCAACAATTTTAATTATTTATATAAAGATTTTATCCCCATTTTTTAATATAAAATAATTTATAATATTCTTTAGTCTTAAGTTTGTACATATGATATACTGCATGGTAATTTTTGGGACTATGTTATGTCATCCTAACTGTTGCCCATAAATATAAGTACACTTGCAAAGGACCTCACACACAAGTTTGAAATACTTATTTATTTATTTATGAATATACAGTCGATATATGTGTAGTTTAATTGATATATAATTCTCCTCCGGTCCTTTACACCTTTATACATACAATTTTACCAAAATATATGATTGTTATTAAAAAAAAAAAATATATATATATCAATACTATATCTATATTTCAATACTATATCTAGAGTTCAATACTATATCTATATTTCAATACTATATCTAGAGTTCAATACTATATCTATATTTCAATACTATACCTTTATTCCAATACTATATCTATGTATCAATACTATATCCATATTTCAATACTATATCTATAGTTCAAAACTTTAACAATATCTTAATACTATATCTATGCATATATCGATATATCAGAGAGAGGTAATTAAATATGTGAAATGACTTAATTTACTTGAAAAAATTGTAAATTTTTCATGATTATAATTGAAATTTCAAATAATTCCATGCATCAAATTTTGAATATAGCTATTCATTTACATTTATAACTCTAATATACGTTGACTAAGTAAACCTATGTGAATATTGTCTAAAAAAAAAAAGTTTAATAAAATCATCAACTTACCTGAATATCGGATTAGAAATTTCCATAGGTAAATTAGAAGGTATATCAATCTTTCTTTCAGTCGATTGCCAGTTAAAAATATCAACATCAGCAAACAAAAACATTTCAATCGAAAACCAAAACTCGCTTTTAAAAAAATTAAAATGAAAAATTGTAACAAACAAAAACTTTACTAAACCTTTTAGCAAGATGTCAACTTCTCAACTGTCCGGCTATATGGGAACTGGGTCTAATTCTTCTCCAAAAATTTTGAATTGAACTGTGGGCGTGGCTTGGATATTAATGGGTGTAACTTTTCAGGGTTCATGGCTTCCTCTGTTGAAAAATTTCTCACAATGTTACTGTTCACTTGTGTAGTTTTTGGAAATGTGACATTTTTATTTTTTTTTCAAATAATATTTTACTGGTAAATTTGAAAAGCTAATTTTTGTTCGGATTAATTTATTTCGTTTGTCTCTTCCAAATTTTATTAAGCCATACCACATTTTCTAGTAATATGTATATTTCAATACTATATATCTATATATATCAATACTGCTTGTGTCATTAGTAGTGTCCCACCATTAGATCTATATATTGCAGGCGGAGCAGTCACAAGTGAATTTCGTATACCGGGGGGACTTGAATTTGTTGACAACCCTTAAAATTGTGGATTATAACATGCTACAAGCTCGTCAACATACAATTCCGATTAACCTGTTTAAAAAGCATGTTTCCCAAGTGCTTTTGACAGAATGGCAAAGGAGGTGGGATGCTGACATCACAGGAAGGAAAACATACCAATTCTTCCCTAATATCACTAACAGAATGAAATTGAAGAAGTTAAATATTAACTTGTACAGCTCTCAGGTCTTATCTGGCCATGGCAAGTTTGCAGCTTATTTATACAGGTTCCATCTAGTTAATGTTCCAGGGTGTACCTGTGTTTGGGAGATATTATAAATAACCTTGAACATTTTATCTATGAATGTCCTGCTTTTGCTAATCAGCGACTTAATTATAAAGTAGGAAACATGTAGTCCCTTCATTTAAACAGCAATAATCATTCAGCATTACTCAAGTTCTCTGAAAATGCAATGCGACATAAATTTAATATCATGAGTTAGCTCTTATCTTACAAAAATAAAAAATAAAAAAATAAATAAAAAAAAATAATAAAACTAATTCAACTGTGAAACCAATATCCGGAGCAACTAATCAATCTTCTGATACTGCACTCATTACATGTTTAAAAATTAAGTTTGTAAATATAACAATAAATGTTTGCAACAATTTTAATTATTTATATAAAGATTTTATCCCCATTTTTTAATATAAAATAATTTATAATATTCTTTAGTCTTAAGTTTGTACATATGATATACTGCATGGTAATTTTTGGGACTATGTTATGTCATCCTAACTGTTGCCCATAAATATAAGTACACTTGCAAAGGACCTCACACACAAGTTTGAAATACTTATTTATTTATTTATGAATATAGAGTCGATATATGTGTAGTTTAATTGATATATAATTCTCCTCCGGTCCTTTACACCTTTATACATACAATTTTACCAAAATATATGATTGTTATTAAAAAAAAAATATATATATATATATCAATACTATATCTATATTTCAATACTATATCTAGAGTTCAATACTATATCTATATTTCAATACTATATCTATATTTCAATACTATATCTAGAGTTCAATACTATATCTATATTTCAATACCATATCTTTATTCCAATACTATATCTATAGTTCAATACTATATGTTTATTCCAATACTATATCTATAGTTCAATACTAAATCTATAGTTCAATACTATATCTATGGGTTCAATACTATATCTATATATATCAATACTATATCTATAGTTCAATACTATATCTATAGTTCAAAACTTTAATTATATCTTAATACTATATCTATGCATATATCGATATATCAGAGAGAGGGTAATTAAATATGTGAAATGACTTAATTTACTTGAAAAATTGTAAATTTTTCATGATTATAATTGAAATTTCAAATAATTCCATGCATCAAATTTTGAATATAGCTATTCATTTACATTTATAACTCTAATATACGTTGACTAAGTAAACCTATGTGAATATTGTCTAAAAAAAAAAAGTTTTATAAAATCATCAACTTACCTGAATATCGGATTAGAAATTTCCATAGGTAAATTAGAAGGTATATCAATCTTTCTTTCAGTCGATTGCCAGTTAAAAATATCAACATCAGCAAACAAAAACATTTCAATCGAAAACCAAAACTCGCTTTTAAAAAAATTAAAATGAAAAATTGTAACAAACAAAAACTTTACTAAACCTTTTAGCAAGATGTCAACTTCTCAACTGTCCGGCTATATGGGAACTGGGTCTAATTCTTCTCCAAAAATTTTGAATTGAACTGTGGGCGTGGCTTGGATATTAATGGGTGTAACTTTTCAGGGTTCATGGCTTCCTCTGTTGAAAAATTTCTCACAATGTTACTGTTCACTTGTGTAGTTTTTGGAAATGTGACATTTTTATTTTTTTTTTCAAATAATATTTTACTGGTAAATTTGAAAAGCTAATTTTTGTTCGGATTAATTTATTTCGTTTGTCTTTTCCAAATTTTATTAAGCCATACCACATTTTCTAGTAATATGTATATTTCAATACTATATATCTATATATATCAATACTGCTTGTGTCATTAGTAGTGTCCCACCATTAGATCTATATATTGCAGGCGGAGCAGTCACAAGTGAATTTCGTATACCAGGGGGACTTGAATTTGTTGACAACCCTTAAATTTGTGGATTATAACATGCTACAAACTCGTCAACATACAATTCCAATTAACCTGTTTAAAAAGCATGTTTCCCAAGTGCTTTTGACAGAATGGCAAAGGAGGTGGGATGCTGACATCACAGGAAGGAAAACATACCAATTCTTCCCTAATATCACTAACAGAATGAAATTGAAGAAGTTAAATATTAACTTGTACAGCTCTCAGGTCTTATCTGGCCATGGCAAGTTTGCAGCTTATTTATACAGGTTCCATCTAGTTAATGTTCCAGGGTGTACCTGTGTTTGGGAGATATTATAAATAACCTTGAACATTTTATCTATGAATGTCCTGCTTTTGCTAATCAGCGACTTAAGTATAAAGTAGGAAACATGCAGTCCCTTCATTTAAACAGCAATAATCATTCAGCATTACTCAAGTTCTCTGAAAATGCAATGCGACATAAATTTAAATGAGTTAGCTCTTATCTTACAAAAATAAAAAATAAAAAAATAAATAAAAAAAAATAATAAAACTAATTCAACTGTGAAACCAATATCCAGAGCAACTGATCAATCTTCTGATACTGCACTCATTACATGTTTAAAAATTAAGTTTGTAAATATAACAATAAATGTTTGCAACAATTTTAATTATTTATATAAAGATTTTATCCCCATTTTTTAATATAAAATAATTTATAATATTCTTTAGTCTTAAGTTTGTACATATGATATACTGCATGGTAATTTTTGGGACTATGTTATGTCATCCTAACTGTTGCCCATAAATATAAGTACACTTGCAAAGGACCTCACACACAAGTTTGAAATACTTATTTATTTATTTATGAATATACAGTCGATATATGTGTAGTTTAATTGATATATAATTCTCCTCCGTTCCTTTACACCTTTATACATACAATTTTACCAAAATATATGATTGTTATTAAAAAAAAAAAAATATATATATATCAATACTATATCTATATTTCAATACTATATCCAGAGTTCAATACTATATCTATATTTCAATACTATATCTATATTTCAATACTATATCTAGAGTTCAATACTATATCTATATTTCAATACCATATCTTTATTCCAATACTACATCTATAGTTCAATACTATATGTTTATTCCAATACTATATCTATAGTTCAATACTAAATCTATAGTTCAATACTATATCTATGGGTTCAATACTATATCTATATATCAATACTATATCTATATTTCAATACTATATCTATAGTTCAAAACTTTAATTATATCTTAATACTATATCTATGCATATATCGATATATCAGAGAGAGGGTAATTAAATATGTGAAATGATTTAATTTACTTGAAAAAATTGTAAATTTTTCATGATTATAATTGAAATTTCAAATAATTCCATGCATCAAATTTTGATTATAGCTATTCATTTACATTTATAACTCTAATATACGTTGACTAAGTAAACCTATGTGAATATTGTCTAAAAAAAAAAAGTTTAATAAAATCATCAACTTACCTGAATATCGGATTAGAAATTTCCATAGGTAAATTAGAAGGTATATCAATCTTTCTTTCAGTCGATTGCCAGTTAAAAATATCAACATCAGCAAACAAAAACATATCAATCGAAAACCAAAACTCGCTTTTAAAAAAATTAAAATGAAAAATTGTAACAAACAAAAACTTTACTAAACCTTTTAGCAAGATGTCAACTTCTCAACTGTCCGGCTATATGGGAACTGGGTCTAATTCTTCTCCAAAAATTTTGAATTGAACTGTGGGCGTGGCTTGGATATTAATGGGTGTAACTTTTCAGGGTTCATGGCTTCCTCTGTTGAAAAATTTCTCACAATGTTACTGTTCACTTGTGTAGTTTTTGGAAATGTGACATTTTTATTTTTTTTTTCAAATAATATTTTACTGGTAAATTTGAAAAGCTAATTTTTGTTCGGATTAATTTATTTCGTTTGTCTTTTCCAAATTTTATTAAGCCATACCACATTTTCTAGTAATATGTATATTTCAATACTATATATCTATATATATCAATACTGCTTGTGTCATTAGTAGTGTCCCACCATTAGATCTATATATTGCAGGCGGAGCAGTCACAAGTGAATTTCGTATACCGGGGGGACTTGAATTTGTTGACAACCCTTAAAATTGTGGATTATAACATGCTACAAGCTCGTCAACATACAATTCCGATTAACCTGTTTAAAAAGCATGTTTCCCAAGTGCTTTTGACAGAATGGCAAAGGAGGTGGGATGCTGACATCACAGGAAGGAAAACATACCAATTCTTCCCTAATATCACTAACAGAATGAAATTGAAGAAGTTAAATATTAACTTGTACAGCTCTCAGGTCTTATCTGGCCATGGCAAGTTTGCAGCTTATTTATACAGGTTCCATCTAGTTAATGTTCCAGGGTGTACCTGTGTTTGGGAGATATTATAAATAACCTTGAACATTTTATCTATGAATGTCCTGCTTTTGCTAATCAGCGACTTAATTATAAAGTAGGAAACATGTAGTCCCTTCATTTAAACAGCAATAATCATTCAGCATTACTCAAGTTCTCTGAAAATGCAATGCGACATAAATTTAATATCATGAGTTAGCTCTTATCTTACAAAAATAAAAAATAAAAAAATAAATAAAAAAAAATAATAAAACTAATTCAACTGTGAAACCAATATCCGGAGCAACTAATCAATCTTCTGATACTGCACTCATTACATGTTTAAAAATTAAGTTTGTAAATATAACAATAAATGTTTGCAACAATTTTAATTATTTATATAAAGATTTTATCCCCATTTTTTAATATAAAATAATTTATAATATTCTTTAGTCTTAAGTTTGTACATATGATATACTGCATGGTAATTTTTGGGACTATGTTATGTCATCCTAACTGTTGCCCATAAATATAAGTACACTTGCAAAGGACCTCACACACAAGTTTGAAATACTTATTTATTTATTTATGAATATAGAGTCGATATATGTGTAGTTTAATTGATATATAATTCTCCTCCGGTCCTTTACACCTTTATACATACAATTTTACCAAAATATATGATTGTTATTAAAAAAAAAATATATATATATATATCAATACTATATCTATATTTCAATACTATATCTAGAGTTCAATACTATATCTATATTTCAATACTATATCTATATTTCAATACTATATCTAGAGTTCAATACTATATCTATATTTCAATACCATATCTTTATTCCAATACTATATCTATAGTTCAATACTATATGTTTATTCCAATACTATATCTATAGTTCAATACTAAATCTATAGTTCAATACTATATCTATGGGTTCAATACTATATCTATATATATCAATACTATATCTATAGTTCAATACTATATCTATAGTTCAAAACTTTAATTATATCTTAATACTATATCTATGCATATATCGATATATCAGAGAGAGGGTAATTAAATATGTGAAATGACTTAATTTACTTGAAAAATTGTAAATTTTTCATGATTATAATTGAAATTTCAAATAATTCCATGCATCAAATTTTGAATATAGCTATTCATTTACATTTATAACTCTAATATACGTTGACTAAGTAAACCTATGTGAATATTGTCTAAAAAAAAAAAGTTTGATAAAATCATCAACTTACCTGAATATCGGATTAGAAATTTCCATAGGTAAATTAGAAGGTATATCAATCTTTCTTTCAGTCGATTGCCAGTTAAAAATATCAACATCAGCAAACAAAAACATTTCAATCGAAAACCAAAACTCGCTTTTAAAAAAATTAAAATGAAAAATTGTAACAAACAAAAACTTTACTAAACCTTTTAGCAAGATGTCAACTTCTCAACTGTCCGGCTATATGGGAACTGGGTCTAATTCTTCTCCAAAAATTTTGAATTGAACTGTGGGCGTGGCTTGGATATTAATGGGTGTAACTTTTCAGGGTTCATGGCTTCCTCTGTTGAAAAATTTCTCACAATGTTACTGTTCACTTGTGTAGTTTTTGGAAATGTGACATTTTTATTTTTTTTTTCAAATAATATTTTACTGGTAAATTTGAAAAGCTAATTTTTGTTCGGATTAATTTATTTCGTTTGTCTTTTCCAAATTTTATTAAGCCATACCACATTTTCTAGTAATATGTATATTTCAATACTATATATCTATATATATCAATACTGCTTGTGTCATTAGTAGTGTCCCACCATTAGATCTATATATTGCAGGCGGAGCAGTCACAAGTGAATTTCGTATACCAGGGGGACTTGAATTTGTTGACAACCCTTAAATTTGTGGATTATAACATGCTACAAACTCGTCAACATACAATTCCAATTAACCTGTTTAAAAAGCATGTTTCCCAAGTGCTTTTGACAGAATGGCAAAGGAGGTGGGATGCTGACATCACAGGAAGGAAAACATACCAATTCTTCCCTAATATCACTAACAGAATGAAATTGAAGAAGTTAAATATTAACTTGTACAGCTCTCAGGTCTTATCTGGCCATGGCAAGTTTGCAGCTTATTTATACAGGTTCCATCTAGTTAATGTTCCAGGGTGTACCTGTGTTTGGGAGATATTATAAATAACCTTGAACATTTTATCTATGAATGTCCTGCTTTTGCTAATCAGCGACTTAAGTATAAAGTAGGAAACATGCAGTCCCTTCATTTAAACAGCAATAATCATTCAGCATTACTCAAGTTCTCTGAAAATGCAATGCGACATAAATTTAAATGAGTTAGCTCTTATCTTACAAAAATAAAAAATAAAAAAATAAATAAAAAAAAATAATAAAACTAATTCAACTGTGAAACCAATATCCAGAGCAACTGATCAATCTTCTGATACTGCACTCATTACATGTTTAAAAATTAAGTTTGTAAATATAACAATAAATGTTTGCAACAATTTTAATTATTTATATAAAGATTTTATCCCCATTTTTTAATATAAAATAATTTATAATATTCTTTAGTCTTAAGTTTGTACATATGATATACTGCATGGTAATTTTTGGGACTATGTTATGTCATCCTAACTGTTGCCCATAAATATAAGTACACTTGCAAAGGACCTCACACACAAGTTTGAAATACTTATTTATTTATTTATGAATATACAGTCGATATATGTGTAGTTTAATTGATATATAATTCTCCTCCGTTCCTTTACACCTTTATACATACAATTTTACCAAAATATATGATTGTTATTAAAAAAAAAAAAATATATATATATCAATACTATATCTATATTTCAATACTATATCCAGAGTTCAATACTATATCTATATTTCAATACTATATCTATATTTCAATACTATATCTAGAGTTCAATACTATATCTATATTTCAATACCATATCTTTATTCCAATACTACATCTATAGTTCAATACTATATGTTTATTCCAATACTATATCTATAGTTCAATACTAAATCTATAGTTCAATACTATATCTATGGGTTCAATACTATATCTATATATCAATACTATATCTATATTTCAATACTATATCTATAGTTCAAAACTTTAATTATATCTTAATACTATATCTATGCATATATCGATATATCAGAGAGAGGGTAATTAAATATGTGAAATGATTTAATTTACTTGAAAAAATTGTAAATTTTTCATGATTATAATTGAAATTTCAAATAATTCCATGCATCAAATTTTGAATATAGCTATTCATTTACATTTATAACTCTAATATACGTTGACTAAGTAAACCTATGTGAATATTGTCTAAAAAAAAAAAGTTTAATAAAATCATCAACTTACCTGAATATCGGATTAGAAATTTCCATAGGTAAATTAGAAGGTATATCAATCTTTCTTTCAGTCGATTGCCAGTTAAAAATATCAACATCAGCAAACAAAAACATATCAATCGAAAACCAAAACTCGCTTTTAAAAAAATTAAAATGAAAAATTGTAACAAACAAAAACTTTACTAAACCTTTTAGCAAGATGTCAACTTCTCAACTGTCCGGCTATATGGGAACTGGGTCTAATTCTTCTCCAAAAATTTTGAATTGAACTGTGGGCGTGGCTTGGATATTAATGGGTGTAACTTTTCAGGGTTCATGGCTTCCTCTGTTGAAAAATTTCTCACAATGTTACTGTTCACTTGTGTAGTTTTTGGAAATGTGACATTTTTATTTTTTTTTTCAAATAATATTTTACTGGTAAATTTGAAAAGCTAATTTTTGTTCGGATTAATTTATTTCGTTTGTCTTTTCCAAATTTTATTAAGCCATACCACATTTTCTAGTAATATGTATATTTCAATACTATATATCTATATATATCAATACTGCTTGTGTCATTAGTAGTGTCCCACCATTAGATCTATATATTGCAGGCGGAGCAGTCACAAGTGAATTTCGTATACCAGGGGGACTTGAATTTGTTGACAACCCTTAAATTTGTGGATTATAACATGCTACAAGCTCGTCAACATACAATTCCAATTAACCTGTTTAAAAAGCATGTTTCCCAAGTGCTTTTGACAGAATGGCAAAGGAGGTGGGATGCTGACATCACAGGAAGGAAAACATACCAATTCTTCCCTAATATCACTAACAGAATGAAATTGAAGAAGTTAAATATTAACTTGTACAGCTCTCAGGTCTTATCTGGCCATGGCAAGTTTGCAGCTTATTTATACAGGTTCCATCTAGTTAATGTTCCAGGGTGTACCTGTGTTTGGGAGATATTATAAATAACCTTGAACATTTTATCTATGAATGTCCTGCTTTTGCTAATCAGCGACTTAAGTATAAAGTAGGAAACATGCAGTCCCTTCATTTAAACAGCAATAATCATTCAGCATTACTCAAGTTCTCTGAAAATGCAATGCGACATAAATTTAAATGAGTTAGCTCTTATCTTACAAAAATAAAAAATAAAAAAATAAATAAAAAAAAATAATAAAACTAATTCAACTGTGAAACCAATATCCAGAGCAACTGATCAATCTTCTGATACTGCACTCATTACATGTTTAAAAATTAAGTTTGTAAATATAACAATAAATGTTTGCAACAATTTTAATTATTTATATAAAGATTTTATCCCCATTTTTTAATATAAAATAATTTATAATATTCTTTAGTCTTAAGTTTGTACATATGATATACTGCATGGTAATTTTTGGGACTATGTTATGTCATCCTAACTGTTGCCCATAAATATAAGTACACTTGCAAAGGACCTCACACACAAGTTTGAAATACTTATTTATTTATTTATGAATATACAGTCGATATATGTGTAGTTTAATTGATATATAATTCTCCTCCGGTCCTTTACACCTTTATACATACAATTTTACCAAAATATATGATTGTTATTAAAAAAAAAATATATATATATCAATACTATATCTATATTTCAATACTATATCTAGAGTTCAATACTATATCTATATTTCAATACTATATCTGGAGTTCAATACTATATCTATATTTCAATACTTATCTTTATTCCAATACTATATCTATAGTTCAATACTATATCTATAGTTCAATACTATATCTATAGTTCAATACTATATCTATAGTTCAATACTATATCTATAGTTCAATACTATATCTATAGTTCAATACTATATCTATAGTTCAATACTATATCTATAGTTCAATACTATATCTCTATTCCAATACTATATCTATATATCAATACTATATCTGTATTTCAATACTATATCTATAGTTCAAAACTTTAATTATATCTTAATACTATATCTATGCATATATCGATATATCAGGGAGAGGGTAATTAAATATGTGAAATGACTTAATTTACTTGAAAAAATTGTAAATTTTTCATGATTATAATTGAAATTTCAAATAATTCCATGCATCAAATTTTGAATATAGCTATTCATTTACATTTATAACTCTAATATACGTTGACTAAGTAAACCTATGTGAATATTGTCTAAAAAAAAAAAGTTTAATAAAATCATCAACTTACCTGAATATCGGATTAGAAATTTCCATAGGTAAATTAGAAGGTATATCAATCTTTCTTTCAGTCGATTGCCAGTTAAAAATATCAACATCAGCAAACAAAAACATTTCAATCGAAAACCAAAACTCGCTTTTAAAAAAATTAAAATGAAAAATTGTAACAAACAAAAACTTTACTAAACCTTTTAGCAAGATGTCAACTTCTAATTTCTCACAATGTTACTGTTCACTTGTGTAGTTTTTGGAAATGTGACATTTTTATTTTTTTTTTCAAATAATATTTTACTGGTAAATTTGAAAAGCTAATTTTTGTTCGGATTAATTTATTTCGTTTGTCTTTTCCAAATTTTATTAAGCCATACCACATTTTCTAGTAATATGTATATTTCAATACTATATATCTATATATATCAATACTGCTTGTGTCATTAGTAGTGTCCCACCATTAGATCTATATATTGCAGGCGGAGCAGTCACAAGTGAATTTCGTATACCAGGGGGACTTGAATTTGTTGACAACCCTTAAAATTGTGGATTATAACATGCTACAAGCTCGTCAACATACAATTCCAATTAACCTGTTTAAAAAGCATGTTTCCCAAGTGCTTTTGACAGAATGGCAAAGGAGGTGGGATGCTGACATCACAGGAAGGAAAACATACCAATTCTTCCCTAATATCACTAACAGAATGAAATTGAAGAAGTTAAATATTAACTTGTACAGCTCTCAGGTCTTATCTGGCCATGGCAAGTTTGCAGCTTATTTATACAGGTTCCATCTAGTTAATGTTCCAGGGTGTACCTGTGTTTGGGAGATATTATAAATAACCTTGAACATTTTATCTATGAATGTCCTGCTTTTGCTAATCAGCGACTTAAGTATAAAGTAGGAAACATGTAGTCCCTTCATTTAAACAGCAATAATCATTCAGCATTACTCAAGTTCTCTGAAAATGCAATGCGACATAAATTTAAATGAGTTAGCTCTTATCTTACAAAAATAAAAAATAAAAAAATAAATAAAAAAAAATAATAAAACTAATTCAACTGTGAAACCAATATCCAGAGCAACTGATCAATCTTCTGATACTGCACTCATTACATGTTTAAAAATTAAGTTTGTAAATATAACAATAAATGTTTGCAACAATTTTAATTATTTATATAAAGATTTTATCCCCATTTTTTAATATAAAATAATTTATAATATTCTTTAGTCTTAAGTTTGTACATATGATATACTGCATGGTAATTTTTGGGACTATGTTATGTCATCCTAACTGTTGCCCATAAATATAAGTACACTTGCAAAGGACCTCACACACAAGTTTGAAATACTTATTTATTTATTTATGAATATACAGTCGATATATGTGTAGTTTAATTGATATATAATTCTCCTCCGGTCCTTTACACCTTTATACATACAATTTTACCAAAATATATGATTGTTATTAAAAAAAAAAAAAAATATATATCAATACTATATCTATATTTCAATACTATATCTAGAGTTCAATACTATATCTATATTTCAATACTATATCTAGAGTTCAATACTATATCTATATTTCAATACCTTATCTTTATTCCAATACTATATCTATAGTTCAATACTATATCTATAGTTCAATACTATATCTATATATCAATACTATATCTATATTTCAATACTATATCTATAGTTCAAAACTTTAATTATATCTTAATACTATATCTATGCATATATCGATATATCAGAGAGGGTAATTAAATATGTGAAATGACTTAATTTACTTGAAAAATTGTAAATTTTTCATGATTATAATTGAAATTTCAAATAATTCCATGCATCAAATTTTGAATATAGCTATTCATTTACATTTATAACTCTAATATACGTTGACTAAGTAAACCTATGTGAATATTGTCTAAAAAAAAAAAGTTTAATAAAATCATCAACTTACCTGAATATCGGATTAGAAATTTCCATAGGTAAATTAGAAGGTATATCAATCTTTCTTTCAGTCGATTGCCAGTTAAAAATATCAACATCAGCAAACAAAAACATTTCAATCGAAAACCAAAACTCGCTTTTAAAAAAATTAAAATGAAAAATTGTAACAAACAAAAACTTTACTAAACCTTTTAGCAAGATGTCAACTTCTCAACTGTCCGGCTATATGGGAACTGGGTCTAATTCTTCTCCAAAAATTTTGAATTGAACTGTGGGCGTGGCTTGGATATTAATGGGTGTAACTTTTCAGGGTTCATGGCTTCCTCTGTTGAAAAATTTCTCACAATGTTACTGTTCACTTGTGTAGTTTTTGGAAATGTGACATTTTTATTTTTTTTTCAAATAATATTTTACTGGTAAATTTGAAAAGCTAATTTTTGTTCGGATTAATTTATTTCGTTTGTCTTTTCCAAATTTTATTAAGCCATACCACATTTTCTAGTAATATGTATATTTCAATACTATATATCTATATATATCAATACTGCTTGTGTCATTAGTAGTGTCCCACCATTAGATCTATATATTGCAGGCGGAGCAGTCACAAGTGAATTTCGTATACCGGGGGGACTTGAATTTGTTGACAACCCTTAAATTTGTGGATTATAACATGCTACAAGCTCGTCAACATACAATTCCAATTAACCTGTTTAAAAAGCATGTTTCCCAAGTGCTTTTGACAGAATGGCAGAGGAGGTGGGATGCTGACATCACAGGAAGGAAAACATACCAATTCTTCCCTAATATCACTAACAGAATGAAATTGAAGAAGTTAAATATTAACTTGTACAGCTCTCAGGTCTTATCTGGCCATGGCAAGTTTGCAGCTTATTTATACAGGTTCCATCTAGTTAATGTTCCAGGTTGTACTTGTTGTTCGGGAGATATTATAGATAACCTTGAACATTTTATCTATGAATGTCCTGCTTTTGCTAATCAGCGACTTAAGTATAAAGTAGGAAACATGCAGTCCCTTCATTTAAACAGCAATAATCATTCAGCATTCCTCAAGTTCTCTGAAAATGCAATGCGACATAAATTTAATATCATGAGTTAGCTCTTATCTTACAAAAATAAAAAATAAAAAAATAAATAAAAAAAAAATTAATAAAACTAATTCAACTGTGAAACCAATATCCAGAGCAACTGATCAATCTTCTGATACTGCACTCATTACATGTATAAAAATTAAGTTTGTAAATATAACAATAAATGTTTGCAACAATTGTAATTATTTATATAAAGATTTTATCCCCATTTTTTAATATAAAATAATTTATAATATTCTTTAGTCTTAAGTTTGTACATATGATATACTGCATGGTAATTTTTGGGACTATGTTATGTCATCCTAACTGTTGCCCATAAATATAAGTACACTTGCAACGGACCTCACACACAAGTTTGAAATACTTATTTATTTATTTATGAATATACAGTCGATATATGTGTAGTTTAATTGATATATAATTCTCCTCCGGTCCTTTGCACCTTTATACATACAATTTTACCAAAATATATGATTGTTATTAAAAAAAAATATATATATATATATCAATACTATATCTATATATCAATACTATATCTATATTTCAATACTATATCTATAGTTCAAAACTTTAGTTATATCTTAATACTATATCTATGCATAAATAATATATATATATTTCAATTCTATATCTATATATCATAGAGAGGGTAATTAAATATGTGAAATGATGTAATTTACTTGAAAAAATTGTAAATTTTTCATAATTATAATTCAAATTTCAAATAATTCCATGTATCAAATTTTGAATATAGCCATTCATTTACATTTATATCTCTAATATACGTTGACTAAGTAAACCTATGTGAATATTGACTAAAAAAAAAGTTTAATAAAATCATCAACTTACCTGAATATCGGATTAGTTGCTTATGTCTTAGGAAACAAAAAATCGACTGCACCTGGTCATGATGGCGTGTCTTTCGAAATACTACAGAAACTACCGGGTAACTTTTTCACAATCTTTGTGGACATTCTTAATAAAGTTTGGCAGTCCAAATTGATCCCCAATTCTTGGATAGTATTTGTTGTTGTTCCCATCCCTAAGAAAAATGGAAAATTTCGACCTATTTCTTTGGCCTCTTGTTTCAGGAAGGTATGTGAATCAGTTTTAACGTTACATCTTAATTGGTGGTTAGAACACAATCAAATCCTTCCTCCTAATATGTACGGCTTTCGCAGTAATACGAGCACTTTGGACTGCGTGGGTGACCTGCTAGGCAATATATACAATAGTCTTATTGAAAAACATTTTAACATTACTGTTTTTCTAGATATAATGGATGCTTATGGTAGTGTACATTTGCCTATCTTGCAGTGTAAGTTATTATCCATAAGTGTTCCTGACCACTATTGCCACTTTATTTGTAGATTATTTGTGCAGCGTTGTATATCAATAAGTACAAAGTTCGTTAATTATCAACGTAGAGTATACAAAGGTTTACCCCAGGGGTCTTCTCTAAGCCCGATCCTTTTTAATCTTTATATTTTGAATTTGTCGCAGCTCCACATGCGCTCTAGGATTTTACTCTATGCAGATGATATCGCTGTGTTTACATAAAATTCGAGCTTTTCTGTTGCCATGTCCAATATTAATGCTGATGTTGCTACAATAGAACATTGTCTTTCTGACTTAAAGTTAAACCTTAGTGTTGAAAAGTGTGCAGCAGTAGTTTTTTCATATCGCCGATATGACCCAAATGACCTTTTCATTATAAAGAAAGGGGCGCTATTCCTTTCTGCTCATCATTTCGCTATTTAGGAATTATTCTGGATTCCCGATTAACATGGCGACCACATATTGATAAACTATTAACAACTATCAATCGCACTATTAACATTTTACGTATTTTGCATAATACACGATGGGGTGGTGACCCTTTCATTCTATTACTACTCTTCAAATCAAAACCAGAATATGGTTCCATGTTCTGTGGAACCGCGTCAACAGTATTGCTAGGCAAGTTGGATCGTGTGCAAAATGAATGCATTAGGCTGTGTATTGATGGTGTTAAAAGCACTCCGGTATCAGCACTAATGGCAGAGTGCAAAGTTCCACCTTACAACTTAGAGTTATTTAGCCCTGAAACTGTTGATACGTAGAATGAATAATGATCGCTTCCCTTTGTTTAACATGTTCAGTCATATCCATTCTAACTGGCATTTTTCAAATAGAAAAATGACCCTGCTCTGTTCCGTTATAACAAGGTTGGAGGAGTTTCGTGCACGTCTCACGTGCATGCAAGCTTCTTTTAAATTTATGGTACCATATTTTTACTTCTTCAACAAACAAAATTCATCCTTTTTCCCTGAAAACTGTAGTCTGTATCCTCCTACACTAATCCGTGCCACGTTCAATAGTATTATCTCAGAAATGTTCCCACTACACATCCTTGTTTACACGGATGGATCCAAGTCAACTCGAGGAACGGGAGCAGCAGTGTTCATTCCAGCTCTCAATATTAGTAACATGTACAAATTATTCCAAGAATGTTCAGTATTTACTGCAGAATGTGTAGCAGTACTACAAGCTTTGTCAATTCTACCAGACTTAAATCTTCGCGGAAATTACCTTATTATTACCGATTCCAAAAGCGTGGTGACGGCTGTAGACAATAAACGTAGCATGTCAGATACATTAATTGGTTTAGTTTTGCTAAAACTTAATAATTTGGAACGTGTGGGAATATCTGTGTCTTTCTTGTGGGTGCCGGGTCATAGAGGTATTCCCTACAACGAATTTGTTGACTCATGGGCTAAAGACGCGTCGTCTAGTGGTGTAGAGGTCTCCTTAATAACTTACAAAGATATCATTCACTTTATTCAGCTAGAGCATAGGGATCCATGGGAGCTGTACACTAAGAGCATTAGTCAATCACCTCTGACTTATTACTATCACCTCCAGCCGTCTCTTCTTAAACTCCCGTGGTTCTATCTTTTTAAAAAGATTAGTCGTAAGGGAATTGTACATCAGCAGATTGCGATTTGGACATCATTTGTTGCCTGGCCGTCTTTTCCGTATGCAGCTTAGAGAAAGTACCTTCTGTCCCCTCCATTCTGAACTGGTAGTCTGCAGCCCCGATCATGTCTTTTTTGAATGTTCTGCTGTAGCACCGTTGCGCTCGGAGCTTTACCTTATCTTGTTACGTTCTTCGAGTATTACACCTCCGTATAATGTATCGTCCCTTTTACATCTGGATAACCTACAATTGTTCCCCCATATAGTGACGTTTTTAGAGAAGTCAGCATGCTTGATTAAGATGTAGATAGTCCCCACAGTATCACGTTGGGTAGGCTGTAAAGGTACCCCCATTAAAAAAAAAATATAATAATAATAATAATTTACGTATTTATATATATATATATGTATATATATATATATATATGTATATATATATATATATATATATATATATATATATATATATGTATATAATATATATATATATATATTCTAACAAAATACCACCATAAACAATATTAGATATTCATGTGAATTATAATTACAAAGTTAAATAATTGAACTCAATTTATGTATTTGGATGCATTTTTTCTTTTATAAATTTGTCATTGCTTGGTAACCAATCCTTGGCATTTAAGGTATATTAGGAAACGAAACATTTTAAACTAATTATAGCAACGATGGTATTATGTAAATAACAATCGAATGATCATATTTGGGAAAAAGTTTCCGAAAACAAATATTTCCTAATTAAATACTGCATTATCTAAATATAATATAGCCGCTAGTGTAAAATAAGGGATACCCACAGTATACGTTAAATATATTTAAATTCCAAAACATTAAAATTTTGTGTTATCCGCAATTACATAGGACTAAGTTTTCTTTGATTTCATTCAAGTAAGCTGTTTATAGATTAAACACGCTAGTAACAAGGCATTATTCCCAGAACGTGGTTTGTTCTAAACGCAGAAGTTGAACATCGATCAGCTTTTTTTTTACGACATAATTAATTTAAATAATTTTTTAGAAAAAATCATTTGTAGGCTGTAAATACTCTTCACATCGATGTAGTATGAAGAGTGTTTTTATTTTATGTGTGCGGTTATAATAAAACGTTTTCACATTTTTTTTTTAAGGCGATTGTTTTTCATGTTTAGAGACGCATATAATATTATTAAAAAATAAACATTTGTCAATAAAGTACCTTCGGTAACTGTTCATTATTGTCTAGTTTACGAATAGAGCTAAATTAATAGTTTAGCAATTATGTTATAGATGGCGGTGTCCGTTAAAATACGTATGATAAGTTTCGAAATGTTATCGAGGCTCGTAAAAGGAATGTACAACAGAGCTATTGAACTATATTACATGAAATGGATAATAGTTTATAATTTTCCAAAATTATCTGTAATTTCGTGTGTAATTTTTTAAAATGCTATGTTTTGCGCAACAAAAAAATACACATTAGGTTGTTAAAAAAATGTTCTGATACATATATATCAATTAGTAATTATTTGATTGCTTAGAAGCGAAATTTAATTGACGATATTTATCAGTCATTAATATATATAGTTTCAGATGCATGATACTAATTCTCTGAGAAAAATTGTTAAAAACGAAATATTTATTTTTTGTTTACAACTACACACTTGAATATGAACTGTTGTTAAAATTGTCTGCTAACCTTTTTATTCGCGTTATGCAATTACGTATAACTGAAAATGTTAACAGGTTCACATTATCACTTTACTCATCTTAATATTAATAATCACAACGCGAAAAGCATAAACTCGCTTTTTCGTATTGAC
Organism: Coronaproctus castanopsis; assembly: GCA_032883995.1. NCBI lineage: Eukaryota > Metazoa > Arthropoda > Insecta > Hemiptera > Monophlebidae > Coronaproctus > Coronaproctus castanopsis. The sequence continues at coordinate 192,699,016 of CM065052.1, read as the reverse complement.
ATTTGTCTATATATATTTTACACTAAAAATTAATTTATTGTTCAAACAAACTGAAATCTATGTAATTAAACGATTAAAAATGCTGTAAATAATATTTGTACTGTTACTCAAAGTGCAACGCGCGACTAGTTACATGTTATGATTATTTCTCAATGAGATTTCTAAAGCGCGTGGTATATTTAAATTCTCGCATTCTGAACTTGCCTGTTTAATTATGCCAAATTTTTCCTCCCGACTTCTAGTTTATGACAGCTAGTTCTCTATTTCATTCGGCCATGTATATCAATCCCGTTGCATACACAGTTCCATTGGGATGGTCAATAATGATAATGAGAAAAAATCGCTCGCATATTTTTATGGGGTTGCTCTAAAAAGAGCAACATAGCAATCATTCAACGTATGCAGAGTAAAATCCTCAGAATGGTTGTAAATGCACCATGGTACATATCTAACTTGATGCTTCATGAAGACCTCAGAGTAAAGCCAGTCCAGGAAGTAATATCCGATGACGCAAAGACGTATGCTCTCCGATTGGAAATGCATCCAAATAATTTGGCCATCGAGTTGCTGGACAACTCGCAAGAATTTCGACGACTCCATAGAACGAAGCTGCTTGATCTTGCATAAGATAAAAGTTCTAATATAACTTTTTAGCACCTGCCGCTGGGTAGGCTGCTATTCAGGCTACATGTTCGAAACACGTAAAATTGCTAAATAGCTATTATTAGCTAGGTGCAATATAGCTATAATAATAATAAAAAAAAAAAAAAAAAAAAAAAAAAATTTTTTGTTTCGTTATTATAGTCTACTTGTATAAATGTAAATCACCGTCATGTTTTTATTATATATAACATATTACGAGAAGCTCTCTATTTACAACTACATATAAGGCTACAGTATATAGGACATCGTATGGTGCATAGAAAACCAGCTTGTACAAATTAAATGAATAACGTGTAGTGCGCTATATTGGTTTGTTTGAATAAATTTTTTAATTATTTGTTAGTAAGAAAATTTTATTTCATGAACCAATAAATATTTATGCCTATTTATTTACGACGATCGTCGTATGTACTCCGCCTATATAAAGTAATTTATTTTAAAAATATATTAATTACGAATTTTTATATGATAATTAGTCATTACAGCTTTAATTTTATTATAAAACGTTTGAGAAAATATATAAACGACGTTTGTATTATATATAATAAGGATTTGTGTTGCGTACGAATATGTAGAAAATCGAATAGAGAAGTTCATAAGAATAATATTATATAGAGCTCGTGAAAAATAGAATGCTAGAGTTGATTGATCGTAGACATAGATTTAATTCTAGTTCTGGTGCTGATGATCTGCTGGTCCTGGTGATTGAAATAAAGAAAACGATTGACGTCTGTAGTAAAGTATTAAGACACCAATATATAATCACGAAAATTCAAGAGGACGCTGAAAGGACAACGAACAAGTTTTAAATAATGTCTAATTTTAATTTAGTGTATTATATAATTATAAAACAAATCATTTAATTTATACGAGTTGCTTCTAGAAACGCAACACAAAATCCGAATATATACGATAGTCTTATCTGTAGTTATATACAAATTTATCGTGCGTTATAAAGAAAATATAAATATACATATATATATATTAAAAAAATAAATAAACATATAATTATATATTGAAAACAAAAGTATTATTATAAAATAAAATCGATCAGAATGGCTATTTTAGATGATATACTAGCAGTTTTTTTAGATTTGCGAACAGAAATGGAAAACTTTACAAACTGAATTAAAGATGGATACGTCATAATTGAAAACAGACATATCATAAATAAACGAAAATATTCAAAATAAACCAAGTTAATTCGGATCAGAGACGACGTGAATAATTTTTTATAATAAAGTTCTAACAGAAGAAAAATCGAGAAATATTTTTAAGGCGTAATAGGAGGAGATTGAAAGAAAGAAGTCATAGAAATATCCTTGGGAAGTCAAAAAAACATTAGTTCGTTTAAAGCAATTTTTTTTTTGTATGAAAAAATTGTCAAAAAAAAACAGCTGATATGGAAATAGAAGTTGTAATAATTTAAATACTAACAATACCACCGGCAGTAAGTTTAATTATTATTTTAAACAAATAACTAATAGTAATAATTGTGGTACAATACACGTTATTTATAATTATTTTCAAAAAACCGGATGGTAATCACAATGAATTATAAAGATTAAGCATCGTCGGTGTAATTGTTTTAAAGTCTGCAGACAGTCTGATAAAACTGGAATTAGTGTTTTTAATAAAAAAAAAAAAAAGAGCAATCTGTTCTTCTAGTTTGACGACAGTCGGAAGTAATGTGAAACGAATTATAGAATTAAATTCTAAACATATGTTATTACAAAGTAGATTTTGAAATAGGTTTGTTGTTCTCTTTTTTCTGCTAATAAACTAGCCTAATATGGCTATCTAACAAGAGGCTTCAATGTTTATCTTTTAGTAAAGGCCGCTGTTATCGTCCTTTTCAGCCTGCTTACGTTCTAGTTCTGAACAATTCATTTTCGTCTGATAGACGTAATGCGCACGTTTGTCAATCGCCCCCGAACCGTTTCTATTTTGAGATCTTCATGTATTAAGCCGTTACTAACATATAAATTAAACGTTTGTAATATATTGATGTTAGATTTATTTGACATCCCCAGAATTGAGCGGCATATGTGAAAGCTGATATACGGGTTTGTAAAGGAGCATCCTGCTGTTCTCTAAGGATAGCTCAGACCTGTATCCTAGGAGCCAGTACATATTTTTGACTTTTAGATCAAATTATTTTCTTTTTTTTTTTTTTATATGTGATTCTCCAAGATACTTAACTACATCAGGTATTTACTTATCTTGTAACGATAAAATCTGTGATTGTTTCTGTTTATTCGTAAAAGAAATATGCGCTGATTTCTCAGGATTTAATTTCATGTTTAACCCATACGTAAGTTTTGTTAACGTTTTTTCCAAATGCTCTAGCATCGATATCCGAACATATGAGTAATGCATTATAACTAATACAACTTCTTCTTGTTAAAGGATGTCCGCTGTATAAATATATAAACAGAGGTCCTAGGACGCTTCCTTGAAGAATCCCAGCAGAAATTGGGTAGTCCTCTGAAGTTGAAATATATCACGATTTTTTGAACGAATAAACGGAAAAAGACTTGGTCTTGCTTTATTCAGCGAAAGACAATAAATGCAGATTGCCAAAGATGAATTAACGCCGTTGAAATGTGTACATATCGACGCATGTTGACAATTCCGTGGACATAAAACGAGAAGTGCTGAATAGATGCAGTATCAACAAGTTGCAATTAATGGATGACCATAAAAAGAAAAAAAATTAAATATATCGCTCGCAAAATCCGAGAAGAGGGGCTCTAGCAGCACAGGGTAAGATTTCAGGAAGGGCACTTAGAGGAAGAAAAAGAATGGAATTAATTACCGCAAATACGGGAATTAAGGATTTCGTCAAATTAAGTAAATCCGCCAGTTCGTGATGTGCAACCTCCCGAATGGAAAATGCTACTTCTATGATGATCAGACTGAAGTAAAAAATAACGATATGGGGGTCACAACAGGAAGGATATATTGGAAACGTAGTACGTATCAACTAAACAAAAACATGAGGACAGGACGAGGTTTAAAAATGCGAATGATAAATGATATAGGGAAAATGCAAGTTGAGAGAATATACGAGAGTGCGAGTGTGAACGAACCTGTAGAATAAATGTGTAAGTGAATGGTATAAATTCGATGAAAAAATCTCAAATATATAATCGCGGTGTGAACGAGGAAAATTTTTATGTAAAAGTTCTTCTTGATATAAATTATACCGTGAAAATATTCGTCCACGAGCAATCAAACATATATCATTAATTTAGGAATTGTTTGAATACTCGTTGTATATGTTTAAATTATATCGATGTACGTTTAAAAAAAAAAAAAAATCTGTAAAGTTCTAATAGGAAATATAGCGGTCGATGAAATGCCGTTTAGGTATTTTACGGTATAGACTATAATTTTAATTTCCGCAGATGTTAGAAATTGTTTTTCTGTCACTTTGTGTAGGTCGTATTTTCAATGTTTCATTATATTTCATATGATTTTTAATTCGTAATTTACACCTATGCAAACAATTTATCAAATAAAGCAATCCCACCGTTTGTTCTATGTACGATTTATTTCGGTAGTACAGCTGGCAAATTTGCGTTTCAATTTCCTATTCTCAATTACTGTTTTCTATTTCTAACTTATGTACAGTTGTTTAAAATTAATATTAATTAAATTAGTTGAAAAACCCTATTAAGGTCGATGAACCTTTTAATTATTTGTTCGATTCCATTCCATTACGTAATTACGTTCGCCGGTTGTAAATTGAAAAAATTTCTTCGAATACGTAATGTGTTTATTTTCTTTTAGAACTCGCGATGTTTTATCATAGCCAACAAAGTCGTACCGACCGATGGTAATTTTATTCTATATTAATTCACATTCGTACCGGCTGTAAATCGTACATACTATTTGATAGTTTCTAGAAAAAAAATAACTGAATTCTTATGTTTAAGCAATAATTACATTTTTCTTTTTTAAGAAATGGAAATCCCGAAAAAGTAAGGTAATCGAAGTTTAAATTTTTTAAATAATAGTAAGATTATAAAAAAAACATTCAAAAAAAGTTGAAAAACTTTTAATTTGTGACTATATATATATATATATATTTATTCATCACAGAACGACGTCATTTATTAAACAATTTACGTCATTCGTCTCATTTTACGTTTCATGAACACAATCACTGGAGTTTTTATCGGTAAATTCTCGGGTTCCCCATCCGGCCATCTCCAAGCTACACGACCACTATCTCAGGGACAAATATATATATGTGTGTGTGTATGTGTGTTTGTGTGCGTTATTTATCATTAAAAATTAACGCTCTGTTGATTATCCATAAATCCGATGAACTGAATATATTATATTCAATTTGATTAACTATATATATATATATATATCATAATCTTCAGTCGTAATCCCCTAAGAGATGTCGTGACCATTTTCATGCTACAGCCTCTTCAATTTTTCTTCTCCATTGTATCCGGTTTGAAGCTTCCAATTAGTCATTGACTTTGCAAGCGCTTTTGTGATCGTGTCTGTCCATTTGATGTGTAATCTACCAGGAGGACATGTTCCTTGTATTTTCCCTTCAATTACTAATCGTTGCGTGGAGTCATCGCTTCGCATGATATGTCTGAAAAATCGTAATATTCCGAAAAGAACATCGCTGGACAATCTACGCTTAATGTTGAGCTTGCGTAATATAGAAACGTTTGTTTGCTTTGCTGTCCAGGGTATTCGTAACATACGCCTCCAAATCCACACTTCGAAATTATCGATACGTTGCCTATCTTTGGCTTTCAGCGTCAATGTTTCCGCCGCATATGTGAATACAGAAAACACCAAACACTGCACTAATTTCTTTTTTACCGCATTTGTAATTGATGCGTCGCGCCATATTCTGTTTAATTTGCTCATGGCACTTCGAGCCAACTGGATCCGTCTTTTTATTTCATCGGTTGAAGTGCCTTTATAATCAATAAGGGATCCCAAATATATATACTTGTGTAATGTTTCGTAACCATCGATTTGTGTTTCAGCCTCCGATATTAAGTTTCCCCGATCAACCACCATTAGTTTTGTTTTATCTTTATTTATATTTAATCCATATTTGGCACTTATCTTATTTAGTCGGTCGAGTAATATTCTCATGTCATCAATTGAGCTGGTTATAAGCGTTGTATCATCTGCAAAGCGTAGGTTATTAATGATACTTCCACCAATGGAAACACCAACGCTGCAACCGTTCAAAACCTGTCTCATAATATATTCACCGTATAGATTGAAAAGTACCGGTGATGAGACGCACCCTTGTCTTACACCTTTTTTCGTCTTAAATTCTTTTGATTCTATATGGCCTTCAATACGTACCGTGTTTATATTATGTTCGTATAGTTGATTTATTAAATACACTAGATGCCTTGGTATTCCCATTTCAATAAGTGCAGGCCACAATTTTTCCCAACGAACATTGTCGAATGCCTTTGAATAATCAGCAAAGCATAACACTAACGGAATATTATGTTCTCTGGTTTTTTCAATCAACAGTTTTAGTTTTATGTTTAAAATTTGTTCTCGAGTTCCTTTTCCCTTTACAAATCCTGCTTGCTCATCTGGAATCTGCCTGGATGAGAATTCCGCTAATCGATTATTTAGAATTCGGAGCATTATTTTACTGGTGTGCGGTATTAATGAAATAGTTCTGTAATTTTGGCAATTTGTAACTTGTCCTTTCTTAAATAGAGGTGTGTATACCGTCTTACACCATTCTTGTGGCCAATTTCCGGTTCGCCAAATTTCTTCACACATTTCGCGTATTTTCTTAATTCCTGTAGTACCCATTTGTTTAATTATTTCCGCCGATATTCCATCGCAACCTGTAGCTTTATTCAATTTTAAATATTTTATGGCCTCTTCTACTTCTGATTTAAAAGAAATATGAAATAATATATATTTTTCATTTGATTTTACATAATATAAAAATTTATACAGTGGAGTACATATATAACAACCTCGACCGCATTACAAATAATAAATAGTTACTTAATCTATAATAATAAATAGCTAAAAGTTAATAACACAGGAAAAGTGGAAAAAACCTGCACAAAAGAAAAGATAAAACATTAAAACTAGAAAAAATAAAGTATTAAGTAATAGTTAGTAGGAAAGTATTTGTTTATAGATTAAAATTATCTTAAGAGTAATCTATCTTTAATACGACGATGTTTATAACGAGTATAGCGCATGCGGAGCAGCGCCATGTCGTAGTCTCCCACCACTGTGATCAGTTTGTTAGTATGCGCCTGACAGTTTGCATAAAATTTTGCTGAAATATTACAGATATAATTCGAAATGTAAGAGAAGTATAATGCATGTCTTTAATTCTGTGGTATCTAGTGGCGTTTAAGGAAATTCTGCAGCAGATATTTTGAACCAACTGTAATTTTTTGATAGTACTATTTGAAACTGAAAACCAAACAGGACAGGCATAATCTTGGACGAATAATGGATGTATATATCAGTTTTTTGTTTAGGGTAGTAAGGTGTGACCGACGGTAAAATATGGGAGAAAGCATACGAATAGCTTTATGAGTTTTGTCAATTATGTAATTAATATGGTTATTAAACGTTAAACGGCGATCCATAATGACTCCTAGATAACGTACTTCTTCCTTCCAAGAAATTACCATTGATAATGATTTCGGCAGGTAGTGAGCCATGTCTCTTGGTAAATATTATGGCTTCTGTTTTATCAGTGTTAATTTTTAGTCTCCAGCGTTTATAATACTTAAAAATTGAGGACGCAGCTTTTTGTAGATGATTACTAATGGACTCGGGTCTATAAGATGAACAATAAAGTGCTAGATCATCCGCGTAAAGTGCAGTATTAACTAATGATAATTTAGGTAGGTCATTGATTAGAATTAAAAAGAGGTAGGGCCCTAAAACGCTACCTTGTGGAACCCCAGAGGTGTACATTCTAATAGAGGAATTATTAGTGAGGTGAGTTACATAAAATTTTCGATTACTTAAATATGACTTAATTAATTTTATCAAAATCAACGGATAATTGTATTGTAATAATTTATAAATAATTCCATTGTGCCACGCCGAATCAAAAGATTTTTCCAAATCAAATAATAATAGTCCTGTATATTTATTTAAATTAAAGTTATCAGTGATATAGTCAGCAATTCTAGCAACTTGGTGTACAGTTGAATGACCAGGCCCAAAACCAAACAGCTGGTATATAAGAATATTATTTTTAGTTGCAAAATCTTGTAATCTAATTAAAATTACTTTTTCGAGAACTTTGCTAAGAGTACTTAGTAAGCTAATGGGTCGGATATTATTTACATCGGAAATATTTTTTCCCGGTTTGGGTACGATGATAATTTTAGCAGTTTTCCATGCTGAAGGGGAATGAGAAGTCATAAGAATGCCATTTAAGATTTTTGTTAAGAATACAATAGCCTTACAAGGTAAATGTTTAATCATGATCGTAGTCAAATCATCAGTGCCGCAGGTTATTTTATTCTTTAAAGATTTAATACATTTGTTAACCTCAGTAGGCGTGGAAAGAGGTATCGGAGCAGCATTATTTATATTTAGTAAAGAATTTTTGACTTTTTTGTTAACTTTATAATAATGTGTACGAGGAATTTATCGTATTGTGCACCGATGATGGAAAAATGAGAAGCGAGTAGTTCTAATTTATCATTTAACTTATGCAGCATCTGATTAGTGACAAGGTTAATTAGGTGGGAGTATGGTGGTTTGTCTTGTAAGTTTTCTATTCGCTTTCCAAAGACTATTATTTTCAATCGATAGGTTTGATAAGAAAGTATTCCATTGATTATTTTTCCAATTTTTGAGCAGAAATGCAGTGAATTTAACTAACAACACATAGGTAATTCTAACAGACTCGTACCGAGGCGTAAACTTATACTTACTTGTTTTACGTTTGTAATAATTTTTAAGAGATATTATTCTAGATATATAGTTTGGAATTATTTTGGTTGAACAATGAGTCTTATTTGTTACTTTGGGAATGTTAAGATCAGCTGCCTGCAAGATTAACAGAGTTAAATCGGCAATGGCTGAATCTATGACCTCGAGAGTAAAAAGATTTTGTTGTAAATTGATATTGTTATTAATATATGTTCTGAATAGGTCCCAGTTAGCCTTTTTGTATATGAATATTTTTTGTGATGGTAGTGTATCTTTATTCGTACAAGTGATATAAGATAATATGGGATTATGATTAGATGATAACTTGGACAGAGAAACAGGTGTTGTAATGTTGTTGAAATTTTGAACTAAAATTAAGTCGAGAACGCTTGGTTTTTGATTACTTTGAAGTGGTATGTATGTTGGGTCAATAGACGATAATACGTCAAAGTTATATGTGTTTGAGGCACGATATAAAACTTTACCAGCTACATTATGGCTATAACAATTCCATGATCTGTGTCGACTGTTTAGATCTCCTATAACAAGTGTTGGAATGCGGTCTTTAAATAGTAAACCTAAATCATAGCCGAAGTATATTGAATCTTTGGGGTTTCGATAAACGGATATTACATTAAGCATAGTTTTATTTATATAAATTTGGATACTAACAGTTTGCAAAGATTTAATCAAAATAGTGGGTAAAACACTGTGTTTAATGGTATTGTGGACAAGGAGAGCTACACCCCCGCTGCGTCTACTTTTGTCGGATCTGTATATATAATAATCGGAAATTTTAATTGCAATTTTATGATCTAGTTTTGTTTCAGAGATGGCAGCGATGCCTACATTATTTTCCGAAAGGAAGTAAATTAATTCGTTAATTTTTTGATTTATGGAATTTGCATTCCAACCTATTAGGGTAATGTTAGACATGATAGTTTATGGGGTGAAATATTGTAAAGCACATTCAACTATTAACATAGTCTTAGTTAGGGGGGTCAGAATTTTTAGACTTTAATAATTTTTTATTAATTTCACTGAAAGCAGTTACTATTTTAGGAATATTCAATTGTTTAAATAAATTAAATAATTCAGATTTAAGTATATTCGGTTCAAGCTCGGTTAACGGATTTGGTATTATTGGTTCCTCTGTATATGTATTATCGTATAGTTCCTGACAGTATTGCCTTCAGACTTCTGCTATATCCAGTTTTTCTGTTTTAATACATCCCTGTTTGTTTTGGATTGCCCAACATCACATCTTGAATTCTCTTGTAATCAAGGCAATCTTTTTATATAAATCCCTGGGTTCATTTTTTTCTGCATGTGTCTGAATATCTTGACAAATAGCTGTATAGTAATTATTTTTATCTTTGCGGCAAAATTTACGAATTTCCGACGATAAACGAGTTACTTCCTGTTCATTTGCGTGAGTACTGTTTCTGAGTTTTTCTCCTTTTCACAATTAATTGGATTGTCTCGGACGATATCCACGGTTTACGTTTCGTTTCTTCTTCATGTGGTTGAGTTTCTCGTACTGCCAAAATAGTTTTATTTTTAAAATTACGCCATAGAAGGTCAACTTCCCGAATTTGCGTGTCTGTATTGTCGTCTGGTCCATATTCTTCAAATTTTTGCTTAAAATTTTGCGGATGTGTAATTTTCATCCTGGATCTTGATAATGCTTGCAATTTGCTTTTCAATCTCAACCGAATTGTCATAACTAATGGTCTATGATCCGATCCACATTCTGCTCCAGCACAGGCTATGACATTATCACAAGATGTTTTCCATCTTTCTTGTATCAAGATGTAATCAATCTGGTTTCTACATCAATCACCAGGAGTTTCCCATATACATAACCGTCGTATATGATGTTTAAACATTGTGTTCATTATGCTGAGATTATTTTCAACCGCGAATTGAAGTAGCCTTTCACCTCGTTCGTTTCTGTTGCCTATTCCTAATTTTCCGACTGTTCTTCGTAATTGTACGTCAAATGAACTACCAATTTTAGCATTCATATCCCCCATTACGACTGTGATTTCTCTATTTGATATATCATTCATAAGTTCTTCTACTTCTTTGTAAAATAATTCAATTGTTTCATTGTCCGCTGCGCAAGTAGGTGCGTATACTTGAATAATATTAATAGGAACCGGTCTCCCCTCTAGCCTAATAGCTATCGCTCTGCCATTCTTTGTTTTATAACCAGTAACCATCTTACTGAATTTGTTTGATACCCATATAGCAACACCACTAAAACTTGTTGTATCTGTACTCGAACAATAAAGTATTCCATTTTCTGTAACAAAATGACCAGATTGTCGGTAATGTGTTTCCGCTAAACCGCATATTTCAATTCCTAACCTTTCTATCTCCATTTCCACAATACGAAGCTTGCCGATGTGTAAAAGTTCTCCAACATTCCAAGTAGCTATTTTAGTTTTTACTTTTGCGAAATTCCCAGTCATATTTTTTCCATGAAGTGGCTGGTTTGCCCCACTCACAAGGCCGGTCGCATACTTCTCATTCCGACCCCGGAAATCGGAACGCCGGTTGCTAGCCGGATCGCATGGCAAAACATTATTGAGAACTATAGATTTCATAATGGTGTTCGTGGAAAAATACTGCAGTGGTTTCCCGTTGACTTCTGCAGGATTTTCTGTCAGGGTTTACTCCCTTAGCCTTTGGATAAACATCCTTACCGCAAGGCAGCGCTCTGCTACTGAGGAGGTAGCGATTTAAGGTTTTTACGGCGACCTTAACCCGCCGAGGGAGAGACAGTCATAGGATTTTTGCAGACTTTTAGTGGACAGGTCCTCAAGCTGTCCATCTGCATCCTCGTGTCTCCTTATCCTGTCACTACTGGAATCGTCTGCCAGAGACTTTCCAACAGTAGCCGCTCTTGGTTCGCGACTGCTTATTCGACTGACGTCTTATTCGCAGCTAACCTACATATCTGTAGGCCGTTCCACTATCCACCACCTGTGGACGCGCCTCATACCGGTTAGAGCTCCGGTCCCTGGAAGGTACAAAAGTACCCCACGGGGGATATATATATATATATATATATATTGTGTGCTCTGGAAAAATCAATCGGTTTTCCTAAGGAGGAGTTTCGATTGGTGGCTGTGAAATCAACAACTTTCGATACGCAGACATACTCCTTTTAGAAAATGATGTTAAAGCTCAAAAATTTAGTGAAAAACACGGCTTTACGCCTTAACGCGGATAAAATTATGGCTATAGATCGCGTCAGAAGTTCTAAATCCAAGGACGATAACATTGACGTGTGATTATTTAGATTCCCTCCTCGTATATATAACGACTAGTGCGAAAAACATAGAAACGCTTAACACTGGCAAGATACGCGACAACGAAATTAAGCAAGATTTGCATACTGCACTTAGTAATAAGTTAAAATTGATCAACAGCTTAATTTTTCTGATATCCATGTACGATTCGGAAACCTGGAATATAAGACGTACAGAATGCAGAGTGAATTGACGTTTTCGAAATGTGCGTTTACAGGGGGCCGCTTTGAATATCTCGAACGGCTCACCGAACAAATGTTCGTGAAAGCAGAAGTCCTCTTATTAACGAAAATTAACAGCAACGCAGTGAAATCTTTTGTTTCATTAATTTTCTAGATTTAGTAATACTATTTAAGTTAACCGTTAAGATATGACGTACTTAACTTTATGAACCCATTCTGAAATAAAGATTCTCCCTTTTTCTTCTTCGCAGTATAAAGGATATAGAACGTAATATTGTGTGTGTATGTGTGTGTATATGCGAATATTTAGTACGTTCTTCATCGTTAACTAATACTCTATATTTGCTTATTATTTTTTGTCAGTTGCCTGTAAATTCGAACAACTCCATACATTATACCGAACTCGGTGAATTGTTTAGTTTATGAATTAATACTATACCGAAAAATCGTGATCAGATCATTTACGGATGCACTACACATTTTTCGAGTTTCCGGCATGAATCGTCTAAAAGTTGTTATTCGATAAAGCTATTTCACTTTAATAACGCAAAGAGCCAAAATACCTTGGAATCACCCACGAACGCTCGTTTACTTTCCGGAAACACTGTGAGAATCTTAAAATGAAAGTTGAAGCTAGAAACAACTTACTGCGAAAATTGGTATCTTCTAAATGGAGAGCAAAGCCAATGGTTTTAAGCACTTCAGCCTTAGCGCTATGTTTCCCGGCTGCTGAGTACGGATGCCCTGCATAGGGAAGATCAGCACATACTAAAAAGATTGATACCTCAATTAATGAAACGTGTCGAATAGTCCTGTATGCCTAAAACCTACTAAAGTGGACAAATTGTATCTTGCCTGTGGTGTAGCTTCCCCAGGTATATCAGTCGCTACTGATGCTGAAAGAACTAGACTAGAGACAGATTATAGACACCCAATGTTTGGTCAGAAGGCGGTTACATCACGTCTTAAATCCAGAAGAAGCTTTTTACAGTGCTTAAGACGATTAGTAAAAGTTCGCGCACAGAGATGGACAGATAAAGCAGGAAACGGAAGTAGATTGAAAGAAGAACTGAACAAGTTGGCATAGATGGAAAACCTTAAACCGACTTCGCTCTAGTTGCGCCAGAACTTCAGTGAATTTATTCAAATGGTGGCTGGCTGAAAATGATAGATGCAAGTGTGGAAAACGGCAGAACCATGGACACCTGTTCCGGTGTAACTTGGTGACTTCAAGCATAACGGAAAAAACTACAGAGCTAAATGACGAAGCCTTATGGTCGATACATGGACTAATATTGTATAAACTTGACTAGCAATAACTATTTTACTCATTATATTATATTATGTTTAATTTTAATTTTATATATTGGTCCTCGTGCGTCTCGGACACGATAATAATAATAAACTTTAATAACGCGCGTATTGATAAAAACGAAAGCAACCAATCAACTATAAATACACTCGAAAAACATTCAATACGTTAATAATTTTTGGACGATAAGTTTCGTAGTTTTCCAAAAACAAAAATACATCAGAATATTGACGAGGAAATTGTCAAGTTTCCAAAATGTTTTAAACCAACCGGATACGTTATAATAATAACGAAACATCGCGAAATATATTCATGCAATCGGTCCAAGATATTTGAACATTATGTACGTTTTACGGATCATTTGAAATAGATAAAAATTTGATGTTAATAATAATAATAATAATAATACACCACCAATTAGTAACTTACTTTTAAAAAATAATTACTCGACACTTGACAATTGCGATGAGAAATGGAGACGATAGCCCTTTCACCTCTTTTATATAGGCGTTTGTTTATAAATTTGAATTGCAGTTCTTTGAAACTACTTTCTTTTTTTTTTAACGTTCTCGACAAGGTAATTTTATAAAGTACTCACATCTATTTTGAACTTACCTTATCGCAGCATTCTGTTGTTAATATTGCGATCTGAATGAAATTGGTAGTATACATCGCGTACTATCTTCAAATATCTTGTTTTCAATTAACTTTACAAAAATATCACGTAAATTAAAATGTATATACAACGGTAAATACGGAAAATGCTGATCACTTGATCACTTACCGGATGTGTACCAGTAGGTGTACTACTATTCCCTTCCTGTTATATCATTTCCATAAGTACTGCTGAATGATCTTGTTAATCAGGTTGTAGTAAATATAAATGAGAAAAAAAATATGCATGCCTCGAGGCGCAATGAAGAAGTGAAACTTGAAGAAGTTTTCCTAAAAAGACACTTACTTAATAAACTCGCGATTTTGTACAAATTTCACAAAGAAACGAAAGGCACTGTACACTACGATTAATTTTAGATGGTAGCGATGACTCAAATGTTAGCTGTGCGGAGAAAGATTACAATTGAAATGGGATACGGATGGAAAATGATCGAGCACCAAAAACCATTGATGTATGGGACTCTCATCAAGGGCAAACGTCGTATTGAAAGATGTCATCGTGAGTGATAATCCAAAGAAGGACAAATGAGAATAATATGCTTAAGATCGTAAAATGTGATCCAAAATGGTGGCCAGACTAACCAGCGTTAAGTCGCCAAAGATCGAAGACACGTTGTCGTAGGAAGAGAAATAAATGTACCGCCATGTCGCGAGAAATTATATAAAAGAATTTAGCGTCCAAAAGTGATTTCACTTGTATTATCTACAATGAACACAAAACCATTTGGAAAAATTGTCATTTTAAACACAGCTCTCGTTTACAAGGTACTTCAGATTAATGTACAAACTACTTGAAAATTATCGTGACTTAGCACGAACTCAAGAAAAGATTGTTTTTCATACGTTTCAGTTGAAACAGGATCGAGCGTATAGGGTAGTGATCAGGCACTTACATCACTCTCTTGAACCTGAAATAATCACGTAGGAATTGCAATCTCTCGGTTTTAGTGCTCGGAATGTTCACAAAAAAACCTCTTCCACTATTTTTGGTAGATCTTGAACAGACGAATAGTAAACCGATTTTCGACTTGAAATTTTTATATAATACGGCTATTAAAGTGGAGCCTCCAAATAAAAAAGCATCGATACCACAGTGCCACAAAATTATCAACAGTGGGGCCACACAAAAGCCTATTGTACTAGGGCGCCAGTTTGTGTAAAATGTGATGAAGAGCATTTAACTTATGTACTAAAGACCAAAACCTACCAGCTACATGTGGGCTGTGCGGTGGATCGCAACCTGCGAATTATAGAGGTTGCGAAGTATACATGCGATTAGCCTAAAATAAGATAAACCTGAATAATCAACCAAAAAAAAAACAACCATGGGTAACTTTAGACAACCAAGTCTAAGTTACTCTCAGGTTACTAAACATAATCTTAGCGGTGAACAAATCAATATAGATAAAAAGTACAACCGTACCCCATAAGTGAAGAGCAAACTTTTGAGGCTAATGTCCCCCGAAAAAACCTGAAACAAATAAACAATCAACTCCAACTTCATCTGAACAATTAATGGTATTTCTGTCGGAGTTCAAAGCTATGTTCCGCTAGTTAATCGAACAAAACAGCATGGCTCTGTCTATGCTCACCACGTTAATTCAAAAGCTAGTGAAATAATGTCCTCCTATTTAAGAATAGCTCTTTGGAATGCTAATGGCTTGAAGAACCATAAAGTCGAGATTGAACTGTTTTTAAATTCAAATTCTATAGACGTTATGCTCACCTCACTGACAACGAGTACTGTAAAATTAAAGATTACATCATGTACTCGTGCACATATCCATCAGGTAGAGCCCAGGATGGTTCAGCTATACTGGTTAGGGCTAATATCCAACATCACGAACTGACACATTTCAGGCAGAAATATCTGCGGGGGGGACTAATATTATCATACAGACAACACGCGGTCAGTTTGTAGTATTAGCTGCCTATTGTCCACCACGACATAAAGTAACAACAGAACTTTTTAGTAATAAGTAACAACAGAACTTTTTAGTAATTACATTCAGTCTTTAGGTTGCAGATTTCTCTCAGTGCAGACTGAAACTCTAAGAATACAACCTGAGGATCTAGGGTTACTAGAGCCGGAGGGCGTGTGCTCAAGGAAGCACTGGAGCGTAATAATGTTAATTATATATCAACTGTTGAACTAACATACTGGCCAACTGATAATAATAAATTGACCGATCTTTTAGACTTCTTTGTTTCTAAAGGAATTTCGTCTTACTATACTGATATAAAATCCTGGTTCGATCTTTTCTCTGATCATTCTGCAATTATTCTCATTTTTTGAGATTCTGTGATATATAATGAGGAACCAATTCGCCTGTATAATCATAAAACAGATTGGGAATCGTTTAGTGAATATCTTGACACCAAGCTAAATCTTTCTATTCGGCTAAAAAAAACCCTGGCGGTATCGACAGTGCTGTGCAGTATCTAACGCGAGAAATTCAAACTGCGGCAACACTTAGTACTCCAATAATCAGACGAACTGAAGATGATAAATATTATCCTTCTAAAGTTAAAAAACTTGTTAACGAAAAAAGAACACTTAGACGGAGATGGTTTCGGACTAGGTATCCGATAGATAAAACCATGCTCATTAGTAAAAAATTAAAAAGAGTACTTATTGATATTAAAAACAAAACTCTTAATAATTATTTATCACAACTTTCACCCCTAGCAGTGAATGATCATTTATTGTGGAAGTGTACCAAAAAAAATATTAAACATCGTATAAACGGATGCCTCCGATAAGATTTGTCCTAAAAAAGAAAAGGCAAATTTATTCGCTAATTACTTGACAACAGTATTCAAGCCAAATACAATTACTAACAATAACAGCGAAATAAATAAGTTCTTAAAGATTCTTGTTCCGCATTTTCGCTGGATCGAGTCAACCTCTCCACAAGAGGTTCGTACTGAAAATGCTAAAAAGACAAAAGAGACCCGGTTTTGAATTATTAACCGCCGAATTACTATTTAAACTTCCGAAGAAAGCTATTATATGCAATGCGGTATTTCGATTACAGTACTTTCCGAAACGGTGAAAGTTTGCGGAAATTATTATGGTTCTCAAACCAGGTAAACATCCGCACTCTGTCACCTCGTATCGGCCGATTTCTCTGTTGCCAATTTTGTCGAAGGTTATGGAGAAGTTAATTTTGAGTAGGTTACCCCGTATATCCGTTCGAATAATATTATACCTAACCACTAGTTCGGGTTTTTGCAACAACATTCCACAATTGATCAGCTATATAGGGTAGTTAGCATAATAGAAAATTCACTAGCAGCCTTTCTTGATGTTCAACAGGCATTTGATAAGGTCTGGCATGTTGGCTTGTTGTATAAATTGAAACTACCACTACGCAGATCTTTAGCTCTTATTAAAATCGTACATTGGTGATAGATATTTTCATGTGAGCTATGATCACGCGTCCTCTGAGCTGTCTTTCCAAATGCGGTTTAGTTTTGTCATAGAATTTTTCTATTTTTCGTCGTATTTCTCCTTGTGAGCCGCCCTTTGCTTCAAGAAGTGATCCTACGTATAGAAAACTTCGGACGTTTTCACAGCCGGTAGATGTTCTTTCGTCTTGTGGTATTGCATGCTTTCTATAAAATTTTTATCTTGCTTTTATTTACATTAAGACCGTACCGTTTGCTGACATCTTCCATGCGTTCCAATATTTTATTCATTTCTTCCATATTAGTCGCTATTAAGGTTGTGTCGTCTGCATATCGGAGGTTTCTTATCTTCCGTCCTCCTATCAGTATACCCCCTTTCCATCCGTCTAAGACTAGTCTAATTATATATTCGGCGTATAAGTTAACGATCAAGGGTGATAGAACACAACCTGATCTAACTCCTTTATGCGTATAGAAACCTCTTGATGTTGTATTACCAATACGTACGATATTACTGTTATCATTATATAATCTCTGTATAAGATATACAAATGTGCTTTGGTGCACCTATTTCAAGCAACATAGACAACAATCTATCCCAACGAACATTATCAAACGCATTTTGGTAATCTACAAAGCATAGTATTAAGGCTGGCGTCCACTACAGGCAGTCGAGTCGAATCGACGTGCTTCGAATCGAATCGCGTTTTTTCCGCGTGTGTTTATTACAGACGAATCGAAACGAACCGGTCTGTTATCGGAAAGTTAGTTTTTCTTTTAAGATGGATAGTTCGGATGAAGAAATGCTGTTATTTCATATTCTATTTGATGCGGAAAAAAAAAACGACGAACATCAAAATGCTGGGTACACGCTATAAACAAAAAAAGGAATTTTTACGGCGAGTTTAATCATTTGTTTTCAGATCTCAAAAAGGACCCTATTAAATTTTTTGAGTATTTTCGAATGAGTTATGAAAAATTTCAAGAATTATTAAATACACTCGATCTAAAGAAACATACTACAAGATTTAGACGCCCAATACCACCAGAAGAACGTCTCGCTGTTTGCATCAGGTATGTAAATATGTTATTTTCCGACTAGAAATAAAAAATTAATAAAACTATTTATTTATTTTCAATATTCTTAATTATATTATTTACAGGCCATAATTTTTTTAAATTCATAAAAATTATTACTTAAGCTATTTATTATTTTTAAATTTTAATTTTAAAATTATTACTGTAAACAATTATATACACGATTATTTATTTAAAATAAAGAAAGATGATGAACATTAGCAATATCTGCTATGTATTCCACATTAACTAAATCATATTATTTCGTTGAATACATTCTTCTTCGGCTTCACTTACAATATTAAACACTGCTCTTTTTACATGTAGTTGCAAATCAGGTGGAAATTCTGTTACTGTTTGACCAAGGTGTTTGAAAAAAGTGATAATTGGATCATCTTCTTTTTTCCAGTCAGCAGAGTATTTTTTATCTAAGTATGATTGAAATAAGGACTCTGTACTGGTTAGTGATGACTGTTCCCTTTTTCTTTTCTTAGTAGCCGTATGTAATGAAGCAGGTGTTGTTTCCACCGATAGTGATGACGATTCACGTATTGAGGAAGGTGAAGTTATATCGCTGTGATCATCATCGCTTAATAGTGCGGCCAAGTTTGTGAGAGAATTAGATTCACTTTGTATATATGTCACGAGGAAGCTCAGCTCCTTGAAATATCGAATTGGCTTAAAACTTTTTGCTGCCTGGCCACTTTTGGTTTTTCTGAGATTGGTCGCCTTTCTAAAGTTTTCACGAATCTTTTTCCATTTCTCTTTACATACTGTCGCTAGAAAAAAAAATCATATGCATATAATTAATTTACATCTTATTAGGATAATCTCTATAGAAATACATTTATTAGTTACAACTTCATATGCTAAGTAACAATTTTTATGTAACAAATTTGTTTCATAATACAATTTGTTTAACCCATATAATTTTAACAAAATGTAATTCTATATGTTTAATGAACTTTCAATTTCTAGTATTCTTACATTTCTGATTTCTCATACAACACTATATAATATAAGTCGGGGATTTTTTTGTTTCAGATTTTTGGCTACCGGAAATTCCTTTCGATCGTTAGCTTTTAGTTTCAGAATGGGAGAAAGAACTGTACGAAAAATCATTTACGAGACTTGCACTAAAATATGGAATACAATGCAACCGAAACCTCCGACAGAACAAGAATGGAAAGAAATTTCAAATAATTTCTATCATAAATGGAATTTTCCTAATTGTATCGGTGCTTTGGATGGGAAGCATGTGGTTATTGAATGTCCACCTCGCACCGGTTCCAAATACTTCTGTTATAAGAAAACATTTTCTATTGTTCTCTTGGCAATAGTTGACTCTAACTATAGATTTACGCTTTTAGATATAGGTGGTCTTGGAAAGAACGCGGATGGTTCCATATATGCTAATTCTACTTTAGCAAAATTACTGTCGCAAGAAAAATTAAATGTTCCTATTGATGCTTGTCTTCCAGGAACAAAGGATCCCATGCCTCATGTGATTGTTGGAGATGCTGCTTTTCCGCTGCAAAGATATTTAATGAGACCATACCCAGGCAATCAACTCATAAATAACGAAGGAAATAAAGTTTTTAATTATCGTCTAAGTCGGGCTCGACGCGTCAGTAAAGATGCTTTTGGTATACGTACGAGAAGATTTAGAATTTATGAAAGAAGATTGTCATTAATTCCTGAACATGTTAACATTGTAGTAGCAGCAACCTGTTGTTTACATAACTTCTTAATTAATAGCCCAACATATTGGTCTGAAGAAGATTTGCAAGAAAATATTAAAGATGGATTAGTAGATTTACCACGATTCGGAAGGCATCTCAAGCTGTATTTGAAATAAGAGAGAAATTTAAAAACATACAGTGTTACATATGGAATGAATTTTCATGATACCGTTTTAATACCTCTGTAGGTATTTCATCAATTCCTACTGCTTTATATATATATTGATTATTTAAACATTAGTTTATGTAAATATTAGATAAACATTCGTCATGAAAATATTTTAAAGCAGAAATGAAGAAGTATACGTCAATTTTGCGGCACGGTCGCAAATCAAAGAATAAGAAAGTTATTATAATTCGTCTTATCAGTTACATAATTAGATACGAATAATTAACTCAATCGTTGTGGTGTGTGTGTGTGTGCGCGCGCCGATTAAAAATGAAAATTCTATAATGAAAGTATGTCCGGTGTAGTTAAAAACTCATTTATCAAGGTTACTGTAACAAGTGAACGATAATAACAAATTAGATGTGTGCATATTTTATATATATATATATATGTATGTGTGTGTGTGTATTATGTATATATGTATATATTAATCAAAATTCTATTTTATGTGGAAAGAAAGTTAATTGGGCCATTATTTTCGATATAATTTACACTGTATGATTATCGAAAGATCAAGGTGAATTTACTAAATGCGATCAAATGTAAAAAGTTCAAACGAAGAAGAGAAAATAAGATTGATGAAAAAACGTTTTAAAATATCAAACCGTCTAACTACAACATAATCTCGATTATCCGGGCTAATGTTGACCGAAGGTAACTCGGATAACACGAATTCTGTTCAAGTCAAAAGTGGAATCTAGCTGGCTAAACTGATGAAGATATTGACGTGCTTTTTCATCAATTATATTCACAGTAAGTCTTCGTGTTCCACATTCTTTCATAAAATCTAATATGTTATCGACATAATGTAACAAAAGACGAAAGTTCTGCATCGAGTGTCCGAGGAGACTGAGCTATTGGGCGCAATTCGTTCTGGAAAATTTCGCTACTTCGGCTAGACAACTGGAAAAATACTACCTACTACTTCGGCTTATTCTGAATGGTAAAATAGAGAGAACGGAAAAATATCAAGAAGAAGAAGAACATCGTGGTTGTTGATACGCGGAAATGATACGAATGCTCGAAAAAAAGAACTCTACAAATAGTAGCGAGATCTAAAAATACAATAACCGTTATGATCGTCGTCAAAATCCGAACTATTTAGAAGAATATTTACTAATGGAATAACCGCAGGAAAATAGAACGGATTAGCTGGGTAGCACAAATCCCAAATGAGAACTCGTTATTAAATCTAAGAGAAAAGGTCGTTATTAAATCGGATAAGGAAAACAGGATTAACTCGGATAGAGTGCACTATAACACAGGGGGTTATTTCGAAATATTGTGGAAGCTAAAATTCGAGGAAAAAAAGTAGGCGGGTGACCCAGATATAACAACCCTTTTAGAAGACACCGGGTTAAAGAACTACGCTGAATTAAAAACAGCTGGGGATGATTGGGAAAGACGGAAGTTATCGTTGGCACCAGCCTTAGGACTATACTAATGATGATAATGATGATGATGATGGTGACGATATACGAAAAACGTTGTTTACTGAACGATGCTTAAGTATAACGTTCGCGTAGGTTACCACATCGTAGTTTCCGACTACAGCCACGATTAAAATTTATTTCGGTAAGAATTATAATTTTTTCATATTCAAAATTGTTCTCCGATGAACGAAATAAAACGTTTAATGCTGCCGAAATTGTCTCTAGAGGGGGTGTGTTGATATTATAATACTGAAGCCTTAACAGTAGTTCGTTCTCCAGATTGTTCTATCTTAAGCCGTTAACAGCGCTTCGTGTGTAAATTCATCACGGGCATAAGCTTTAATTGGCCAACTCAGCGCATCTGCCGTGTGTCTACCTCTTGGTCTTCTTCCATTAATGTTCCCAAGTATTATTTAGCGTTCGATTGAATTTGTAATCCCGCGCTATATAAAAATTTAAAAGACTCTTACTTTATATAGTTTATCGAGTACAAAGCTGTTTGTTATCCGATCCACCCGGCATATTCTTAATAATCATCTGTACGACCACATTTCGGACCTCATCTATTTTGCTAAAATAATGCGTCTCGTGTTTTGGTGTGTCCAAGTTTCCTCGGCGTACGTTATAATAAAAAAAAACTAAGAAGCTCGTCGAATTTAGTTTCATATTATTCGAAAGACTTGCATCTCTCCAGATTCTTGATAATCTTCTAAGCGCACTATGCGTCATGGCCAGTCCGCTTTTTTTACTCCATTAAAGGACTTCCATCGTTGGTTAACAAAATAGACGAAACTATCGACTATATCACAATTACCTACTTCTGGATCAATTGTCATTTATGGTGTAGCGAAATTTCGCCATTATAGCGGTAGTGTGGCGGTCAACTTCCGACTTTATCGGTTGGTTGAGTTAGGGTATATTCGAATAGGTTTGTTTTGACTAGTTAGAACTATGATTAAAGGAAAAAGAGTGAATACCAAAATACCTAGGTAGTGGTTTTTTTTTTAAGTGGCAGGGGGAAAACCTTCGAAATACACTGATATCATATAAATTTTGTTTTTATTCACGTAATGCATACGAAATGCGCTGTTGGGAAACCAAAATCAGTATGCGGGATTTTTACCTACTAAAAACCTCCTCCCTCTATGAAAAAAAAAAATGGAGTTTTAAGAGAATAATGAAGGCTATTGAACAAATGCAAAGACCTCCACACTTACAATTAACTTAAACAGCGATAAAAGAAAGGATGAGAATACATAGTCCCTTCTTCCATCTAATAAAGAATAACGAGTTTGTGCAAAAATTAACTTCTAACAGAAAAATAAACAAAAATAAATTAAAAGTTAAAAAATAACTTCTAATAGAAATATTTAAACAGATAAAACAAAAACTTATAGTTAAAATGGTATTATTCATAGTTAATAGAAATAAAAAATTTTCGTTCGATTAGGTCAGAATCGGCCAGGTTTATTTTGGCTTATTAAAAGTCTACCGTGGAAACCTCGTGTAACATATCTTGGTCTTACAATGGACAAGCGACTGTCGTTCCATGAACACATTAAACACATCACGGACAAAGCGCACTCCCGATTATATAAAATTTTCCCCATTTTTCACAAATGCTCTAAAGTTAGTATTAAAAACAAACTAATAATATATAAAGCATACATACTGCCGATATTATTATACTCTTGCCCAATTTGGTCCGGTGTTAGTAATTCCACCTTAAATAAATTACAAATTGTTCAAAATAAATGTCTGCGTATTGTACTTAATGTCCCTTACTATACTAAGATAACTGACATGCATGCAGCTCTTCATCAGCGTACTATTCCTGAGCTAGTACAGGAACAAGCAGATAGGTTCTACAGCAAATGCCTGAGACTAGCCATTACCCTATCGTACAGCGAATTAGAAACTATACTCGCGACTCGCTGACCAGAAAACATAAAAAATATAAACACAAAAGAATTAAACATTCGCTTCTCTAGCACCAGATTGTCGAACTACTTAAGTCGTTATTAATAAGTCACTATCCTCATGTAATCTATTGTATCAGTACTTCTTTCTTCCATCCTCTTATTTATTTGTTTAACCTTAATATAATTTGTATAATTTTACCCATATCCTTATTGTACTATTAAGATCAAACTATAATTAATTAATTTCTCTATTTTCGGTTTTTAGTTGTATGTTTTTCCCTGTATAATTATTGTATAATTATAAAATAAATTTTAAGATTTCTTTGTACACTATTTCCTAAGACGCGTAGTAAGAGCGTTAACGCTGCTCGGTGTGCGCATTTTTTATTTACTTATTATTTGCTGATACATAAAAACATAAATATACTTTATTGAATTGAATTGAATTGAATTGAATTAAAAGTAGAATTAAAGGAAAAAACACAGCAAGATCTAGTTTTTCAAAATTTCGATTTTCTCGAAAAATTATAGTTTCCGCGGGAAAAAAAGTTTCTCATTTTTATGAAAATGTGATTTTTGAAAAAAAATCACTAATTTGGAATCGGTCTCCCTCTACTACATATCTATTGAATAGTAAAGCAGACATCCCTGCTGTACTCATTGTGTATAATTTTGAATTCCGAGGACGTTATCCTATTTATACGTTTCCGAGTTGCCTTCTGTTTAATTAGAAGTATAAGGCGCTTCGGAGTTCCCGTACTCTCCATAATATCCCATATTTTCGTTCGCATAACTGAATTCAATAAAATATATAATGTATATTGTGTACGTGTCGAATTTATAAGCTTTTTCTATATTAATGTGTAAAATTCAACGTAATATTTCGATTCCTTTAATTTTACGCGATCATTTATACCGAGGAGACAGGAGGATATCGGGGCAAAAAGAACGTTGAAGAAACGCCCACAGCAGCGGCTTTTATTGGATTGGCTTCCACCCGCCACCCCCTAATATGCTTGTTACGGTTTTCGTAATTATTAGCGGTAGATAATAATCAGTTCGTACGCCTGTCTAACGAAATTTAATGAAGTTTGTAAATTTATTCTTATCGGCGAGAATAATGAAAACGATTACCGAACGATAACGAAGCCGTTGAAGGTGCTTTTTTTCTTTAATTCCCAACAAGTGAACTGCATTAGCTGTCCCCTGTTTCAAGATGCAATCGGTTTTACGTTTGTGACGAAGTCGCATAAAACGGTTGTTACATCTTCATCGTTCGAGTAAAAGGTAAAACCAAAACTTAACGTTATTTATAGTATTAGGACGTAAGAGTCAATTGGGAGTAAGCTTCACATGCATATATACATACATACACATATACATACGATATATTTTTATTATATATATATATATATTAATCGTCGTTGTCGTTCTTTTGTTCGTTGCCTTATATCGTAGCCCATCGGATGACGTTATTTTTGCTTACAATTCAACGTTCTCCCTCTTACTTTGCCACCTTAATACTACTTCTTCCTACGCCATAATGGTTGATGGTATATTGCTTACCGAAGTTACAAAAATTTTTCTAAGCTCCGACCGCCGAATTGTCGCACCTTGTTTACTCGTAGGATATCGAAGGTCTTGAGATTGCTTCGTTTACTCTACAACTGCAGCCATATCTTCGTCGTTATATTTGCAGATGTAAGTTTTTTTCGACTGAGACAATCCGTTACAATGCATTTTGCCTTAATTTAAGATTACATCCACTTTCTTAGCACAGTATCGATCGTATGTATTCCGCTCCCGAAAAACACGAGGCGACCATATACGTACAATTTAGAGATTTGCGCCCCATAAATTCCTCGTTCGAGCTTTATTTTCGGCTTTTTAACAGCGCATACGGTAGATTTAGCTATAGATACACCAAGTTTTACTGATGTTGCGATTTTATGCCAATATACTTTTAAATTTCGTCTTGCTTCGCTGTTCGTTAAACGAACGACGCTTATTTGAGTTTTCACAAGGTTCAGAGATTGGTGCGTAGTAAATGCTCAATATATCCAGAGTTTCTATTTGAGTGTACTATATTATTATTATTATTTTTAACCACACTCTGGATAATCAGTGGCGCAAGTTTATTAATCTTTTCTGTGTACATTGAATAATACGTGTGCTTAATCATAAATTATTAACTAACGAATATTAATGTGTGCAGATTGAATTGTAAACTTATAGGTTAACACAGAAATTACTTAAAATTGGTTACATTATAAAGTAACGGTGATGATTAGTCACCATTACCATTTACTATAACATGAACATGAAACAAACACATATTTACATTATTAAAATAAATATTATTAATAACAATACTAATATTTATATCGTAACTACTATTCAAACATTAGTTGCAAAATATCGAATACACAATGTAATTTTTTTTCTTCTAATCATTATCTTAACTTATATTGGGATAACATTTGTATTACTGAATTAGTTAATACCACTACCTACTTGAAAATCACTACTACTGTGATAACAACTAATATTTATTAACAATTTGAGTAAGAAACTTGATCACTCTGTTTCAAAATTTTCCCTCATTAAATCATGAAAAAAAAAGTAGCATTCTGTCCGCATGATTTCTGTCTAAGATTAATGACGCATATACTCATCAACTGTCTAAAACGTTTAGATTCAAAAATTACATGTTGCGCATTGTCAATGCTCATTGATCGGCAAACAAGACAGTTCGGAGAGTTTACTAATTTAAATCGGTGAAGGTACTCTCTAAAGTTACAATGTCCCGATAGTACCTCTGCATTGAAAAAGATCATATTCAAATTTTTCATTTTAAGTTTATTTATTATATTAGGTAAGAAGAGATAGGTTTTCCGACCATTGATATCACGCTGTTAATATCATTACGAATCTTATTTTTTAATAATTTCATAGCCAGTGCGGTTCCTAATGTTTGCTTAATAACACTATTTGATAAGTATTTAAGAGAAGTGGTCATTTCTAAACGTTTGACTATTCTATATTCTGAAATTATAGCTCGTCCAATAAAAGGAATATATCTAAAGGAAGGATATTGGCAATCACACAAGAAGCTGAAGACGAGGTGGTTCTATATAATGAGATGTTTAGTATAAATATTTTTATTTGAGATCTTATCTTTCCATGTTATTCTTAAGATTTATCTGTGCAATCTCATCTGACAAATTTCAAGTTTTTTAATTTGATTGCTTCTGATTGACCATGTCTCGCAACTATATAACAAAGTTGATAATACTACTGATCTATAAACATTTAGTTTTGTATTAATGTGTAAATTTTTATTCCTAAATACATGCTGCACCAGCTTGTTGTAGACGATGATTGCATTTTTTATTCTATATTTAATCTCATCACAAATTTGAACTTCGATCCATGAAAATTTTCTTCTGTGTCATTCAATATGATTATTGCCGTTTTATTTGTGTTTATACTTAATCCATAATCCCGACATGTATCATGCAGACAGTTTAGCGCGCGCTGTAATTATGTAGAAGTTTCACTCAATGTAACACAATCATCAGCATATTGTAAGCTTTGCATTACAAACATTTCCGTTCGGCAGCTCGTACAGAATATTTATAGGTTATATATATATATATATATATATATATATATATATATATATATATATATATATATATATATAAAACCTCTTGTTGTAGAAGGTATTATAATTGTATAATATTTAAACAAACCTGTTTTCAATGTGACTCGGACAAAGCCACTACAACTTTTCAGTACCAGTTTATTGTCATCTGTTTCAATGTAAAAAGATTCGGCCGCACCACCGACTATAATCATACAGTCTGTACCACTGTTCCGTTTAGGAGTTAAAATATTTATCAGAATATTTTCGCTCACAGAAATTATACCCGTTTTTGAAAATCGAAAAATAACTTTGCTTAAATAAACTTTATAGATATAATGCAGGAAATCAAAGAAAAACTTCGAAAACCTATAGGAAATGACAGAAAACAATGGGAAATCAAAGAAAAAATGAGAAATCAATGAAAACCACAAAAACATAGTGGAAACTAAAGAAAAAAAAATGAAAATCAGAGGAAAATCAAAGAGAAATCGTGAAAAATCATAGGAAATCAAAGAAAATCAGAATGAACCAATAGTAAATCAATGAAAACATCAGGAAACTGGCAAAAACCGACAAGAAATCAAAGAAAAACTGCGAAAAATAATGAGTAATCAAAAAACCAGGAAAACCAATAGGAAATCAAAAAAGTGAAGAAAATCCATGGGAACTCAAAGAAAATGAGCAAAAACCCATAAGAAGCCATAAAAAAACCCAATAAAACACATGGAAAATAATAGAGAAACCACAAAAAGAATGGGAAATCAATGAAAAACTGAGAAACCCCATGAGAAATCAATGAAAACCACAAAAACTAAGTGGAAATCAAAGAAAAACTGTGTAAACCTATAGGAAATCAAAGAAAACCATGGGAAACAAAGAGAACCGTGAAAATCAAATTAAAATGAAGAATATACATTGGAAATCAAATAAAATGAGAAACCCATATGAAACCCAAGAACATCAGTAAAACCCATGGAAAATCATAGAGAAACCACAATAACCATGGTAAATCAAAGAAAAACTGATTATGAGAAATCAATTAAAACCACAAAAACATAGGGGAAATCAAAAGAAAACCATGAAAGCCAGTGGGAAATCGAAGAAAAACTGTGAAAACCTGTGGGAAAACAACTAAAACTGCAACAAACCTGCAAAAACCTTGCAAGAAATCAATAATAAAACACGATAACCCATTTGAAATCAAAGAAAATCCATGAAAACCGATGGGAAATCTAAGAAAACACAAGAAAAGCCATGGAAATCAAAAAAATTATGCAAAAAACCATAAGAAACTTTAAAAAACCCAATAAAATCATTGAAACATATAGAAAAACCAACAAAACCCATTGAAAAACATAGACAACCCATGAAAACTGATGAGGATTCAAAGAAAAACTGTGAAAACCCATAAGAAATAAAATAAAAACCGTTATACCCACAGAAAATCAATGAAAACTGCATGGAACCTGCAAAAACTCCAGGAATTTAAAGAAAAACCAATAAACCAATGAGAACTCGATGAATAACACAAAAACTTACTGGAATCAAAGATAAACCATGATAACCAGCGGGAAATTAAAGAAAACCCTGAAAAAATTAAGAAAAAATGAGACAACCCATGTGAATTCAAAGAAAAACAGCAATTACCAATAGGAAATTAAAGAAAACTGCAAGAAACCTGCAAAACCTAACAAGAAATCAAAGAAAAACCATTAAAAGCAGCAAGAAATCAATAAAAAACCCGTGAAAACCCATCGAAAAACAACAAAAACTACAAGAAACCTGCAAAACCTGACAAGAAATCAAAGAAAACCCCCTAAAAACAGAAAGAAATCAATAAAAAAACGCGAAAACCCATTGATATCAATGAAAATGTGCGAAAAACCATAAGGGAGATCAATGAAAATGTGTGAAAAAATATAAGAAACCCTAAAAAAACCATAAAACCCATTGTACATCAAACAGGAACCATGAAAACCATGGTGAACCAAAGAAAAACTGAGAAACCATATGTGAAATCAATGAATAACACAAAAACTTAGGAGAAATCAAAGAAAAACATGAAAACCAGCAGGAAATCAAAAAGAAAAACAGCAAAAACCAAATGGAAGTCAACAAAAACTGCAAGAAACCTGCAAAAACCATCATGAAATCAAAGAAAATCCGAGATAACCATTGAAAATCATAGAAAAACCGAGAAAACCCATGGAAAATCCAAGAAAAGTAGCAAAAACTCATAGGAAATCAATGAAAACAGCAAGAAACCGAAAAAACCATCAAGAAATCAAAGAAACCCTTCGAAAACCCATAGGGAATCAAAGAAAAACCATGAAAATCCTGAAAAATTAAAGAAAAACCCTGAAAACCCATGAAAAATCAAAGAAAACAGAAAAAACCAAATGGAAATCAACCAAACTGCAAGAAACCTGCAAAAACCGACAAGAAATAAAATAAAAACTGAGATAACCTATTGAAAACCATAGAAAAACTGAGAAACCCCATAAGAAATCAGTTAAAATTATGGGAAATCAAAATGAAAACTCCAAGAAACCTGCAAAAACCGACAAGAAATCAAAGAAAAATGGAGAAAATAGATAGGAAATCAAAGAAAACCACTAGAACCAAAGGAACACCAAGCAAAACCATGGGAAATCAAAAGAAAAACAGAGAAAGCCTATAAGAAATCATTGAAAACCACAAAAACATAAGGAAAATCACAGAAAAACCAGCGGTAAATCAATGAAAACAGCTAACTTACATATCTGTAGGCCATTCCACTATCCGCCACCTGTGGACTCGCCCCGCTCCGATTACAGCGTACCGCCGGGTGGGGATACAACACTATATTAAACAAGGGAGCTAAATGAAAATTGTTATATATGTATTTGAATATTTGAAATTAAAATGTTTTTTCAAATGTAAGGAGTATCTGCCACTGAAAAAGGAATCTGTTCCAAATAACTAAAAATAACTGTTTCAAGACAAGTTTATACAAAGTGTTGAACCATTTCTACTTTATATATATATATATATATATATAACTTTTTTTTAATAAATCAACACAGGAAACATAAATGACCACAACCTATATATATACATCCATTTTGTATTCAGTCAATTTCCGACCGTGGACCGGCGATTCCAGTTTTGAACTGTAGTGACTATTGTACCCACCATACCAAATTGATTCTGCAAGCCATCAATTCAGCGAGTAGTCATCTGGTATCAGGTCTTTTACCGAACAATAATATTTTTGCCAGATTTTCTCCTCTTACAATGTGTCCAAAAAATTGGTGGATCCATTTTTCTCACAATCTGTGCAATTCTATCGATCCGTCTGCTTCTATCCGTATTGCGAGATTTGTTCTTATTTCAGTTCGCGATACACGCAACATTCCTCTTCATACCCACTTTTCAAATGCGTCAATGATATAAAGCAGCTGGAAAAATGGATAATGAGTTTTTACTGTCTGCAAGATGGTAGTTGAAATTTTCATTTAAATATCTACGTACGTTATAATACTTGTCTAATTTAAATTAACTCAAGTTCATACATAAATATACGCATCGTAAAGTAACGTTTCTACGTGTTGCGTATTAACAAAACTTTAAGTAGAGCTTATTGTTCGATCGTTGCGATGTACAATTCTTTCGGATTCATTTCCATGTATATTCATTATTATTATTTAATGTATATGTATATATATATATATGTGCCTATTCACGCACGGTATATAATTAGTTTCCAGATCATAAAATTTCAACGAATGCGAGCAACCCCGTTGATTATATCAACATTTTACGCGTATAAAGTTAATTATAGGTAATCAAATTCGAATCGGTAAGCGTGAAATGATTTTCTCTATAAATTTACAAGTAAATTTCCCGCGCATTACCCTAATACTTAGTAACGTGCGAATATGTTTTCGAAAATGTTGTCTATTTTCGCTAAAATCGGTTAGTTAGAGTGAACGCTAACATAGAATGAGATGAAATAGTTTTTATCAACGCTATTTTCTTGTAAGTGTGACCCCAGTTAATCGTTCAATTTTGTTTTTATCGGTGTGTGTGTGTGTTCTTAAGTCCCAAAATTACGATGATGCATAAGCGATAAGAGAAAATATTATTTAACCGTTATTTCGGAACGATGTATGTTTTGCGTTTTTTGCAATAGTATAACTGATTTTTCTATATTACTGCGTAGAATGTTGCTAGATAACGTAACGACTAACCTAATTCTCGTAAGTGTTAGCACCGTCAATAAGCATTTAGACATATTTCAAAAGTGACTAGTTTAATTTAATTACGACGCGTTGTAATTAGAGTCTACGAAATATTTTGATCTCGGATGACTCAACGAAGACAAACTGATAAGTCGGAGAAAGTAAAGCCTTTTTTTTATATCGTAGTCTCTCTAGGGTGAGTTGTCAAGGTAATAGTGTCATTCGTACACATCGCAACTTCCATTTCAGCAGCCAAAGTACATATGTATATATATGTGTGATTCACCGATTTAGTGAAATTTCAGTTCAATGGTACTTATTCACACTATGTACGAAGTGTTACCATTGCTTTGTGGGCAACTTGATTGTCAAATGATATAATAATTTTAAAATTATCATTAAATATATATCTTCACGATTATTATTATTTCATATTATTAACTAGTATAAGAAGTTATAAGGGAATACATGTATACTATGACTGTGAGTGAAACTGACGCACAGCCCGCGCAAATGCGAGTGTAAAAGTGGTTACTATATTATTGTTAACTATAGAGTATTGTAAAGAGGAGCAATACACTGATTAAGCCTAAGCGGTGGTGCAGTGTATTGCTCCTCTGTAAATGCAGCAAGTTGTACATTATTAATTTGCATAATAAAGTATTAATAAAAAAAAAAAATTATTATTTCATGTGTATACCCTAAATGTTCGTAATTTTTAATGCACAGTTCCGTCATGTACGTATGCTCGTGACATTCCAGTGTGTTTTATGTGTGTTACGTGTACACGTGTGTGTGTAGTTGTACAAGGAATTTTGTTAGTGCGCATGTGTACGTGAGTACTTTCCGGTGTATATTATACGTGATCGTACGCATGTGTGCGTGCGTGAGCGGTTGCATATGTATATGTCTAAATTTGTTTTTGTTTTTTAACCCTTTAATAATTTTAATACAGTGCTTCCTTTTTTTTCAATCTTCCGTGTTTAAATCGTGTTGTTTATTCAATTATTTATGTGTTACATTTTATTCTACATCATCTGAAGCTTATATCTGCTCTCGCAGGATAAACATCAGATATTGTGCGTCTTTTGATACTTAACCCGAGAGTAACGCTCACCTGCGTACGATCTAAATAAATTTCAAATTGAGCGAGATAGCGCAGATTTACAAAATTCACTGGTTAAACGTCCGTTTAACATCGAAGAAAACATTTCACTTCTAGGCTACTATTAATTTGATAACCCGATTGGCTAAAGTGTTGGAATGCTTAGGAATGAACTGATAATCGAGGAATAGACTATTTTCTCGCGGTTATCTTAGATAATTTTCTCTAGCGTTTTCGATAGCACGTGCGAAACAGATATTTGTGTCTGTACGATGTGACTTCAACTGGAATTTCACCAGACTTCGGAACCGTTACTATCTACGAACAAAGCGTATAAAAATAATTTAATAGAAATATCGCAATAATAGTCGTTTTACCTCGTTTAATAATTACGCGTTTATTATAAAATTACGAATTATTGTCGAATTCGAAATTACCATCTCAGAACTCGAAACCCTAACAATTCGGTGGGGTTTTTTTTCAATACTAATCATAAATAAATATCGGTTTCAATCTACACGCGAAACAGGAATCATTTAGAATCGACGCAACTAGAAGAAATTTGGGTAATATTTACGAATAATCGAACGTCATGGGTAAAATTTTGTAAAAATCTATAAATTTCGATAATTAAATATCTGTCGATACAGGTAATCCGTCGAAGAAATCGCAGTAATGAAGACATTCTTATTACTGCCGCTACTGATAGCGGTGGTGGCATTAACGTGGGTCGCATTCGGCTTAGGTAAAAAATTCTTTTTAATTAATCTAATGGAAAATTTAACGAAAACAAAATAAGAACAGAACGAAACGGTACAATATAAATATATATAAGAAACAATTTTAATTAATAAATAACGAAAATCGTTCGTAATATAAAAAAGAATTCGAGGGATCTACGATATGTTCGATAAAGCGATGATGATGACGATCGTTCAGATATTCGCTTACGCGCCGATAAAATAAATGAATTTCACGCGCCGTATAAATATTTCGCGATTTATTTTAACACTTTACTCCGATTCAAATATTTATTTATTTTTGTTATAAGATTAGTTATCGCTTCAAAATATAACTTAACCAGTTTTCTCGTTATCGCAATAATCAAAGTCTTATCGCAATAATCAAAGTCTTATCGTAATAATCAAAATCTTATCGAAATTACGAAATGTTCGCGAACGCGTGCATTTTCCGAGTTATCGAACAGAAATAGATAAAAATGCTGCTAATCGAGTTTTTCTATACCGTAATTGTTTAATATTTAAAAACCGTCATTATTTGTTGTGGTAAAATTTTACCTTCAGTTTTTTTTTACGTAGAAATATTTGTTACGAAGCTTTTTAGTATGAGTTTTCAATACACACATACAAACATAATTGATGATCTCTCTCTCTTTCTACATATATATATATGTGTGTGTGTGTGTGCACATACATATATATCTATTAATTGTGAAGCAATTCTTAGCCCGACCCCTATTAGAAATTTTGTCCCAATTTTCTGTAACGAAATCTGTAACGAAATTTTGTTACGGTAATAATAAGAGTGTTGACCTCATCTAACCAGCTTATAAATTGAGAAAATTGCACACATTTTTCAGTCATGTCGGTTTGTCCGGGTCCAGATTGTCCTTCTAAAATACTTGGTATAATAATAATAATAATCGTAATAGTAATAATGATGATGATAATAATAATAATGCGGTGTCGAATTCTGGCCGAACTCGTTGTTTAGTGTCCGTTGCAACATTGTATATGTGCTTCCTTTCTTCCTTGTTACAAAGAGTGGGGTATACACAACATACATATTCGTGACTGAGTATGTATATATATATATATATATATATATATGTATGTGTGTGTGTGTGCGTTCTGAATGTAAGTGTAGGTGCATTTATAAACGTAAGCCAAAAAAAAAATAACAGATTCTATCACCCGGCATTATTTCGTCTTAATCTGTTCGGTTAGTATAAATAATAACGTTGTTGCGAAATGCGTCCGACCGATTGTTATCAAAAGTTAAACGTTTATTTAAATCGTTACTTATCTTTGGGGTTTTTTAAAAGCGTTTCATTTTGAAAGGGTCATGTACAATAAAATAAAAAAATCATTCGTGTTTAAATTTGTTTATTTTTTTACAACAGAATTACATTCATGAACATGTGGGTGGCTAAGAATTGCTTCACAAATTAGTCTTCTACTATACGAAGCTTGCTTCGTATAGAAAAGGTAAACCCAGGGGGGTCAAGGGGGGCAGGGCCCCCCTTGCGAGGCGCGAAGCGCCGAGTTTATAAATATATATATATGTGTATAATAAAGGCAATCCTGTACTGCTGGATCAAGGCTAACGTGAAGAATCTTTATTTGTTCTCTACTAAGGATTCGACTCATCAGTCTGTGTTACAGCTTCGGAACTTCGCAAAAAAAGAAAAAAGGAACGCATATATATTTATTAAAACTTTCGTGGTTGTTTTCCATTCGTCTAGAATTATTTTCGGTGAAAACCACGTCCTGATTATTCAAAAAATTTAATAGAATGGACTTACACCACTCATCATCAGAAACGATAGTTTATCATCAGCCCCCCTTGTGATTGAGGACCTTTTAAGACCAACTTTCTTGCAATTAATACTGATCGGTTTGTTTTAAAGACAATGGTTATGGCCAGCCTTACCAAATCTCAGACATATCCGTCTTAGGCATTTCCTTCTCCAATACGTTTTTAACTTAATATCATATACGAAAGACTCGGAACATATTATGATAGGAAGATGAATTAAGGATCAAATTTTGAACCTCCAGGTAATCATGAAAAACGAACGTGTTTCAACCTGAAACATTCTATGGAAATTGAAGGATATTAGTTAGTAAAAGAATATAACTACCACGTAGCACTTATTATGAATAAACGGAGGGGGATGTGAAAAGTAAATACGGCTTCCATTTGGAACAGCGATGAAACCGGGTAAGTTGTTACGAATACAGTTATAACTATAACGAGGAATACAAAACTGAAATTAATCAAGATAGTAATTTTTCTAATCGCGATCAGTGCATCTAAAACGTGGATTATTAAAGACCAGCGGATGAAAAGCTGATAAAGGAATATACAAGAAACTAAAGCATCAGTAGGGACTAGGCAGATAAATAAAAATACAGCGAGATATTTATGAAGCTAAACTCCGTGTGAGAAAACCTTATCCAAAGAGCAAGAAACGTGGAAAGCGCTCTAGAAGAAGATGCCTAACGCGTTACTCCTGATCGAGTGACGGCGACACTATCAGGATTAAGCGTGCCGGACGCATTTTACCGAGCGTAAAACAGGAATGGATGAGAAAACAATTGCACAAGTCACACGATGTCATTACGTTTATATGAAGGAGAGTTGATAAAATGGAATAAAATATCATTAAAATAATTTATTTATCTCTTCACATCAACACATGAAATGAAATGAAAAAATCTTTATTATATTTTTAAACATAAACCGAAAACAATTTTCTTTCATAACTTAAAGCTAAGTACCTATACATAAACCTTAGCAATTCTAAATATGTATAATTACAAAACTTATAGTAAACTTTGAAATTATTTTAGAAATAGTGCAGGAAAAAATGAAAAAAAAACTACAAAAAAGACACACCCTGAAGGTAACAAAAATTAAAAAGTCAATAAATCAACAAAACGAAAAGCAATGTTTTTAGACATAATTTAGCTTAAAATATCTGTACTTAACAATAGGTTAATAATTACAAAAATCTATGTTTTAATCTACGATGCTTATACTTAGTATAACGTATGCGTAGATGTTCCATATTGTAATTTCCTATTACACGTATTAGTTTACATCAACACACACACACACATATATATATATTATATACAGCATACTAGTAGTGTTTTTGTTTCTACTTTTCAATTACGTTATTCACTTATGAAAAACGTCTTGCCCTGATGTAATATTAAATAAAAGTGAATATTAAAAAAGATTGATCAATACTTGAAATTATCTAATTACAAAATTTCTAGTGAAATAAATATCACATCTGATACATATACTTGTGTTTGATTTATATTTTGTCTTTATTACTTACATTGCGTTCGATAATGAAGAAAATCCGGACAACGATGATTGCGAGCAACCGTGTCTGAGTCGCGTTAAAATCACACGACCGTCCTTGCGCAAAATTCTTGCGCTAAAAGAGTAAGTGTTTAATTAATGTTTTCGGACGAAATGAAGATATTTAAGAAACGATATAATGACAATAATAAAAAATATTTTTGACTTCTAATCGGTTCGTGTTAATTTAATAAACTCTTGCTAATGTTTTTATTCGAGCGATATAGATTTATCGAATTATGTATTTCGTCTATTTCAGACACGAAAAATGTTTAAGCAATAAATATCGTACGATAAACGGATCTTGTAATAATTTAAAACAACCAGATTGGGCTGTAGTTAATTCGAAGTACACTAGACTGTTACCGCCTAAATACGCAGATGGTATGATAATCGCAATAATAATAATAATAATAATAATAATTAATAATAATTAATAATAATTAATAATAATTCAAATTCAAATTAACTTCAAGTTGTTGTGTTCGATTCAAAGTATTTTAGATACATCATCAAATTAAACGACCATACGCAATAATGATACGCGAATGGCAAAATACAATCTTTCGTTTACTCACGTCACGAACGCATTGCAAATACATCACACACATATTGCAAGCCCCATTCTCACTGTAACGATAAAACTAGTATCTCATTGTATTACGAATGAAACTTATTATATAAAGGCAACGCGAGTTTTAAATGCCATAAATTCAAAACTGACGCAACAACAAACGATATAAGAAGATTCATCATATTATGATACATAAACAGATAAATATATACATACATATATTTTCGTATAATACATAAATAAATATTAATGCTCGTGAAATACAATAACGTGGATTATATAATAAAAAGAGAAATATTTAAACGTAGGTTCGATACAAATTATTTGAGTTAATATTGTTATACACGGGGGGGGCAGAATTTCCCTACTGTAAAGAAACCGATAGTACTAATGATAATCAAATCAAAAATCGTTCTTTATTTCATCTATGAAATTATAAATAATGCGGATATCATCAAGTGCCGTCTCCGTATCGGAGGTAGACGACTCTTACCTATACATATTTTGTTGCACAGTGTAAGTAGCGTGCAAGGCAATCGTAAATACGGCATTAGCGTAGATAGGCACACACACACACACACACACGGGAGAACTAATTGTAACCGCTTTGTTGTCACGACACAATGCAGTACCGCGTATTTTGGTAGTGTACTACATTATTACTAGGGCGCATATGGCGTTGTGTGTGGCGGTTTGCCATTGCTTTCCACGCGATAATAATAATAATGGGATTATTTATATTTTTATTTTACGATGATATTTTTGCTTCGTCGATCATTCAAATTCGGTAGCTTCCGTATAGAAGTCTGTGCTCTAGGCACTAGGCTATCCCAACGACTTTTTTAACACAGATTTAATTAATGTCGATATGGCTAAGAATATAACTAAAATTATTCGTGATTCGTGCGTGTAAATATAATTGTAAGAAAATTAAAAGTTGAAATATATATGTATATATATATATATATAATATATACATATAATAAAATTTTGAACCAAAGAACACAAGAATCGTTATATAATATCGTGTAAACACAAAATAACGAACGAACCACATAGATTCAGTAGCAGCGTCAGAAAAATTACACGCAAACACAACAGTGGTTAACCCATCGAAATCAGTATATGCCACGTTCACAAGTAGACGTGATACAAGCTTACCCGTTGATCTTGCTGGTTTTAGTTCCACAAGAAAACTAAGCTCAATACTTGGCCATGTGGCTTGATCGTTGCATGACGTGAAAGGAGCGCGTGAAGATCGAAGTTAAAGAAATAAATACGAAATTTAGGAATATGTACCGAGGTATGAGAGTAGAAATTACAAGTTACCTCTGAAAACGAAATTGTAGCTGTACAATGCAGTTATCAAGCCGATACGGTATATCGCTTTAGAACAGCATCGGTGTCTAATGTCAAAATGATGCAACGATGTCGGTCAAAAATATGAACAATCAAAGCAAACGCGCCGTGATACTTGTGTAACGACAGACTTAAATATACCGGATGTGCGCGAGGTAATCCAAACGAATAGTGAATACTTACTGAACCGTTACAACCTTCTTTTAACTTTCCTCATCGGTTTGACGGATTAGCGAGGTAATTTCTCATTACGACCCATAGATCAATTACTTATTGGCTACGTCAACCAGATTGCAATTTAATGCATATATTATATATATATATATATATATATATATATATATATATATATATATATATATATAAGTAAATTAATATGAAAGTAAACCGAAAGCAATGTAAACTTGGTACACCATAATTTTAAACACTTTTCTTCCTAGCATTACTAAATTAGATTTACGTGTCGTGTATTATGAACAAAGTGTAATAATAAAAATAATAATTCAAATCAAATCAAATTTATTTCATATTATTAGAACATTTACAATATTACATACAACAAAATAATAGTAATAGTGATTAGATAGTAAATGTTCAATAATGCGCTAGTGGCAAAATTCCATTCACGTCACAAACACATTACGCTATACATACACAGTCATAATAATAATAATAATAATATAAAAAATCTAATCAAACTTTATTCGAAGAATAGTACACGATAAATACAAAATACGTATATAGAAATGATATCGCGTGCGTACCGGATTAGCGTATAGAATATTTTTCTAATCGCCGAGTAAACGTAATTACATACGCATTTTGCAAAGAACAAAACCAGACAGAAAATAATTAAACCGATAGATATGAATAATGCAATTAAGGATTTTAATAATAATAATAATAATAATAATAATAATAAATAATAAAAATCAAAGTAAATGAAATAAATTACTAACACTCACACGTGCTTTCACATATGTATAGCGTGTGTGTGTGTGTAATAAAATTAATAACTAGGAGTCAAATATATTTTAGTATAGGATACGCTTTAAATAAAATTAGTCTTATTTCTTCTTTAGCTCCTACTTACACGATAATAACAACATCTATGCGAACGCAATAAATTAAATAATTATTGTTTGTAATAAAAATATTTTTTGACGCGATCGTTACTTCAATAATAATATTACTTTTCATCCGTCTGGTTTAGCGTACTTTATTATTTAATGAATTTCGAAATTATACAATTGTCGTATTTCGACTAGAAAAGAAGACGATATTAAAATATATTTCGTTAAACGTTACTTACCAGGACTTTACGAACCTCGCAAGTCCGTATCGAATAATTCTTTACCGTTAGCTCGATTAATTAGCACCACCATTTATACGGACGTTCCTATACCGGATCCTAAATGGACTTTGGCAACGATGTCTTGGGGTCAGTTTATTGCTCACGATATGTCGCTAGCGTTAGGGGCAAATCAAATAAGTAAGTTCCGATTATATTATTTTTTTTTTTTAAATACCTTCAGACTTATTACAGACAGTTGTTACAAAAATAATAAGCAACTCGCCCATGTAGTACATATTGTATGTATATATATATATATATATATATATATATATAAATTCGACTTAGGCCATCTATGCATCACGGAAATTAGTCTTAAGTCAATTCTGCCCTGCCCAGTAGTCTTTCATCCGTTTCGAATGGGTCTTCTTTCTTCCGTTCATGCTCGCGCCGTCTTCTTTACCACCGTCTTGTCATTTCCTTTCGTTTTTTTTTGTTCAATATTCTTCCATTATTTTCGAGTATGTCTTCTTTCTTTCTTCTGTCCACGTTCGTTCCCCCGTCTTTTTAGTCGCAGGCTCACGGAATCTTTGAAAAGATTCGATCCAATGTCTGAACTTGTTTCTATCTTTGATTTATTCACCGGATATCCATGACAGTGTACTTTTCGGGTTGTTGTCAAAGAAGATCGAGGGAAAATTGGAGACGTATAAAAAGATTAAGAACATAGCAGGCAACAGAACGGAATGGAAGAACACGATTGGCTAAGTACAAAGCAAGAGCAAGGCTCTTAATAAAACACGGACGGATATATATGTATCGTATTTCTACCGTTTAATGTTTGTTTTTTTTTTAACTTTCTTCTGTGTTTTAAATTGACCCACTCCTCTGGAGATGTTGTCGCTCGTTTCTTTCTTCGATCGACAATTTTTCTACAAATGGTTGTCTCCTTCAGTCTGGCATAATCTGATCGTTTCTTCCTCAATAAATGTAACTCGAGGGCTACGATTATGTATAAATTATACACAGTGAAATACTTCTTAACGGGCGTTCCTCTATAACGGGGACGAAAGTGTGAAGAACAACGAATTCTGATCTCTTCTATAACGGACGCGGACAATAATTTCGATTCGCATAGTTCTTTAAAGGACAAATATGTGACTTGTTCATGATCATAAATTTGACAAAGCTCATGTGCGTGTATATGAACAATAAAAGGTTGAAATCCCACCAAAAATTAGCTGATTCTGCATTGACAGTTCATACTTGTACATCGTGGCAACAAATCTTCCCTACGACAATTAGGAACTGCTTCGGGAAGGCTGATTTTCCAGGGAGTACACCAGAGGGAGAAGACAATGAATCGATTGCCTCGAATAAGTTGAGTTAACTCGTGAGACTCGGGTCGACTTTAACCCATGACTTCAGTCAAATTGATGAAACTTAAAAATGAGTAAGCATCAGAAGAAATAGGTGAAATTTCTACATGATTCAAGCAGAAAAAAAAACAACAACGACCGAACCGCATCAAAATGATGGAAGCGCTCCAGGCACTTACTCGATTTCATGAGTTTTATTCAGAATTTTCCACGACATGTAAGCTGATCATAAACCACGAACTACTGGAAATGCTGAAATAGAAGTTGGTTTAAAATAAATTAAATAGGTCTCCTACATGCATAATTACATACTATGTATATAAACACGTAAATACATATAAATTTAAAATTACGTACATTGCGTATATACTGATTTATTTTTCGCGGAATTTCAACTAAAATTTTTCTTGTTAATTATTCCTACCTTCGTTATATACCAACTTACAACGTATCTATATGCGCTGCGAATTTTTTTAAAACCTCTCCATGATGGTCACCCTTGTATAACGGATATTTCCTTAGGTCTCAGGGGTTATACAGGGGGTTTCACTGTATTATGTTATTAAATATGTATACATATTTGATTGATTGCGCGCGATTAGTGTGTTTAGTATATTATTATCATGAACGTTTGCAGCCGGGGAAAATCCGACGTGTTGTGGAAACGATGATAAACCTGTTGCTCGTATTTGTTTTCCAATATTCATACCGCAAGACGAT
Organism: Coronaproctus castanopsis; assembly: GCA_032883995.1. NCBI lineage: Eukaryota > Metazoa > Arthropoda > Insecta > Hemiptera > Monophlebidae > Coronaproctus > Coronaproctus castanopsis. The sequence continues at coordinate 192,656,750 of CM065052.1, read as the reverse complement.
TACTTCTATTCCGAATACAATACAACTTGTTTGAATTTTATTCGAACAGCTACCGATTTGGATACTAAAGAAAATCCCGGGGATAAACCGGCCGAACAGGTTAGATTTAGATTTTAAATTAATTATTTTTAATTTTTTTATAAAACGTTCGATTTTTACGTTGTTATTTAAAAACGATAATTCCGCCTCGGTCTCGGAATAAAATGTTCTTTGGTTTAATTTAGAGACGAGAAACAAATTGAAAAACTGTTAATTCAAAATACACTAGATTGTCAATTTACTTACATACGCAGATGTGCGTTGTAAGAAAAACGAATCTTATTAATTTCATAACTATATATACCGTGTGCCGCGATCGAATCCCTATGTAGGAGACGATGTACTGTGATGTTGGAGAGAGAATAATTTTGAGTAGTCTATATAGAAAGCATAATTCTACTCGATAGTAGTGGCAACTTTTAGGACAAGAGATGAACTCGTATCATCCGGTTTCTGGCGTAACGCTTCGTATATTCTCTTGTGTCAGTTACCATTTCTTCGTATCTCCCGAGCTTACTTCACCTACCTTTTCTGAATGATATTGTTTTCCGTTCGTCCACTCGGGTTAGAACTATTTCATTGGTGGCCAAATCTGTCCGAGGTATTTTCATCAATGTGGGGTAGCGCCGCATTTGAAAAAAATATATATATTTTTTTACCATTTGCACTTATGGGGTGGTCCACTTTTCGCATATGTGTTGCAGTCTTGATCAAACGTAACGACGCATTATTTTTTTATTTTATTTTTTTTAGTTTTAAACTGAATCTCGAATTCTTTAGTAGATGATTCAGGTTGTTAAATGCCTGTCGTGCCAATTCTCGATTTGAAAGCGTACTTAATTGATACTTGGATTTTAAGTTACAAATTAATATTTCCGAATCTACTACTACTGTTATTATTATTATTATTATTATTTTCGGCAAAGTGGTATGAATTCTTGATTGTTTCTTTGTTTATTATATCGACGCTCGCGCAGACATACCTGAATATTACATTAATTGTTGTGTTTATTATGTACATTTGCAATGTAGAAGTGTAATATTGACATAAATTTTAATTGTTGTGTTTATTATGTACATTTGCAATGTAGAAGTGTAATATTGAAATAAATTTTAATTGTTGTGTTTATTATGTACATTTGCAATGTAGAAGTGTAATATTGAAATAAATTGAATCTGAAAATTCGGTAGGCTGATAAATAATAATTCAGCGGTACGTTTATCATTTAACCACTTCGTTACTCGTAGCTGCTGGTATCAAAAACAAAATATTATTATTTCTATAGACGCGGGTAAACGCCTGTTAATCAACTAAAATACTTATATACACGTCAATTCTATATGATATAGGAAAATGTAATTTACCAATATTAAATATTATAATTTCCAGTTACTCGGAACAACACCGTTAATGGACGCTTCTCAAATCTACGGATCTACTGATAGCGTAGCTGCCAGTCTGCGAGAATTTAACGGAGGCAGACTGAAAGTAGACATAAGAGACAATAGACCGTTACCGCCTGAAGTAACAAAGAACAAGAATGGCACCTGTTTCATCGACAAGCCGGACGAAGTTTGTTATCTGTTTGGTCAGTTAAAAATAAAATAAATATATATATATTTCTCGTGTTATGTTCGTATTACCGCAGTTCGAATCACACGATTTTTTTTTTTTTTTTTTTTAATGGGCACAGGATTTTTCACCCAGATTGGTATAAAATTATTAAATATTAATGTTAGTTGATGCAATATAATTATAAATAGCTAAATATACATGAATGCGATTAATAGTAAGAAAGTAAGACATATTTATTGGCAATGGTACTTTGAGAGATATAATTTGATTATATAATAAAGATTATTGTGTAGTAAGAACATTCAAAAAATACATGATCCGCATCTGCTATTTTGTTGTCATCGGAAGCATGAGGGCAAAAAGGAGAATTTATAAGATTGCATCGGTATAGGGACGATGGAAGACGATTTTATCGTAATCTACATAAAGTAGTAATGAAACATCGAAGTATGTTATTTGGTACTTTTATATCAGTAAACCATGATTTTATGGGTATTAGAGGTTGAATCGATCTGTAATATGGAGCTACATAAGGATTGGACCAAATATTATTCCAATATTCTTTATGAGCAAATTTAATGAGACACAAAAGATCTGTTAAAGGTGTATAAGGAATAAGCACACCGCTATTCGAAGCGGACTTAGCTTCCACATCAGCAACAGTATTGCCAAATATACCAGAATGTCCAGGAATCCAGGAGAACCTAACAGAAATACCAGATTCTAACAGCGAGGAAACAAAAATTCGGATTTTATATAAACAAGGCGATGCACGGGGATTAAATGAGAGAGATTTTAGAACGGTTAAACAGGTTTTCGAATCGGTAAGAATAAGAACTGATGAAGCTGGACGTTGTTGAATAGCCGCTAAGTGTGTGCTAGCTTTAGGACATAAAAGAAAATCGGAAAAATCTATGAAAACTGCATTGATTTGTTATCACGAGTCTTCGGATTGATGCTAATTGTTTCGGCTACGTCCCCTCTATTTAAATTTCGCCGCGTTGATAAGATATTCTTCTTTATCTGGGCGACCGAGGTTTTTCGAATTTTTCTTTTTGGTTTAGTCAAAAAATATCTTTAGATAATAATCGTTCGCTTCATAAATTTTCGAAGTTATAAGGAAAAATTTCAGCTTCCTTAAATATCAGAAGAAGACCACCACCCGTGTATTTTTAAACGAATTTCGGAATATTTCGATCGGATTTTTGTCCGTTATGGCTAACTCGACGTTTTGTCTGAAACAACGCTGCTACTGTTAGATTTAGTGTTTTTTTTTCCATCGAATTTCCCGGCTTTTCTTTAATTCATTAAACTAACATAAGCAATCTTCTTCTATATATATATATATCACTTTCTTCTTTAAAAATAACTTATTGACTTGATCTTTATACAGAATTTTCCCGTATTTTCGACCACATCTAACTTGGACCACTTTATTCGATTCTACAACCACATCTGGTCGGCCACGTCTACGATTACCGCGTATTTAACCTCTTTCGCTTTCCTTCTGTTTATATCTGAAGCAATTATTGGTATTTATAATTCCTCATTATACGACCGAAATATTCTTATTTGCTTTTTACCGTATTAACTTTCAGTTTTCCTTTTAGACGATGTAGCACTTCGATCTTAACATTCTTCGATATGCGTACATGTCGAAAGCTTTGAGTTCTTTTTTTTAATATAAAGCCACCGATATCGTATACTCCATAGAGCACAATGTTAAGCACACGTAACACCGAAGAAGACGCATCCGCAAATTTATTTTCAAATTTTCCTTCATATTGTACTTATTTTCTGATAATACGTACTCAATTTTGCTTCTTATTTCGACGAATATTTCCTGTCTGTCGTTGAACGATATTCTAACGTGTTTTTTTTTCTACAATTATTAACAGTCTTTATTTTTGTTACGAATATATTAATTAACCGCGTGTCGCCGAGGAACTTTGTAATCGTTAATGAATGGACCAATTGCTGAAGGTAATAATAAATTGCGCGTAAAGGTTTTTTCGATAATTGACTCCTCAAATTCCTCCATGGATAACTATTAAAATAAAAGCGGAAATTTCATTCTACGTACACTAATAAGAAACTTTATAAAGACAAAAATTAAATTGACGTAGTTCCTCAAATAAATTACGTTGAACATTGGCACAATTCATTAACATTCGAATAACCTTATGTCGCTTGCTAATTGACTGCGCGAAAACATCCTACTACTACACTAACCCACCGATTTCGGACAGATGTGTCTACTATATTTCTCTAGTTCACTTCCAAAAATTCTCGAACACAACCAATAAAGAGTTTAATTACTCCTCCGATTTTCCCGACTGTCAAACATCCTTGAGACTTTAACCCAATATTATAGTGACACCTTCATAGATTAAAGTAAAGTAAGAGTGGGAAAGAATGTATCCTTTGAGAAATGCTTTACTTCTTCTGATATTCGGCCGTCTATTAGCGCAGATACGTTTTTTATTCCAATATGTAATCACTATTTCGAATATATAGTCTAACATGCTTCAATTTTTCAGTCAGCTCTTGCCATTACTTTCGCGAAACAAGCAAATATGCGAGTTAAATCGTAATTCGTTAAAACTCGATGATCCAATAGAGTTCCGTTATTACCAAAGCCATTTCGAAAACTCGAACTTACAATTACAATTTCTAGAAATCATTTTAAATGTGAACGGTATTTTGAATTATCGTTCATTGTTAATGTAATATATTACCATTTTTCAGCCAGTTATAACACCTCACTATATTATATATTCTCGAACAAATCAACCGACACTCTAGAAATGTTTATTAATTCCCTATGTGTCACCTGGACATTCACGCTTTTATGACCTTACTATGGTGTATTCCACTTCTCCACGTGTAATACATAAAGCATCCTTCAACTTTAATGTCGAAAGTATATTTCTACGATCGTTGAAAGAGTATTGTGTATATTGTAGTCATTTGTTAATTTTCTCTGCATTCCATAAAAGATTATCATTTTTACTCATCATCTAATTATTAGGCATTCGTGCGCAATGTGTATATATATATATATATCATCATTCTGATTACGCGATCCGAATGTCGCGACCTTATTATTCAACCCGAGTATAATATGAGTAACATATATATATATATATATATATATATATATATATATATATATATATATATATATATATGCATATTGTATTGTATCTATATACCAGAGCGAAGAATATAGAAGCTTGAATATTTCGGAAAATTTCGTATAATTATTTCCTGTTCTATTACTATCATTACTAATTCCGGCCTGACGTCTGTAATTAACTACGGAAGAATCGTAATTAACGAATAACCGTTTGATCTAGTTGTTACTTAGCCGAAGTAAAGCCTATTCCAGTTCTGAACATTTCATTATTTCCGTCAGAAAAAATGGCACTATTTAGAGAATTCTGAATTAGTTGTTAATCAACCTTAACAAAGATTGAGGAATTATAATGATGACTTCCGTTATACAAATCCCGCCAAAAAATAAACACGAGAGGTTTTACTATCGTATTTAACACATTCATTTCGTTATCGTCTTTGTACTATTTTTATTAATATATACTATTAGAACGAGTATCGTATAAATACATATGATACTTATATAATTTTGTAAAGAACAAACTTGTTCTTTCCATTATAATATTTAGGCAGGATTTTATCTTAGGACGTTAATATTATTTTAAATTTACGCGCTATGCCATACGTTAATTGTGCAAAACAAATATCGCAACAGAAACAAATCATTTTGAGAACACGAGGTGGTAGCTAATCGATTCGTACATTTTTGAACGACGTGTTCTATTGCGGATTTGGTTCTATCGTGAGATCGTCAGAGTAAACTTGGGATTAACCGTTACTACGAAATGATTGAAAAGTAAAAGACTCACTACTGAGCATTAAGGCGTATTGTTCATTGAAGACTAACGTAAAAACTTCGATAGGTAAGGAAATCAACCTCGATGAGATTTCTAACCCAGCAGAGTAATTGTTCCGTGATTTTCTAAATTGGAACCTTGTCAAAAAATCGAACTGCGGATGAAGTTTATTTCGTCTATTATAACGTTTAGGTTAAAAAATAGTTGGTCAGGAGTTGAACGGTTTCAACGAAAACCACATAGAAATTGGTAAATAAGATTCCAGTATTTTATTAGCCAGTTTAAACTATGATATGCAGTACGTTCTAGAACTTTCCATAGAAATGGCGTGAGATAGGGCGGTAACTATCTGCATTTGAAAGATCTTTCAACTGTTTCAATGCTGGAGTTATAACGGATATTTTCTAAACCTTAGGAAACTTTTTTTCTATCTAAATTTGGTTACAAATTTTAAGAAAAATATGTAACGTTGGCCAAACAGACTTTAAGCAAGGCTGTGTGAAAATCGTCATATCTCGGATATGATTTTTTTATCAATCAATTCCTTTACGCTGATCTGTTTGTTATAAGGTTTCGTACTTGAATTTTCTATGAGCGAATAGTGATGCTGGAAAGTAAATGATCCGCTGTACACATACACGGGCACAAACACATACTATATATATATATATATATATATATATATATATATATATATATATATATATATATATATATATATATATAATATATGTACTCAAAATTAGTATTCTTAGTGTTATTCGCGACTAAGTTTTTTGTATATTGAATCGTTAGACAATATCATAAACTTTTGTTAATCCATCAGATATGCTTTCGTGTAAATGTGTCAGAATCGACACCATACCTGGTATGTCATTTACAAATAAAAGACATTTTTTCAAACTTTAATTTAATTTACACGAATATTGTGCTTCGTCTATATAATTGAAGTAGTAAACGAAATACACATATTGGAATCAATCGATAATGTTGATTTATGAAAATATCTGTTTTGCTTAGAACATTCATCTCAACCAGTTAATTTATAATTGATATAGCTTATTTATTAATCTCCTTGCGAACTGATGTATAATTAAGTTGTTTTTTCTATATCTGTAGTTTTATATACTTTATTATAAATTTATAGTATACTCTCTACTTCTGAATCTTCTATTCTTATCAAGTAGCCGGTAATTCCGGGTGATCTTGTTTCGAAAATTGGGAACACACTGTCATCACTACCATTACGAGTTCTCTAAAGTTTCCTTCTGGTATAGGTTCGTTCGGAAAAATGTTAACCATACAACCTTCCGTGTTTCAGGAACTTTACTCTATATTCTCTACCACGATATTATTTCCACGTATTGCTTCCTGAATTTGCGGCTGCATTTAATCTATACGAATATCTTCGAAATATAATTCTTTTTTTTTCATATGGCTGTCCTAATTTTATTTTACATTTTAAAATTCTCCTGTTTTCACTACAAACGTAAGTATAGTGGTGATAATGACTTTCTGTTCGGTTTTGCATACGGTCAATATATGTTTATTTTTTTATTATTTTAAATCTTGTAACAAATTTACATACCGACCCATCTTCATATAGACCAATCTCTCTTACCTGCGCTGCAGGAAAGTTGATGGAAAAACTTGTGGCACGTCGTTTAATGTGGTATTTAGAACGAAATGAATTGATACCGGAAAATCAGACAGGTTTCCGCAGATATGGGAGCACACTCACGCAATTGTATAATCTGCAACAGGAAATATTGAGAGCTTTCCGGCAGAAACATTACCTTATATCAATATTTTTCGATATACATAAAGCATATGATACAGCATGGCGTTACAAAGTAATTCAAATACTGCTGAAGATGGGCTTGAAAGGCCGAATAGTTCAATTTATAAGGAATTTCCTTTCAAATCGTTCGATCAAAGTTCGAATAGGAAATAAAAATTCCCAAGACTTTAATTTAGAAAATGGGGTGCCCCAAGGCAGTGTATTGAGTGTGTACTGTTTTTTGATTTTAGTAAATACGATTGTAGATCATATCCCAGCACCAATTTCAACGAGGTTATTTGCTGACGATGTCAATATAACTCTACTAACAGATGATGTGCTCTACGCTCAAAATCTGTTACAGAAGTGTCTAAATAATTTACACGAATGGAGTAGAACTACTGGTCTAGAGTTCTCCCCCCAAAAGACGAAGTACATGGTATTCACCAAAAAACGAAGCCAAATTTCATTAAATCTAACCGTTAGTAACTCCATTATACAATGTACAACGACGTATAAATTTCTTGGTCTACATTTAGATCCTAAAATGACTTGGCGTAATCATATAATGACACTTAGACAAAAGTGTCAGCCACTACTCAATATAATGAAAATGATAAGTAATAAGACCTTTGGTCCAAGAAGTTCAACATTACTTCGGATTTACAATGCTCTTATCCTTTCAAGAATAGACTATGGTTCGTTTATATATTCATCCGCCAGCAAACGGCTACTAAAAATACTTGATATGGTACAAAATTCTGGACTTAGGATCGCGTTGAAGGCATTCCCAACCTCACCAACAGCTAGCCTCCAGTATCTTAGCGGTACTCCGCCTCTCTGTTACCGTAGAAAAATACTTGCTATTAAGTATGCAATGAAGGTAGCTAGTCTTCAGCAGTATCCAAATCGAATCCATTTACAAAATCTGCTACTGCAGCTCCAAATCCAAAACCCATTAAAGACACTACGCAATACCTTATGTAGAATACCGGTTATTGTACCGCCTTGGAGCCAATTCAGTCCGGATATCTGTTGGGATTTATTTTCAACAGATGTTAAAATGAAACCGATGGTGGAAATCCATGGGAAACTTAGGATTGTCTTGCAACAGCAACCGAACGCAGTCGTTTGCTTCACTGACGCATCAAAATCATCACGATGTGTTGGTGGTGCCTTCTCAATCGGCAGCATGATCCATTCTTTCAGTTTACCGACCATGTCATCAGTTCTAGCGGCTGAGATGATAGCCTTGCTCCAGTGTTTGTTACGAATTGCAGAATTACCTGCTGGCCAGTATGTTATACTGACCGACTCAGCCATGGCGTTACAATGCATTGAAGCGAGGAATTCTACTGTGTCCATGGTAGACCAAATATGGTACAGTGCTTACAAATTAAGTGAACTTAATACCGGCATCACTTTTGTCTGGGTTCCAAGTCATCGAGGGATAATAGGCCACGATGAGGTACACCGTGTTGCACAACGGCCTACCCAAGCTTACCTGCCGACAGTACTGGAAGAAGACAATGCAAAATATTATTGCCAGAAAATTCTGGACGCATGGAATCGGTCATTCCATTCTCGGCCGAGTAAACTTGGAAATATAAAGAAGGATTTAACAACCTGGCCATCAAAGATTGGTAAAATTTGTTCACCGAGGTTGGAAACAGCCGTCAACCGAGTGTATATTGGTCACACGCTGAGTACACACTCCTATCTACTGAGTGCCCAACCACCACCAATATGCGAATTGTGCTGTACTTCATTAACAGTCTACCATATCGTGGTTATCTGCCCGAAATTTGGTCAATATCGGTGCAATCAGCTGAAGAAAAATATACCGAATGTAAACAACCTCCTCCTTCTCACCAACTTCATAATAAATTCGAAACTGTGTAATAATATATAATTAATTCATATTTCGAGTAATAGCCTTATAGGCAATAACTACTCGTAAAAAAAATAAAAAAAAAAAAAAAAAAAGTTGTTACAATATTAACTGCTTTATTCTATCAAATTCCGATTTTACACCGCTTGAAATATCAATATATGATTGGCCAAATAGGTCTACAAGGATAGTGTATGCATAGGTAATGGGCATTGAAGTTCTGAAGTAGATTCTCTATAAGCTCTTTTCGCTGTTGTGAAAATGAATATTTTCTAGGTAGTTTTCTTTACAAAATCGATTAGTTGGATATATTTAATTTCTTTAAGCGATCGTCTGTTTTGGTGTGTCCTGTTCTAAGGCGTACAAAACTTATTTTATATAGTTCCTAGGGAGATTTCCTTTAACCTGGAGATACCACGGATTTTTAGTATATATTGATCTATTCGTATCGAATAGTAATATTTGTCCGTGTATAAATTAACTCGTTGAAATTATGTTTTATTCTTAAGCTTATTCCAAAAGCGCGTAGATATATTCTGCGCGATGGTATACGATTATTGTTTGTGACATTCTGTGTTATCAACGAACTCAATTCCAATTTTCTGGTTATATCCTAGTATCCGCCTCCTAAATATGACATAATGACCATATTTTGCTTTTGCGTCTATTTTTTTTTTACGCCTTTTATCTTAATAACTATATTATCAATTGTTGAAACATCTGTTATTTTATATAATAAACTTAATGAATCCGTTAATCATTAAGAAATAGCGATAATTATTTTTTAAATTGATAATAAAGAATTTATAAAAAATATTAAAGATATTAAAAAATAAATAATATAAAAGGAAAAACAAAAAAATAAAATAAATTGTAAGAAAATACTTCATTTATATATACAATATTAGAAAAAATAGTAAAGTTAAAAAACAGTTTTGATTATAAAATAATCTTATAGCGAATGTGGTAAACAATATAATAAACAAATGAGAAATATAAAATTTATAGATAAACAATTAAATAGCCGAGGAAATAAAAAATTTCTGTCTAATATAGAAATTGACTTAATATATATAATGTACTTCTTAGAACTAATTCTCCATAAAAATTTATTACTGAATTTAATAAATTATTTTTGTATCTTTCTTTTGTTATTTCAATTTTTTCTAGTAGTTTCTTTTTTTTAAATGTGAAATGTTAATAATTTTGATTAATATTATTAATTTATGCATTTGAATTCTTTACACGATTTTGTAAATAATGATTTATATGAATTTAAATGGTGTTTAAATCTTATTGCGAATTTTCTGACTGTTCCTCTATTCCTGAATTTTTTAATATATTTCTATGTAAACTGTTTATGTTTTTATTTTAATTTTTTATAATGTGGAATGTAGTGATTTTTTTGTGTTTTTTAAAAAATTGTTGCGTTTGTATATTTTCATATTTTATATTTTACTTTTGGATATCATATATTGTGACAGTAAATAAAAATTTAAAATTCCATCAGTATACAACTTTTACAGAATCCAGAAAACAATATCGAAAAAAATTAATAAAAAAACAAAATCAATAAACAAATATATCGATGTTAATATATTCAATTTCAAAAAATAAACAGGACAAGCAGAATAAAATTTTATGGAATATAGTTTCACCATCACCATCAAATATTTTTAAGTCATTATTTTTAATTTATACTTTTAAAATTATGATTTTTAAAAAAAAAAAATTGGTTCACTCGATAATGGCGTAAATGCCGAAAAGCTTTGTGTTTTTCAAAAGAAAATAAATGTTAGTGATTTAATCTTTCAATTGATTTTTTATTTTTTTATGTCCGCTTTATAATGGCCTAATAGCTGAAAAGTTTTGTAGTTTTTCATATATAAAAATTTACTGATTTTAACTTTTTTATTATTTATTTATTTTATAAATTATATATATATATATATATATATATATATATATTATATATATATATATATATATATATATATATATATATATATATATATATATATATATATATGAAACATTTTACTAATAATAGGCGATAACCGTGGTGTTCAAAATCCTGGAATAACCGTGCTACAGATTCTATTTTTGAGAGAACATAACCGAATTGCTAAAGAACTGTCGAAAATTAACCCACATTGGGACGATGAAATTTTATACCAAGAAACTAGAAAAATCGTTATCGCCATATACCAGTACATCAACTATTACGAATGGATGCCTATTGTGCTCGGTAAGTTAACATTTTGTTTCTACATAACGTAATCCTTTTATCATGATGATGATCCATTTTGAGGCACGAACACGTAAGCTATAGTTGTTGAAACAGGCCGGTTGCACGTAGGAATGCTACTGTTGGACCAGCTGCACTTTTTCCAATTGCGAAAAAATCGAACTTTGAAAAAAACGAAAGGTGTGTGTGTGTACACCTTTTTAAATTTTCGGGTTCAGTGAAATTTAATTTTCGAAAATTCGTAGCTCGAGATCTATCGATCGTAATCGAAAAGGGGTTTCTGTTTCGAATTCGTAATTTTAATATCTATCAAACCGATTCTATAACAATTTTTCGAAATTCAAAACTTGGCTGCAAAAATCGTTGTAATGCTGATGGAAGACCATATCGAATACTTGTACTTTTGGCAGTGTAGCAGAAGGTGTTCTATTGTTAATTTAACATTGCTGCAGGAACAAATCTGTGGTGATTCTCTTCTGATCAAGTAACTGTGAGTAAGAGTCGTATGTTCTAGTAATGTACGACGAATGACTTTTTCTTCATGTCCACGAAGGGGGAGATCGTCATAAATTAGTATCAGGTTTAAATGAGCGAAACTTGTTTGTAATTGGTGTTGATAACCACAATATATTCCATTTCGTGCGGACTTGTTCGTTTACTATGCTGCGGATATCTTTTGGATCTATTGGAAGATCGAGAGCAGGCCACATATAAGCCGCCTCTTTAGCTGCTGTATCTGCGCTAGATCGTTCGCAACAATACCAGTGGGACTATAATTACTGATGCTAGTGATTGCTGAAAGAGAATCGGTGGCAATGACAGACTGCATAGATTAAAAGTTTAAAACTTTAAATTTTAAGTTTTAAATTTTAATTTTATCACATATACATTAGATGTCGCTGTACATTAGTAATTTAACTGTTAAGCTATATATATATATATATATAAGGTACTTAACATTCTTCATTATTCGATTATTCATGTATTCATGATTTTGTTTATATGTTTTGTAAATATATATTTCTTCTATTTCTTTTTCTACCAACAGAATCTTGTATATAAATCACACCTAGTTTTATAGCATAAAGTTCAGCCGAGAGGATTGAAAAATGTGTAGGTAGTGGAAATCTGATTATTATTCCTTCGGAGGATGCTACTGCACATCTTACACCAGAATTTGACTTTGAACCGTCTGTGAAAAGCAATTGGTGGTCGTTGTATTGATCTAATATACTAGAAGGATTGTTGCGAAGATCTGTCTGGAGTAACGAAATATTTACTTCCGTATTCAGTGAGATCCACGGCGGCAATGCAGGCATATAGTTCTGATAAAGATGAGGAACTTCTACTTCGATGTCTTTGAGTACTGATATTGCTTGTGTCCAACGACTGTTTCTGGATTTACCACTAAGATTCATTGCAGATCGATGGATTGATGGAGTACTTCTTATATGTGTGTAAAAAATGGCATAAGTTTGGAACGGCGAAATTTGAATGATGTTTCGACGAGTATGTTCAGTAGGGTAGCGGGGAGTCGTAGGAGAAGCACCTGAACACATTCTCAGGGCAGAGTGTTTAACACTTTCTAATGATTGTAAAATAGATCATTCTGCATTTCCATAAAATATAGCGCCGTAGTCAATTTTTGGGCGAATTACTGTCTTGTATATTGTAATAAGTGATCTCGTGTCCACTTCATATTATGTATGAGCTAACTTTCGTAATAAGTTTAAGTTTAGCACAGGTTTTTTTTTTTTAACACATGTATTTTAGGCTTCCATGTCGACTACTGATCAAAAGTTAGGCCCAGATACTTCAGTAGTAGGAGATGAAATTATTTTGTTATTTAAGTAAAGAACTATATTATGAGGACCAGAGCGTTTCCGATAAAAGTGTATGGCTGTGGATTTTTCAGCCGAGAATATAATGAGTTAGCAATGTGTTATGAAGGATTAATGCGTATTGATCGCTTATACCCTGTAGTATTCGCCCGGTTGAGTTGTACACTTTACTTCCCCATGCGGGTGAATAAGCGTTAAAATCGCCCATTACTATAACAGGAGATTTAAGTTGCTGAAGTAGAAGTTGAAGATCGTTAAATGAAGTATGCGAATTTGGTGGTAAGTATAAGGTGCAAATAGTAATTGCTATGAGAGTGAAAATTCTTGCAGCAACAACTTGTATTGTCGTCGTGATTGTTAATTGTTCGAAGGTCGTGTCCTTCTTAATTGCTAGGAGAACACCGTCATGTGCTCGTTGGTGTGATGAAAGTCCATCTGTTTGTAATATACTGTAATGTCGAAGATGACGATTTCTCATTTTTAAGTGAGTTTCTTGAAGAACTAAGACAGCCAAATTGTATTTAGCAATGATTAATTACAGATCTTCTAGATGGGTTAAGACACCGTTACAGTTTCAAGTAATAATGTTGTACATGTGTTCTATTTAATCAGGGTTTGTACTTTTCTGTGTCAGATGCAGTTCAGTTTTAAGTTTCTTCATGATTTTAGTAAATCTTATTTTTAAAGATTGATCTGTTACAATTTGAAGTGTAGATTCCATCATTTGGATGAGAGCTTGTATGTCGGTTGTAAATTCTAAGGCAATATCGCATAATATCTCAGAGCCTTTGCACATGTCAACAAATTATTGAAAGTTAGTGAATAAAATTGGGTAGGTTTCTTGATTTTGCTTGGAGGTCTCTTCCAGTAGGCTGAATGTCAGTTACGCTATATTTCATACATTTAAGAAACTATAACAATAATGGATTCAATAATGTTTTTTTTTTTTTAATAATAGGTTATCACTTATCATTTTCTTTAAATTTATTATAATTTAATATATTCTGTATAACTATTAAATAAATCTTAAATTACGTGTTTACGACAAATTATTAAAATTTTAAAAATTGCTGTTCGAATAAATGAAATTTAAAAATCTGCCTAAATTTTAAATTTTAAAAATCATTATCCCATTGATTAATGTTTTTACAATCAATTAACGATCCTATTTTTTAGAATATCTGTCTAAATTATTCAAAAAATTCTCAATCGATAATTTACCGTCAATTCTATTAGGGTTGATTTAGTTCGTAGAATCGTCTATATCGAATGTTGTGTTGCTCGTTCCTTCATTCGATTAATCCGCGTGGAGTTGCTGAGACTAATTCGACGTAGGACTTTGATTATAGGTTTGAAAAGTATAGGAACTGAAGGATTATAGAAAAAGTTGTAGTTTTTTTGTTAGGGGGATATTGTGCGGTATTGGTTATTTACACGACATTGAAGTCGGGATAAGATGATCATAAAACAATGAATAAAGGGAAGTTTTAGATACAATAAAATGATAGAGGATGTAGATGGAGAAATAAGTTTAATATTGGGATCGTGTCCAAATATTTGGTTAAAATTATTAGTTAATTAATCTTGTTTGTGAATGCAGTTGTGATTGGTGTAATATATAGTAGCTCTTTAGATTCCAGGTGGGGGCGTGGCCAGAAATTTCTGAAAAGATACACGAGTGAGTCTTTTAACCACTTTACTCTTTGATATTCATATATATATATATATATATATATATATATATATATATATATATATATATATATATATATATACAGATGGAAAATATGAAACTTTTTCTGTTAGTTAAATCGGTAATTGTATAGTTAAAAGCAAAAAGAGCTATAATGGAATCTGTTATAATTTGTATCTTAAATTGACACGTATTTTAGGGGAGTATAGAAAAATATGCCGTACATTCAATATTTAAAAACATGTATGAATACGAACATAAAGGAATGAGATATTCACCTATCAATAAATATTTTGAAAAAAACAAGTGAAACAATCAATAATTATTCTTTTCAATATTTTACGTCATCAAACTCTGTATGTGATCGAAAACTTATTATTGAACCGTTAAATGTCGCCAATTTTTTCTTATAATTATTAGATGAGTTCCAATTTTCCTATATATCAAGTTCGAATTTGAAAAACACCTAAAGCCCAACTACCGGCTGGAGTACAATATGAGATCTTCAATGGTCGTGATTTTATTCATTTTTCTTTTCGTGCTCTCAATCATCTCTCCAAAAACATGACTATGCTAATTTTACAATTACATTTGGATTAATGCTTGATCATTTGCTCGCCTTACAAAGGGAAATTTTAAAATATTTTCTAAGCCATTGTATGCATACTTTTCGTTCTATGATATTAAAAAAATGTACGACAGAGTGATGTCAGTTAAAACTTTAAAAATTAACTTTCAAGGGGGATATAATATTATCGGTAATTTCGAACAACTATTCGAGTAAAAGTAAACACCTTTAGTTACTTAAAATAGAGTGACATCTCGCTTGAAGCTTAATTATCCGCGTTAATAACATCCATCTTCTAGTTCTTTACTTCTCCGTAACTTGATTTTTTAACACACATTCTTGTTAATTAATATAATTTAAATAGTGATCTAGTTCTTCATACATCTGGAAAATCAGTCTATGGAAAATGATTTATTATTTTTTTTTCCATCCAAAACACGTTAGATTGTTTTTCACAAAGTTCATCAAGTTAATCCTTTTCCACCGCTGCTTAGCACACAATATCCACTAATAAAAGTAAATTCCTATATTGATTCAAAATTAACTAAGAAAACTCGTACGAGCTGCATGCCTCAAACGTCAGATATTTTAAAGTTTTTACAATAGATAAACTATAATGTAGGCGTTAAAACATGTTAAATTACGTTTACTATTAACATAAACAAAATGTGCGGCTTTTCTGATGTATTTGTGACGTGAGTGAACAAAAGATTGTATTTTGACATTTGCGCATTATTATTGCTCGTATACATTTGATTTTAATTACTTTGAATCAAACAGAAACTTGAAATAAATTTGAATTTTGAATTTGAATTATTATTATTATTTACGCGTTACAGGTAAGAAAACGATGTTGAAAAATAAATTAATTTACGATACGAAAGATTACGTCGATGATTACGATGAACGTGTAAATCCCGGCGTGATTAACAGTCACGCCACCGGGGCCTACAGATTCTTTCACTCGGCCATTCAAGGATTTTTACAGTAAGTATACGATCCTTGTAATTTCGAAAACGCAATAACAATGATAACAACAAAAAACAAAAAAGTTATAAAAAATCAAGGAATCTATCACGTACGGTTGGTTAATTCGCGAAATTACCAATAAGGAACACTCTCTTTAAAATTAGAAACGATTTCCATGAGTATAAATAAAAACATACTTATATAATAATAATAAAACTGACTGGTGGTCATACCTAGACGTAAAATTAAATGTACTAAAAAACTAAATTGACATCGAGAATTCCGTAAGATATCTAACTAGAGAAATATAAACTGCTTCTGTCCTCAATACTCCTGTTCTTATATATCAAAAAATAAATAATTATCCTACGGCAGTCGTCCGACAGCTTATCTTGGAAAAAGAAAGTTAGACGAAGGTGGTTTAAAACAAGAATTACTTTAGATAAAAAAAATTGTTTAATAATAAAAATAAAGAATTAAAAAATCTATTACAAGAAATTAAAAACAATATATTCAACCACTATTTAACTAGACTCTCACCCCTAGCGTGTGATGACTATTAACTGTGGAATTGTACCGAAAATATTATTAAACCAACTAAACACGTTCCTCCGGTAAAACACGATAACGGACCACGGGCGAAGGATCATAAACAGAAGGTGGATCCTTCTGCTCATTATTTATCAACTGTGTTTAAGCCAAGCCTGACACAGACAATGAAAAGTGTACGACTCTCCATATAGTGTTGATGAATTATCTTCTCACATCAAGTCAGCATCACCTCAACGTATACTTAAAACACTAATAAATAAGAAAAGTCCTGGTTATGATAAATACAGAATTACTGAAGTCCACGGAAAATGGTCTTGGCTTTTACCTGTAATGCAATAATCCGCTTACGCTATTTTCTAGTATAATGAAAGTTTGCACAGATCGTCATGATTTCCAAACGTAGTAAGGATCCGCATTCTGTAGTATTTTACCGTCCGATATCCTTGTTGCCTGTTTTATCAATGGAAAAATTAATATTAAAAAAATTAGAGCTACACATACAGACTAATAGTATTTTTACATCAGTTTGGTTCCTTACACCACCATTCTACCGTCGACCAGCTGCACAGGGTAGTTAGTAAAATCGAAAATAGTTTAGTCAAAAAAAGTACGCGCTACGGCATTTCTCGATGTGCAACAAACTTTTGATAAAGTGTGCCACGATGGCGTACTATACAAATTAAAATGCCTATTACCACTAGCATTTATTTGCTATTAAAGTCATACATAAAAGACAGACACTTCCAAGTACGATATGAACATGAAAATTCGGAAGTACATTCTATTTTAGCCGGTGTACTCAAAGTTCGGTGTTAGGTCCCACACTGTACTTGTTGTATACAGCCGACTTTCCCTCCACTAATGGCGTACAAGTAGATACGTCTATCATTCACATGTAGATCCCAAAATAGCAACAACAAATTTACAGAAAGCTCTTGACATATCAGAAGTATGGTTTAACAAATGGCATATCAAAATCAATGAAAATAAATCGGTAAATATCAATTTCACAAACAGAAAAGTAGCACCTCTACCTGTTAGGATTAATAGGTCTACATTTAGATGGAAGAATCACACATAAGTTTAAAAAAAAAAAAAAAAAAAAAAAATTAGATATCTGTGTCAAGAAAATATACCGGCTCATAAGGAGAAACAGTGCACTATGCTATACGGAGTGCGGCTTTGGACTGTGCGAAACCCCGTCATTGAGTATGTAATTGATGCAATTCAAAAACATGCCAGAACACATATAGCAAGGCTTGAGAGCCACCCAAACGCACTTGCTAGGAATCTTTTGGATGAATTAAGGAGGTGAAGCGTCGGATACCATTAGACACTACATATATTGGGGTTATCGGGAGTGTGTCACTAGGTGCGCCTCCCCTCGTGTTTCCTTACTTCATCATAGATAACTGTTTAATATGATGATCAGTTCGCAGTAATAAAAAGTTATATATTAAAACAAATTGTTTCTCTTTTTCAATAGCATCGAGGACAGCCTGGTTTCAATATTTTTGCTTCCTTTCCGGTGCATTGCTTTGTTTAAAATCTACACAATAATCTGCTTCAGTTATATCTTCCGTCACAGTTGATTTACATATATGATTATATTTACAACCTGCATTCTTCAATAAATGTTAGTTTATCCGATATAAATTGCAAGAACATGTAATTTTTTACTCTTGCGGTATAAATGTTATGCCAAATTTATTATTATTTAAAAATTTCTGTATCTTTACGATGTTCGAAATACATTTCGAATATTATTTTTATGTAATACCTTAGCAATTCTATCTGTAGTACTATTTATATGTGGTACCGTTATGGTGGATTCGTGCTTTGTACTTATTATTTGCTAATGTTAATAAATATTTTAGCTTCTTTTATACCGTATCCCATTATTAACCACGGGGGCATCTTATGATGTTCCAGTTCACTATTGCTGTCATGCACTCGCCATGCGCTCTCACCGTTAGAGTTATAAATACAACCAACTTTTGACGTAGGTCATGGTGAGAATTTTTTTGTAAGTATAGTTCAGTGTGTGCTGGTTCTTCCGATAAACACTCGTAAAACATCTACTATCTATATTTCTCTCGACTATAACGTTCGAAAAAGAGACACTATTTTTTTGTAATAACATTATTTACATCGTGATAAAAGGGAAGAATTGTGTTTTATTTCGACACATGGTGTATGATAATTGTTGTTTCCTATAAACTTTTTATTTATTTATTTAAAAGCCATTTTTTCCTCATCGATGATAAATTTTATATTAGGATTTACTTAGTTTAAATTCTTTTAACATATTTCGCCTATAATGCCATGTCACAATCATTCCAATTCTTCAACATAGATTTATAGATTTCATCCGTGAATATATCGGGAAAACTATGAATGTTGTCCCTTATTTGTCTATAGTGTGTATACGTCTACTTCCAAAAATGCTTATTTAATTTCGATAATTTCTGTAGTGTCTACTAGTGAACATTTGTTGAGAAAGAAACCGCCAAATTTTTATGTTCTAATTTTATTACTTTCACTTTTTCAATAAACTGTTCAGATTAATGTATATCAAACTGGTAAACTATCTACTTACAGACTTTATCTGCTTAGCTACAAAACCTTCCGAATTAATTGCTATAGATAAATCAGCTATAGTAGAACATTTGAAGCAAGTCATTCTATAGATTTCAAACAAAAGAAAGGTTGTATTATAGTACGAGAGCAAAAATATGGAAAGTGAATTTTCCGGGAAGCCATCGAAATAGAGAAACATAATAACTTCAAGAGGGAAGATTGATTTCGACTTCCAAACTCTTTTAAACGTCTATTATTAATTAATAAAGAAATAGTGCAAAGGAACTAGAACAATATGGTAAATGTCGAATCAGTCAGAAATGTGTGCCTGATAGAAGAACCAATCACACCGCCGAAGAAATCACCTTATGGTAGAACAACCGATCATAACGTAACACTGAAAAACACGCCCGAATAAGTTCGATCTGAAGTGTTGAAAGTAATTTCGTATGAAGGCTAAACGTAAATCGCGGTGGATACTACCGGTTTGTGCCTGAATTCCTACATCACATACATACACACCGGTAGATAGTAATGTAAAAAAAATTTATTTAAAAATTCTCATTAACAACTTTTCGCTCTAATAAATCTTCGATGTATTTGTAAAATCTTTTCTTAATCTAAAATTATTATCGTCCTTCTACTTTTTTGTTTCTACGTAGGTTAATGAAGGAAAATCGAATTACGTCCGGCACTAAACGATTGTCCGATTACTATAATAAACCGTCTATGTTAGAAGAAGGCGATAATTTAGATCTGTTAATAAGAGGATTAGTAACTCAAAGTCAGGAAAGATTAGACGAATTTCACACGGTGGAGGTAAGACGAACGTTTTAAGTTTTATTTTTTTTTAATTTATCTTACGTACATCGAAATACAACAAGAATATGTACCATCGGTTTATCGCTGGGGCATATTAAAGCTTTCCTAAAATAACGAGTCTATAAAAATATATATTAGCTGAAAAGTACAGATGCTAAATATACAGGGGGGTTGTAACTCAAAAAGAAATATCTATGCGTTTTAAACATTTGAAAATTTTAAAATTTAAAAAAAAAATAATATCAAATTAAATTATGTATAGTTGGAAAATGGAAAAACTAATTGTATCGTAAGTTAAAATAAAATTTCGTTTTACTTTTATAGCAAACCAATCTATTGTTCAAAAACAAAAAACCATTTGGTAACGATTTAAAAGCGACGGACATTCAGCGTTCAAGAGATCACGGATTGCCGCCGTACAACGATTTTAGAGAACTTTGCGGTTTTCAAAAAGCTCGGAGTTTTGACGATTTTCAAGATCATATTCATATCGGGGTAATTAAATTAATCGTTTTAGTTTGCTTAATACATATATATATATATATAGATATGTGTATTGTAATGATACTAGAATAAATTCACGTGTACTTCCGATTAATTCATATGAAAGGTATCTCTAATTTTTAATAATAAACAATACCAAAACGGTTACATTAGTAAAGGAACGAGGTGAGGCACGACAAAAAAAAGGTAGTGCTGAAAATTAATTAGTTTTCTACTATTACTGATCGTTTCATGTTTTTAAGTTTTTAAGTTTTGACGCTTAAACTAATACACGACACAAATAGTAATTGGCCACGACTCGATCGCTTATTTATTTTTTTTATTTTTTTTATATAAATACTAAAATTACAACTTGCCAGGATTAATTTAATAAAGTAAAAATAATTGATTCTAATATTTGAAGTAACTGTAATTACCTGCAATAAGCTTATTATTATTAGCTTAAATTAACGTGCCGTATGCACTAAGGCTAGAGGCACGGTAGGAGTAGAGGAATTAGATTAATGAGTATAGTCCTGATTTGCGGATAAACGAAATTAAATTAAAGAGAGAGAGGAGTTTTCATCTTTGAAAAGCAGGGGGAGTGTAGAAGGAAGGTTAAGCGACAATCTGTGAGGATGGAATAAGGGCCAATCAAAGAGGATGTGGGAGACAGATAAAGTAACTCTGGACACGGCACATTCTGGAGCAGAGGTCTTGTTGATGAGACAGGCGTGAGTGAGCCGAGTGTGACCTAATCGCAATCTGCTGATGATGACGTCTTCTCTGCAGTTTGGAAGAGATGTTTTCCAAAACTGAGTTCAGTTCTTGATCTGATAGCTTGTTCTTGCTCGGTAAGAGTTAATTTTGTATTGTAAACGAAGTTTAGAAAAGTAAGAGCAGTTATATAACAAATGTTCAATATTATCCACGGCACCAGAGGTACACAAGGTACACGCGGGGTCACTTATCAGATGGAACCTATCTAAATAGGAATCAAATTTTCCAACCCTGAGAGCAGCTGTGCATTATAAAAGTTAATATTTAAATTTTTTTTAGTTTCATTCGATCGGAAACTTTCGGGAAAAACATATAAGTCTTCCATCTGATTTCACAGCTATCCCGCCTCTCCTGCCATGTTGCAATGAGAGAGTTGTTTAGATTTATTTTTTTTATTTTAATATTAAGGTTGTTCCCTATACTAATGGTGTGTACATCCAGCAACTGGAAATTCTTGACACGGGAAATATCCCCAACCACCCTACATTCCAGAGATGATTGAGGATCCTGTGACAAGACAATCCAGAGGTAGAATTTTAGAGATAACATTGGCAGTAGATGTGGAACAGGTTCGATACAAAGATGAAACACTCAAAAGAAATTTCCTCTGTTGCCGGTTAACAAGGTTAATGGTTCTTTTATTGATATATATATGAGAGAACCATGTACAGAGACTTAATATCAGTCTCCTATACAGGATGACCCTCCCTATATTTCAAACCGAAAGTGTTAGGTTGGAGGCGTCTAAGTTTATTATAGGCGCCATCGAGCATTCGAAATAAGTTGATCTTGTATAAAGTACTGATTCGTCCCGTCCTAACATATTCTTGTCCAATCTGGTGTTCTGTCTCCGACTTCAAGTACAAACAACTACAATTAATTCAAAATAGATGTTCGAGGTGCATTTTAAATATCAGTCGGTTCATCAGAATAAAGGGCACGCATGATAAGTTAGAGTTTTCCTATGTCGAGGACGTTCTCTCGCTCTCCTAAAATTTCTTCAATAATTGCTCTTCCAACGAAAATAATTTTATTACCGCTATCGGGGAATATGATTCCAGCCTACTAAAATTTATGTATACTAAATATAAACGTAGAAGATTAATGCGTAGAATTATATAATACCTTTAAATCTAAATTTCTGTTTATTTCTTTAAAGTTAGTGCTACAGAAAAATGTATCATTAATATGAATTTAAGTTTCAGTCCGTTTATTTTCAACTTTAATTTGCTTCATTCAGCTCTCTATGTTTCTTTTTACATTGTAATTTTCTTAACAACATTATTGCGTATATATACCTATATATATATATATATATATATATATATATATATATATATATATATATATATATTCCTTTTTATTTCAGTAATTTTACCTTCGAGTTTTTTTTTTTAAATTTTCCTGCTAATTAATTATTTTCGAATTTTTATTTATTTACGTCAATAATATTTATTCGTTCTTTCGAGGAGATTAGTCATATTGTAAAATTAATTTCTACCGCCTATACAAATAAAGTTTAGGATAGTAGAAATCAATAAAAAACGCGGTTTATGTAAAGTTTTCCATTTCACGCGTACGTTTCGTACGTTTTTGATTCTTAGAAAATCACTCATTTGGCGGAGTTATACGAATCGCCGGATGACGTTGATTATACAGTAGGCGGCTCACTGGAAAGTAACCTACCGGGAGCGTTAGTCGGACCGACTTTTGTTTGCGTGTTACTGGAACAATTTTATCGTAGCAGAATTGGCGACCGTTATTTCTTCGAAAGTGGACAACATAATCATTCGTTTACACTACGTAAGTAGATTATCGTCTTTTTCCGAATTACCGAAAATAAGAAAATTATTATTATTATTTTATTATTATTATTATTTTATTATTATTATTATTATTATTATTATTTAAAATCGAAAGTTTAGTTATTATCGTTTTATAACTGAAATAATTCCAATAAAAGAAATAGGAGACTGAGACAGAAGAACAGTCCATAATTTGTATAAAAACCAAAAGGCAGTTATCAAACTGAACGATGTACAGGTCGAAGCAGCAATCAAGAGAGGAGTGAGGCAAGTATATTTAGCCTATCTTGACACCTATTTAATTTATATATAAAACAAGCTGTCAAGCAGATGGAGATGATGGAAGTTAAAGGAATAAAAATAAATGGAAAACAAATATGGACGATAAGGTACGCTGATGACATTGCAATGATTGCAGAAAATGAAAATCAATTAATGATAGCACTAAATCTAACGGAGGACATAATGAGAAGGTTAATATATGAAAATAAAAAGAAAATAAAAATCTTAGTATGTAACAAAACGAAATTAAACACGAAAAACAAACTACAAAATTATACCATAGAACAAGTAAATCAGTTCACTTATTTGAGAAGTTAAATCTCATGAGATGGAAGATACTCGACAGAAGTTAAGGAGAGAATAGCACAAGCGAAAGCAGCCTCGATAAGAAAACTGTTAACTTAAAAAAAAAAAACTTAATATAAATTTCGTGAAGAATTTTGTCAAAACGTACGTGTAGTCGCTCGTATGGTGCTGAAACTTGGACGTTGAAGAAGGGAGGCCTTTGAAACCGGGTGCTGGAGAAGAATACTCAAGATAAAATGGACGGATAAAGTTACTAACGAGGAGGTTTATAACAAGATACAATTTTCGAACGAAGATATAAATTAATAGGACATCTCTTAAGAAACAGCGAGCTGATAATATTGTTATTAGAAGGAAAAAATGGAAGGAACTCGTGCAAGGGGAAGGCCGAGAAAAAGATTTATACAGCAAGTTACAGATGATATGGGAACAAATAAGTACCAGCAACTGAAACAGCTGAGTAGAAGAAGAGCAGAATGAAGAAGAATCGCGCGGATTTGAAGTTTGTTTCGGTTCTATTGGACAATCGAAAGATTGATAACTACTACTAATAATAACTGAAATAATTTCGAATTTAAGTTTCGATCTCCCCGTAGGTAATCGTAATTACGATCGTGTCTCTTTGCTCCCCACTAGGACTTCTCATCTATTTTATTGTTATCTATTTTCATCTTGACGACTAGCGTATGAGTTTAAAATTACCTATTTCCCGTATCCTATTTAGTTCGAAAAAACGAATTATGTAACATCCGACGACGAATTCAAAGTGAGAAAAGGAGTATAGAGGATGAAATCTCGATAGGAGAGATAGTGTAATTAACAACCTCAGGTATGCGGGATGACGCTGTTGTATTAAGCAGTTCGATATCTTGGAAACTATTGTAGAAATTACAAATGGATATAGACAATGTAAATATATCAGTGGCTATGCAGTAGTTGATAGTTCCCCGTGTACGTGAGATGATAAGAACGTGAAATATGCGGGATGACGGTGTTATAGTAAACAGTTCGAAACATATCCTAGAAATCAAAATTTGATATAAACTACTAATAAATGTCGATGGCTATTAATAGTTCCATGTACGTTGGATCAGTAATTATCAACATTACAAGTTGTTACAGACACGTTAATCAGATTAGCTGTGGTGTGTGCAGTATAATTGTCAGATTAATCAGAATGTGTGTAGTACGATAATCTATAAATGAACACGAAATTAAATTTAATAAAACTCGGTCACTTACTGCAGAGGATCTGAATAGAATTAATGCGTTAGAAATGTGGGTATACAAAAGGTGCTGCGAATCTACCTTACTGATTATGATCACAGAGATTAAAGGAGAAAGATTTCTCAGTTTTCTCCTGTTAGGAACTCGCTGGTTATGTGAAAAGTTAATGGAAAACGACAAAAAGGCAAACCGCGGACACGATAGGTGAATCAGTTAAGGACGTTGACTGTATCGAGCCTAAACGAGGCGGTATAGACGTTCCAAAATAGAATGTCCTAAAATACTGCAGTTAAAAATTCCATAATATCACCAGCTAGAAAGAAAAAGAAGAATTAGTCTATTGCGGCTCGTTGGAATTCAACCTTCTTCTATCTGTACAGTTCACTTCAAAAATCGTTCACAACGGGATGACTTAAATATTTCACCTGATCGATCGACCAACTTTTTGTAGAAGATACATTGATTCGTTTTACGATTCTTAAAAACTTCATTCAAAAACGCAAAATCTCGAAGCTCTTACAATGAAATCGAATAATTTAAAGTACCCGATAGTTTTGATACAGATGCATTTTTTAATATTTTATGAAACTACTAATGAAGAGCAACGTGCGACTTTGTTTTCGAACGTTACTGGTATACGATGAAGTGAATAAAAATAACTAAGATTGAAACTCCGAAAAATTATATATCCTAATTTTTATTTATGGTACGTGAATTCGCGGTGTGTCTTGCTGTGTTGATTCCGAATACATTCTTCAATACTTAACACGTTTCTTGAGACAATTCGCGCCAAATTATCTTAAAAATCTTGATTGACTATATGAATCTACTACTTGATATAAATTTTTGCCCGTTTCTTCCACACCGTCCGGTTGCTAGCCTTGTTCAGTCATTCGACATCCCTTGTTCTGTGTACATCCGATACCTGCGAGGACTTCTCCGCTCGCCGTAAGGATGCCCGCTCGATTATCCGTTTGATCCACCACCTATTGTATTTTCTTTTACCTATATGGCCTGCCCGACTCCACTTCAGTTACGTTACTCGATTTACAGCATATACAGCGAGATCCGTGTATTTTGTTTAATTGAAAATCCAGTATCGATTGTTTTCGTACTCAGAATAAGTTCACGTTTCAACATCATCGATACGGTCAGGAATAGACTTCACTAGATTTTTGTTTAAATACATCGCGATCTTTTTACTTCTATAATATTGTTTAATCATAATGCAGCCCGCACAACAGCGAAAAATAGAGCAAAATAATCAGCCAAAGAATTACGTACATTCTCACTGGTTCCAAGACTTCTGCCATTGTATACTTAATAAATTTAGTAGAAACACGGGTGTCTCTCTCTTGTTTTGCACGAACGACCACAATTTACTGGGTTTGTTTTGAATATTTCTTTCAACTTTAATAATATAATTTCGTAAATCAGTTTTTTAATCTCAGCTCTTTACTAAACTCAATGTAATCAGCATAGTCACCTGTATAAGATTTCCTAAATTTCGTTTTAAATCTAAGTTTACGTTTTAATCCTTACGTAAACCACGGAGGATACTTAGATTTGAAGAAATGATTGTAATCGTGCTTATGTATTTACTCATACATGCAAATACAAAACTTAATATCACACTCGTACACAAACATACACGCTTAAACTCAGATTACTCGGACAACCACGTTTATATGGAAACACACTGACACGATCATGCGCACATTTACAAAACGTACATCATCTGGCAATTACATTCACTGCTAAAGTACATAGTTTTACAAACCACCGTTGACATTATATAATAGTAATTACTGATGCGATGTCATAAATTTAAATAATGCTGTATCAACATGACTATCACTGCTAAAGTACATAGTTTTACAAACCACCGTTGACATTATATAATAGTAATTACTGATGCGATGTCATAAATTTAAATAATGCTGTATCAACATGACTATCACTGCTAAAGTACATAGTTTTACAAACCACCGTTGACATTATATAATCGTAATTACTGATGCGATGTCATAAATTTAAATAATGCTGTATCAACATGACTATCTTGATCTGGCTTGCCCCATCGATATAATATATTCTACCATCTTTTGTCCATGCATAACTCCGTACTCCACTGATAAATCTCCGACAATTTGTGAACTCTGCAGTAGTTAAATGTTCCCTGACGATAATTAGCGTTCCTTTTAGTTTCTTCTTTTAAATTTCCCTCTTATACGCATAAATCACTATAGGCCGCGGCTGAATTCGCCTTTTGTCTTTTTCATCAAACGGTGCGACCTATAAACAGCATCGCCCGGAATTACAACACCGAGCTGATCAGTATCCGGTCCTATATATATTATGGTCATTGGAACTTCCTATTTCGTCTCGTATAATATTTCACGTATGATTTTCAACCACCTTTTTACAAATTTCATGTCAGAATCATCTCCATTGATTGACGAAACCAATTATTTCGTCAAGTTTTAAGGTTATCACCTCTTTGATTCTCCCGCATTCACATATCTTAATGTTTATTCCGATTAATATCTAAAAATAACCGATTCAAAAAAATTATTATAAACTAAACAAATTAAATAGTAAATAATTTTTCTGTAATTTATTGTATCTAATTTTGGTGGACGAAAATGACCTTTGTAGTCGAGCGTCCTAAAATAAAATATAATAAATTAAAAAAATAAAAATAAATGAAACACTTTTTATAAGAACACGATTTACTTAATCCCCGACGCTTTAATCTTGAATTTATAAAAATCAGACCAGGAGGATATAAAACATTACATGAGACCACCTTTGACGCCGATTCAACTATATACTAATATTAACCAACTGGTAAACAATCATCTTTACCAGTTTTTTTGTTTGTTTTTTTTTATACATAAAGGCGGTAAATGTTCAGAGACCTATATATATATATATATAAACTCTTTTAGAAATTACATTCCATGCTAAAAACTTTGCATTATATTAACTGCTAGCCGGATTTAAAAAATGTCATTAACTCAACTTTGGTGGTTCTGTAATTTTATTTGAATTTAGTCTTCGAATGATATACATAGAAAAAAAAAAAATCAGTTAGGCAAGGTTTGTCTCCGTTGCTGTATAATATAGAATCTAAAGCGGTATTTAAAAAAGCGCTAGATAATGTGAAAGTAAAGATGAAAGGTGTTTTAATAAGTCTTAATAGCACATCGGCAAGGAGGTACGCAAAATTTACTTAATCGTGTAAATTTGTCTCGCAAGGAAAACAATCTGTTGATCCGTATCTTCTCTTTATCTTCGGAAATTCCGTTGATTAACAGCGAGTTTCTCCGTGAATATACTGTTCGAGTTCATCGAGCACTATTGGTATCTTTCTTCATTTCATCCACACGATTAAATTGTGATAAGAAATTGTCGAGCGTTGATTTAATCGCGTCCATTATGTTGTTAATTAACAAACATCGAAGATCTTTATCAAATTTAAAGTCCACCTTGTTCATTACCTCCTTTAATATATTATTAAACCGTCAAAATTCTATCCGAAAGAGGGATACTTTTCTTCAAATTACTGTCTATATAGCATCTTCTTTCACACTGATTACTTATTTATATATATATATATATATAGACGAACACACACATATATATGTATATGTGTGTGTTTGTTACGCGAGAAAAAGAAATACGTATCAAAAAAGATCAGTGATCGACTTGGATATGCAGCAGCCCAGACTAATTTTAATGAACAATCAGCTAAACGAGCGTCGTAAGTCTCTCATCCGTCAGTTTTGAGGACGGCACACCGATCTCTTGCCAGCAATTTTGCCTTCTATAATATTTCTCAACATTTGGTATTCTCAGAATGCGTTCTGAATGGAGTAGTTTCTTTAATGCAGTTTAATAATTACGAACGTGTTTACGAAATTATTTTTTGATGACTTTTTTGTCCGAGGAATTTTTAATATCCTTCTATACGTGTACATCTTGAAAGCTTCAATGCACTTTTCAAGGATGGTACCTAGCGTCCTACTTTCACAACTATGCAGCAGAACCGAGAAGACATAGCATTTCGAAATTATCAAGCGCAAGTCTAAATTGAGTTCTTTTTTTTGAGTAGCATGTTCCCTTAATTTTTGTGAACATTCGTCTACCTCGTCGATCAGATAGTATTCTACTTTTCCATTTACAGCTACTTCGGTGGTTAGTTAGTGACTAAATATTTAACGTATATAATTTTTTTCAGATCAATTGAATGAAATTCGTAAAGCAAGTATGGCCAGAGTAACGTGCGACAATGGCGATAATGTTCATAATGTGCAACCCAAAGCGTTCGAAAAAATATCAGTAATGTAAGTATATATGTATATCTTTTTTTTCTTCATCAACGACATTTTCCCCTTAGCACGGGGCCCACCATACAACTTTCCATCCAATTCGATCGTTTACTAAATCTGAATAAATATCGACATCTCTAAGATCCATCCTTATAACATTACGTCATCTTTGCTTTGGCCTTGCTGATGGTACCGGGAACTTGAAACGTATACGCTACCGATATCAGCGAACCACTGTCAGTATGTTGAACTCGGTAGCACGTGTCTATACCACCTCAGTCGGCTTTCGCGGAGTTTGCTTACGATAGGCGCAACTCCCATTGCAGCGTAGATTAACCATCTTAATATGCGCATTTCGATCACAAGAAACGCTTGTTCTTCACGCTTTGTTACAGCACTCATCGCCATTCTAATAACTCTTTTATAAATGTTTGACTTCAGCCGAATGGCTATGCGTTCGTCACACATCAGCTATGCTGCGCTATTGCAAACTGATTTTATTATGTATATATATATATATATATATATATATATATATATATATATATATATATATATATATATATAAAATAACGTTGTAGTAATAAAAGAAATTGATTCCACGTATAAATCATGGGCTATTTTGATGAGATAGATGAAACATTTCGGTCATCTTAAAAGAAAATGGTATGGGTCGTTGGTTAATACAATCGAAGGTAGAAGGTAGAAGATCTCGGGGGGGTTGGACAAACGCGATACACAAAGCAACAGGTATGCGCCTGCAGATGTGCTGTCATCGAGCAGAAAATCAAGAGCAGCGGCGATAAATAATTACATCGACATATGGTCGTCGACTACCTTCTGAGGTATTCGACCGAAGAAGAGTCAGAAAACCAAGACTTAAAACAATTAAATCGACAGTTTTAATTTTTATTTTCAATAATGAACGACTTTTTTTATACGCGATTAGTATAGGAGGATATACATTTAAATTATTAGGAATATTTTAGAAATTAGCGGGAAAAATGCAACAGCCCAACTATAGAAACGGTAGTTTTCAATATGCTTCCATCTGATAACGTGGATGATGTTAGCGTTTTTGTAACTCTTTC
Organism: Coronaproctus castanopsis; assembly: GCA_032883995.1. Lineage (NCBI taxonomy): Eukaryota > Metazoa > Arthropoda > Insecta > Hemiptera > Monophlebidae > Coronaproctus > Coronaproctus castanopsis. Next base: position 192,625,969 of record CM065052.1, on the reverse strand, counting down.
AATCACGATGTTTCCCCTGCTATAAACCGGTACATAATTTTTTTTTTTCAGCTCTAACGAAATTCCCCGTTTCGTACGATATGTTTCAATTCTAAAAATATATTTTGTATAATATGTTAAAAATTATTTAGAATCGTACGAAAAGCACGCTTCGCCTCTTAAGCAGAAGAAGAAAAAAGAGGGAAGCATTAAAATAGAACAACATATACAACCCAACGTAATCGATAAAGACTAAGTAACTAAATTACAAAGTTGACATAAGCATTTGAAATCAATAATAAATTATAAAGTAAATCGTACTAACGATAAAATCACTAAATGGTAATACGATGTAAAATTATTAATTCAATAAGAATACAATAAGGAATTAAAGTAGACGATGCGTTTAAGACAGTGACGTTTTCAACGCGTATATTTAATAACCATCCACAGACGTATACTGTTTTTAAAACGTTGTCACAGACAACTTTAAATTATTAATATATCTACTTAAATTTTTTAAAAATTAATATATATTTATACTAAAATAATTTCGTGATATTTGTGTAGATTTCAAATTAAAAAAAAAAAATTCAATAAAATTAAATGAGTTTGCTAAAAAAGTATATTCATAAAATTTACGAAGTTTTAAAAACGTAATTTATGGAATATCTATAAAAGATGATTAAATATTATTTTTAATTATACCACGTTGTTAACTAATGAAAAAAATTAAAATATTTTAAAAAATTTACGTAATGCAACGTATTTTGAATGCATATTTTCAGACAACACAGTCGTTACAAAAATGTCCTGTACATTTCATAAGGCGTGTTCCATGTTAGATATGTATGAAAGGTTTTTCGTTCATTTTTTAAACGGACATTTTCTGCAAGTCGTTCCGATTGACAGTTTTGTGCTCCATTTTCGTCTTAAGTATGCGAATTATTCGAACTTGTCGACTGATGCCTGCTGTATGCAATCTCCGTTTCATTTCAGATGTTACCAAAGCCATTCATAATTGTTTTATAAAATTATAACGAATTAGTATTCCTTTAGGACTGGCGCATTACAAACGAGGAAATTAATATTATAACATATTATAACATCGACACAGACTACCAGTATTTTTGACCGGTAGCGATTTTTATATTAAAATAACTCTTCTACAACAAAAGGTATAAATTCATTACTTTGGACACGTAAACTCTGAAAAAGTACTGAGAAATACCGGTACTGGTTCTTGAAACCCCCCAAAAAAAAAAAAAAATCTTGCACCGGCTGACCGGTTGTCTGTAGTTAAAGGTTAAATTATCATCGTGAAATTTACAATTATAATAAAAACTTTATTAACGAGCGAACGAATATCATGTGTAAAGTTTAATACGTGTGTGTCGAATTTTTTTCTATCTACTAGGAGCATTCGATATAATTCTGCAAAACGAGGTTTGTAGTAACCTTCGATAGGTAACGAAGGAGATTAAAATCTAAACTGGATAAACCTCGGTCGAATTATAATGATGTAAATCAACTTTTTGTCGCCAGTATTCAAATATCAGATGAAATATAGGAGAAAGCGTCCAAATGATTTTTTATGCATCATCTAACAGCCCCTTCTTCGATTCATTTTAAACATACGGAAGGCGAAAATATACCTATCGTTTATTTAATAGTCGTATATAAAAAAAAAACTTTATAATTATTTGCGATCGAAAGTGTTAAAAATTAACTATAGTGTTCTAAAAAGCATCGTCGCAAACAAAATTTCACTTTACGCTTTCACTTATTTTCTATCGTACTACACGAAATATATTTTACGACGAAGACCCTATCGAAATGGGGTTAACTTAGGAGTTTCATTTTTCATTAATCTTAATTTACGTGTCATGAACTGCAACAAAGCCTAGAAGTAGCGCCGAAATGTTAGAATTATATAATTGGGATAGGAGATTAATGGATTTCTTTTAGGAGAGTCTTTTGTTACTTCGTATAATTCAAAAAAAGCATCCATCGGATTAATTTGAATTTTCATATATTTACAGGAACAAAATGATGTCGTGCGAAAATCACAAGTTAATACCGACCATTGATTTGACAAAGTGGAAAGAATATTAACTTTGGTATCCGCATTAATTTACGTAAACTGCGAAAAAAAATCAAAATAATGATAACGAATATATTATGTAGCACGTTGTAATGTACATGTCATAGCTATTTGTAGATATATACCCATAGAGAGAGACATACATACATACTTTAAGATTTTAGCGTATATACTTATTATTAAAATTTTACACTGTGTGAAAATTTTATTAAATTATTGTTCAGAATTCGGTCAAACTCATTAAAAATTATCAATCAATTTACTTTTTCAGAAAAATAATTATTGGCGACGGACTAAAGTAACTGCTCGTACACGTGTGAGTAGCTCGGGGTGTGAAGGTGACATCTTCAAGAACTTATATATTAAAAAATAGATATATATATATATATATATATGAATGTGTATATATATACACTATGCGTGCCTGTGTATAAAAAGTTAATTTTGGTGCCGTTTACTGTATGGGTAACATCTTATTCTCCTTTTTTCGCTATTTCCGACCGAAGCTCGGTGATGAACATAGCTGTCCATGTTTTTGGACACCTCTTCTCTAGATGTCTTGTTATTTTTCTCCTCCCTGGTTTCCGTTGTCCATTGATGGCAACATTCGGTATAAGTTGGAATAAATAATATCATTTCGGATGTCTATGACCGTAATATTTTAATTTCCTATAGCAGTTCATTTACTTTGACATTTTTCGCAGCACATCTCTATTGGTGGTCTCTGTATGAAATCTTTAAAATACGACGAAGTATATACATCTCAAAGCTTCGATCTTTTTTTTAAACGCCGATGCGAGAACCCCAACTTCCCATACCACACAGTAGTACCGGTGATACATAACGTGAAACCAACCGTACTTTTAATTGTACGTTATTTCCGGGTCGTCAGTTTTTTTCATATTTAAAAAGGTCTTCCTTGTTTTTCTACACGCGTGATGGTATCCCGATCTATTGATCGATTTCCTCGTGGAACCACGTTCCCGGGATACCAAAAGTTTAGGAATTCCGTCTATAACTTGACCATTTACTGTTAATTGAATTTTTAATACGGCTCTAGTATCGCTCTTTCTATGTATCGCTAACCACATTTTATTTTTCTTACATTTATTTCAAAGTTACATTCTTAACTTATTTTTATAAAACCATTTATTGTAGCTTATCAATGTTGTCTGAGATTAGGACTGTATTGTCTTCATATCGTTGGAAAATATATCCGTCCGTTATTTCGTCGACGCCCTAACGCAACAAAGCATGTTTTGAAAGGCGAACGTTGGTAGTGGAGCTACATTCGAACACCTGTTAAATTTTAAATGAATTGACAGAAATATCGCTGTCTCCTACTTTTTAAAACTTTAAATTATTGTAATTTCTGTCCTATTTCTGATATCAATGTGAAGAAAAGCTTAGAACGAATCCGATAATATAGGCTATAAGTTGTGCGATTTCATCATTATTGCATTATTATATTTTGAATTAATATATTTTGAATTAAATCGGAACAGAAATACAGACAGACAAAAATTTTAAAAAAAGTGATTTTCTGTTTATGTGTAATAAACTTGCCCAATGGAGTAATTGTAATGAAAATATTCGCAAATCACAGGCTGACACTTTAGTTTTATATATTAGTATAGATGTATATATATATATATATATATATATATGTGTGTGTGTGTGTAAAGATATTTTTCCAATTACCTAATGGTATATCGGACCATTTTTAAATTTTCCGTTTTTCTTCTCTAATCGAAATTTAATCTTTCCCACATATTAAAAGAATTGATGTAAAAATCTAAATTTGATTGTATGTTTTTTTAAAATATAAAATATCAATCTCTAAAAATAATTAAATTATAACTTCGTAATAAATTAATCTAGTTTTTTAAATTAATGAATAATTAACGCTGAACGAATACGTTAGTGATTGTAATAAAATTCTGAAACGATTTTATCTAATTAGATTCGAACATACTTGAATGTATAAAATCAAATACTCGACAACTCTGCTAACATTTCTTCGCCTATGATCGACCGCATAATTATTAACAAGAGAATATTATATCAACTTTATCTAATGAAAAAGAAAACATTGCCATAACGAACGAAATTAAAACAATACACTCGGCTAAATAATTGGACTACAATCAAATTACTTCGTGAGTAATACCGCGATACGGCACCTTTACGTCAAACGTACGAATTGAGCATTTTTTCCTTAAATTTTTGATTTTAATCAGCGGCGATCGTCGGTATGTAAAAATTCCATACTGATAACAAGCGGACTGCATTAATATACACGCGAAGAGTATCAAATCGCATTGATATATTTTTAGCGTTATTTAAAGTCGTTGTTGATGTATAAATTGATACACCCAAGCTGAAGCCATAATAATTAAATCAATAGCATCCGGCCAATGTTATTTGCCGACAAAGTCGTCAGAAATATACGTATAGTTACTAAAATGAAAAAATTTTTTATGGTGTTTAAAGTTTTGCGATTGTCATCAAAGTTAAAATACTTTTCAAAAATTTCTAATGTTATTTTATCGTCTTAATCGTTAACCTCCTTAACCCAAAATTATCTATTTTTGTAATGAGGGTTATTCAGTTGATGTAGAATGTTTCGAATCTACAAATGTATATTAGGCACAAAGTGTTACTTTAAATTTTCACCTCCACGAGTGAAACAAAAATGTTTAATTTTGTGTCAACTAAAAAAAGGAGGACAATATTAAACACAAAATATTACTTTAAATTTTCACCTTCTCGAGTCACAAAAAATTTGTAATTACGTTGTAAAAAAAAATAATTTAAAAAGCAATATTATCTATATGCAAAATGTTACTTTAAATTTTCACCTTTTCGAGTTACACAAAAATTTATAATTTCGTTGTAAAAAAAAACCATGTAAAAAGCAATATTATATATATATAAAGTATTATTTTTAATTTTCACCTTCTCGGGTCACACCAAAGTTTATAATTTTGTGTTTAATAAAAAACAACTAAAAAGTTGTATTATATGTAAAATATTATTTTAACCTCGAGTACGAAAAATTAAACTTTTTTTGTAAAAAAAACATTATACACAAAATGTAACTTTAATTTTCACCTTCTCGAATCACGCCAAAATTTATAATTTTGTGTTTAATAAAAAATTACATAAAAAACTGTATTATATGTAAAATATTGCTTTCAATTTTCACCTCCACGAGTCGTATAAAAATTTATAATTTTCTGCAAAAATTTTAGCAACATTTCTCTTCAAAGCTAACCAATGAATTTCTGGATTTTTTTATAATTTCTTTTACTTTTTACAATCTGACCCCCTAGGTCATTTAGCAAAATTTTTGACCATGTAATAACGTGAAGGAGAAGCACCCAGTGGTACTCACCCAGCTGCTGCTACCTTAAACAAGGTCCAAAGGTTTATTACGCTTCAACCTCCTTGTGTCACTGGAGGTGTTCAGCAATCTTTGAGCCAAGGTATTAGGATGACCTTGATTAAACAGAATTTTTTGTGTTTAAATAGTTCTGTTCTTTTATTTTGCCTCCATTTTTCCGTTCGATTTTCCTTTTATTAAGTTTTTGTGCCATTTAGAACGTCTGTTTCTGTTTACTACCTGCAGCTATTCCATTCTTCGAAGTAGCTCTTCATTTGTGACCTTATTCATCCATGACACTCTCAGCGTCATTCTATAGCACCAAACTTCAAAGTTTGTAATTTCGGTCGTTCTTTTCAGTACACGTTTCGCAACCGTACAATGCGAAATGCCGTACAAATGTTTATGTAAAAAAAGAATTGTGGATGTAAAGAGGCTTCTTTTTTTGTTAAAAACATTTTCAGCTAACACTTATAAAAATACGGAGAAAGATGAAAAGAATTATTTAGGTTTGATCAATTATGTAGGAAGTCGTTGCCTATGGAATTGTAAAAATATTTAGCAAATATACATAAATTTAGCAATAAGGAATAATAAAACGTTATTGAAATTAATTAGTAATAACAAAATAGAAGAGAGATTAAAAAATTGGGGGTGTATAAATTAAATTGCAGTCAATATGAAAAAAATACATAGGAGCAACAGGCTGACAAATCGCAATAAGATTTAAGAAACGTTTAAATTCGTACATGAACAATGATGAAAATTGTGAAGAATTAAAACACAAAATCTACACTTTGATCTTAGCCAACAGACCGAGAAGCGATTACGAAAATATTACCTACAGAGAACTGTATATTGCTATTCATAATACAAAACAAACTGCAACTGGCCCCGATCATTTTCATATTAACATGTTAAAATATGCTGGAAGGAAGACTCTAGACACTCTGAAAGTCACGCTCTACAACAGATCAATTAGTGTTTCTTCAAAATTCTATTCTACACTCATTTGCCCACAGACAACATACACTAGCAGTATTTTTCGATTTTACAAAAGCCTTTGATACCGTTCGCAGAAAAAGTATAATTAACCAAATGGAAAAATGGAATATAGGCGGCCATCTCTTTAACTTTATAATAAACTTTTTACAACATCGGAATTTTCACATCAAACTTGGTACAGTAACTTCTAATAGTTATCCTTTAAATAATGGCGTTCCTCAAGGTTCTGTTTTAAGCCCAACCTTATTCAATATAGCTATAAATTCCATAACCGAAATTATCCACTTTCCAGTTCAAATGGCACTCTTCGCAGATGACCTTACAGTATTTATATCCTGCAATGATGAGGATCTAAGAGAAACTGCGCTCCAAGAAACAACAAATAATCTGTCTATGTGGTCCGAAAAAAATGGTCTAAAGCTTTCAACTCAAAAAACAAAAGCTATGCACTTTTGCCGAATTCGATCTTGTAACCATCATCTTACAGTGAAATTAGATGACACACAAATTCCAAATCCAGACTTAATTATGTATCTGGGACTAGCGTTCGATAACAAGCTGAAATGGATACACCATATAAACTATCTGAAGATGTCTTGTATGAAAAGACTTAATTTAATGAAGAAATTATCTCATACTGTTTATGGAGCAGACAAATCTTCATTGCTGAAGATTTACCGTACACTCATAAGATCCAAATGTGACTATGGATTTCCAGCATATTCCTCATCAAAAATCACACTTCTTCGTTCACTTAATCCGATTCACAACGCTGCCTTACGGTTGGCTCTTGGAGCTTTCAGGTCCACTACAATAGTTAATCTCTATTGTGAGGCAGGTGAGCTACCGCCTGATTTACACAGAGACAGTCTTTTACTAAAATTCTTGGTCCGTTTACAATCGATTCCAGACTTACCTACAAAATTAACATCATCTGCATCTTATAATCAGCCTCATGCTAAAGATATTATCCATTACAAAATCCAATCAATTTTACTTAATTTCACATCTCTTCCAGCAATTTACAAATCTGTACCATCAAAAACACCACCGTGGTGTTCCAATATCCAGACAGACACGTCGCTTACAGAAACAAATACCACCACATCTAACTCCAATCTATCATTGAACTTCAACCAACTACTGGCTAAATATAATGATTTTACAGTTTACTACTCAGATGGAGCTAAAACAGACGATAATTGTGGATGCGCTTTAGTACACGAAAATTTTACTATCCATGTTCCCCTTCCATCAACATTCAGTGTGCTTTCGTGTGAATTATACAGCATATTTTTAACACTAACGGTACCAGATACCAAACACTCAAACTTACTAATCTGCACAGACTCTCTAGATGCGGTCAATCGTATACAGCGCCACTCAGAAAAACAACATGAATTCGTAAAATTGATCATGGAAGAATGTCATGGTTGGAAAAACCAGATCTACATAGCATGGATACCAGGCGAATCTAGGCATCAGCACGCGAGCCGACAAAGCTGCCAAGTTATCGTGCTTCATGGGTCCAGTTCCAAAAATTCCAGCACCTGCCAGTGATGTTCAAACATTCCTCATATCCGGTATTCAACAGCAGTGGATCCAGAGATGGACCGACATATCAATGGAATCAAATTCGCTTCGTCTTCTCAAAACAGTTCCAAAACCATCTGTGACTACTATACCTGGAAGACGAAATGAAGTGGTTTTGTCTCGCCTACGTATGGGTCACACCATGTTAACACACGCTTATTTGCTGCAACAAGTGAGCCCTCCTCTCTGTCACTTTTGTAACACTCAATTAACTATCTTACATATATTAATCATCTGTCCTTTATATGCAAATATTCGCTCCTCTCTAAGCATGCCTAGATCTCTTCCACTAATCCTTCAAAACGTACCTTCCTCTGAAAAAAGACTCTTGTTTTTCCTTAAATCATGCAATCTATATAATCTAATCTAAAGTCTCCTTTCTCCGTGCGTCTGGCCCTTGTTGCAGTACATAGCACGGTTAAAAGAAGAAAAAAAAACACAAAATCAATAATATTAACCAGTTATAAATTTGAAAAGTTTGGAATGTAGTGATTGTTTAAAAAAAAATAAACAATAAAAAAACGTAATTTTTCTTTTTTATGAAGAATCACAAAGCTTTTCGGTTTGACTTGCTATTGCATTATCGTTTATGTATAAATTTTATATTGTTAGATGTTTTTATTTATTTCTATTTATTATTGTGTTATTGTTTACATATAAATTTTATACGACTGATTTCTGATTATGTTGTTTACTTTTAAAATACTGTTTTATCATTTTGATAATTTTTGTAAATTGTGTATAATTTTTTACATTTTATATTTTATAAATTTGTGTATATTTTTATAATTTACATTTTTTATATTCACTCGATAATGGCTTAGCAGTCGAAAAGTTCGGTGATTTTTCGTAAAGAAACAAATTTTTAATGATTTGAACTACTTTTTTGTTGTTTATTTTTCAATATTGTACATATAGAAAAACATTACAAAAAAAAAAGGAAAACTACCACTTTCAGCCACGTGGAGTTTTTGTTCCATGCAGTCGTCGGCCAGCATTCAGTCCCATATAACATTGCAGGTCTCATAACCGTTTTGTAATTCCCCCCTTTGAGATGTATTCGGAATCATAGTACCCCAGTTAGTTGCTTACATTTCATCTTCATCCACGCTGTTTGGATCCGGGAGTCTATGTCGCATTACGTGTTTCCACCTGAGGTAATATTTGATCACAGGTATTTTAATTTAACGGCCCTCCTTAATACTTATTTTTATAGATTCATTTGTACGTATTCCACATTTCAAGTATTCAGTCCTCCTGATATTTAGTTTCAAACCAATTATTTCTTCAAATCTGACACGATTTTCTAAATTAGCTCGGAGTTCTGCTTTTATCTGCCAGAAGGACATGTCCATGATACAGGGGTCTGTAAAACTGCTGTCAAAATGTCCGTACAAAGTATTGAATAGTAACGATCATAAAGCCGATCCTTGATAAAACCCCAAAAGGTAACCTAAAAAGGCGGTGAAATTCCTACCGAGCATCTCACAGTAATGATTACTTTTTTGTATAACGCTTGTATTATCTGTAGCATTCTTCTAAGATTTTGTGCACACGTAACGCATTCCAAATTAATTTACGCGGAACTTTGTCATAAGCCTTTTCCAGATCTAGAAAGGCTATGTGGATTGGACTTTTCCTTTCCCGATGTTTTTCTATATTCGCATCTGTTGTTCCACGTCCTTTTACAAATCCACATTGGTTTTGGGTAACTTGAATAACTTCCCGTAATCGGCAATCTAGTAAACGTTTAAATATTTTAAATGTACGAAGAATTGGAAAATTCAACTAAATGAACAGAAATCCATTGATCCTTGTTACATGGTCGATTTAAACAATCATCAAGTTCCAGTTGAAAATTCTGCAAAATACTTAGTTATGCATCTGGACACAAAATTAACTTGGAGAACCCATATTGATCATAAAGCTGTCCAAATAAGAGAAAAAATACACCAAATGTACTGGCTCGTTGGACGGCACTCTAAAATGAAGCTAGAGAATAAATTGTTAATATATAACAATAAGTGAAATATGGGATACAAATATGGGGATGTACTAAAGTATCGAATCGTAAAATAATCCAGACAGCTCAGAATAAGTTTCTTCAACTAATTATCAATGCTCACTGGTTCCAACGAAATTATGCATTCCATGCAGATTTAGAGATCAAATGGGTCAACGAAGTAATACAGGATTATGCTGACCAACACCCGAGAAGACGTCATCATCGTCCGAATCCGGAGGCCTTGGCACTTTTCCTACAGATCGTGACTTAAGAAGGCTTCAACGTTACTGACTTGGTTATTACTAAGTAACATACGGTAACAGAGCTTAACCATAAACCTCTGCACATGTTGAAATCATGACTGCTGCTTATTTAAACTAAAGTTTAAGATTGCAGAAAGGAAGTAGTTGTCCTTTCTTGGAACTACATTTAAAAAAAAAAAGATGTATGACAAAGTTATATTTATATATATATATATATATATATATATATATATATATATATGTGTGTATATATATATATATACCTATATATATATAATGGAAAACTAAATGAAAGCCAAAAAAAAGATTTATTATTCGTACAGGTATTATTAATATTCACATTCTCGCGTTGAAAATAATATTTACGAAACTTAACCATCTAACTTAAATAAAACTTATTACTGGCTTAATATTACTTTACGCACGACAATCCGTTAATAGTCGACCGTTCTTAGAAATTTTACGTCTACTAAATTTAAAAAATGAGTCGTTAATAAATTAGACAAACCGCCGGGAAAATATACAATTTGAGATCAACGAAAGCGTACGCCTACTATATAATAAAATTCGATCGAATATAATAATTTTTTTACACCTGAATTAGCGGAATTTAGAAAAAATCCAAAGCTTTTTTTTTAATTTTCTAAATAGCAGAATCATTTTAATTGCGATTTTAAAAATACCGTCGAATAAAAATATTAATTTAATAATTCCCGGAACAGGTCGAACAGAAAATAATTAGTACAGAAGGTCAAAGAAATAAAGAAAAACATTATCGCCCTAGTTAAACTCGAGTTTTTATAAAAATCATGTTGAAAAAATCGTTTATATTTAAATTTTATAAAACGCTCAATAAATATTTTACGATTATTCTCGGCTATATAATAAAATAAACAATCTGTTTTTGTAAATTATAAAAGTTGTAATTATTGAAATATTATTAAAAAGTAGATATTATAACGATATAAAATTTAGTTCTAAGATGACTACTTCGTGTTTGATAAAACTTTGACATAATTTAATGTCTCTCTCTCTATATATATATATATACATTATATATATATTATATATATATATATTATATATATATATTATATATATATACACTTATTAGATATTTTAATTTGTACAGATAGTTTGAAGAATTCAGAGATTTTATAAAAATGTTTTATTACAATTCAATTTAGCCGTTCTAATAAAGTCGTCGGAGATTTCCCCGACATTTTCATTTAACTTTTCATTAACAAATTATCAATTTTCAACATCAAAACATGACTGAAAGTTGCAAGAAGTGGAAACATAACGCATAAATACCGAATTTTAGATTGCTTTAAATAATTTTTCGCGTAAATCGAAACGTTCTTATTTATTACGAAGAAGAAACAACTTGTTTTTTTTTTTTTTACGTTAAAAATTCGTTATAGGGAATATTGTGACAGGGAAGTGTTAAAAAATTTTCCGCCGACTACATTCAAATATTTTTTTTGCAATTTAAATCGAATTATTTCGTTTTTATTTCGAAATTCGTAAACACTTTTTCAATTTAATATAAACATTTACTAGACATCGGAAGGTTTGTCGTGTTTTAGGCGGGTTCTTATTTACAACGAAATTAAAAATTACAACTTAAAAAAAAATGATTTTTAATTTATTATTAATATCGGAATGACTCAATTTAGTTAGTATTATTATTAATCGTGTAAAAATGAAATATTTTCTCGACGTTTGAAATACAACGATAAGACTATTGTATCGGTCGATACGTATGACGTTTGTCTACGACATTATCCGAACGCGTGGTGTGATCTTTACACGAAGACGAAGAATGCTGCGGAGAGCAATGCGAATTTGGCAATGCAGGATTTGGAGAGAATATAGGAGTTGTCGTACTTGAAACTGTGTTAGTGGTAGTGACGTTATTTTGACACTGCTCGACGTATTGCAAAGTTCTTTCGTAGGTACTCATTCGCATGTTGGCGGTTGATTGACTGACGACGTTACATTGTAATTCGCTGTTAAGATTATCGCGGCCGGACGATGCGTTGCAATTCCATTTATTGTTATTGTCGAATTTAAATTGCCGACCGATATTAGCGGCCGACGGTTGATAGTTGGACGAATGTTGAGAATAATTTTGATGGTATTGAGCGAAAGTCGGATGATGATTCTGTTGCCATTGTAATTGTTCCTGATAAGTGTAGTTATTATTTACGCTATTTTGTTGATAATTATTCTCGCGATAATTAAAAATATTTTCGTCATTATAAAACGGCGCCGATCTTGTATTATTATTATTATTATTGTAATTATCGTTAATCCGAGCGTTATTATTTCGTTGATTAATCGTAAAGTTATTAGCGTTGATATTGTAACCAGCCGAAGTCCAATTATTATTAACATTATTATTATTAACATTATTATTATTCGTAATTATTCGATTTTGATTAAAAGTATGTTGTTGAGGCATTTCTTGCAGATTTGTCGTAACATGATTCGAAGTGTACTGTTGAGGTGTAAACGGTCCAACAACGGCTGACGGAGACAGGTTATTATTCGAATTATTCGAAACTTGATGATAATTCGGCAAATTAATTTGCGTCCCCGATGGCACCGGATTTAACATTTCGTATTGAGGAGGAGGCGAATCGACGTTATCTTCGGCTGTTGTAGCAAAATCGTTGACAACGTTATTGACTCGGTCGCGATTGTAATTATCATCGTTATTGTCCTCGCCATCATTATTATTATTGTTATTACCTTCCACTAGCTAGAATAAAAAACAAATATATATATATATATATATATATATATATATATATATATATATATATATATATATATGCGTATGTGAAATTTTTTTGAATATCGCATAATGAAATAGAAAATTATGTATTCGCAATTTTTTCGGTGTAAGCCGTGCCAATTTTTTTATCAGTTTGAACATTCCAATTCGAAATATTATACATATATAATAAAAAATTGGAAGACGTGGTTTACAGCGCCGGAAAAAAAAATCACGCACGTATGTCAAGCGTGAAAGTTTGTATTTAGAAAATTATTTTCAATAAATAAACGATAATCGAATTCAATCGACTCGATTCTTTTAGTATCCAGTGCGGAGTTGAAAAATTAAGCGATAAATAACGTGTTTGCCTATATTTCCAAATAAATAAATAAAAAAATTTTAGAACATTCTAACGCAACATATATATAGATTCAATCGTAACAATGTTTACAAACGAACAGTATGAAGTCGTAATTCGGCATAATCTACTAATCGATGTAGATAAAAACCTTTTATCAATGTTACTAAAATCAGATGTAAGATTGTATTTCCCCGCATTCGCAAAGGATGGTCCCCCGAAACTTTCTTCTATTTGTACATACGTGATTTACAGTGTCGTTGATTAGTCCAAATGCGATTAAGATTGTTGCTTCACGCGTATCTCTACTCAAGATCAAATCCTTGCACGGTCTTCAATTTAAATGATCGTGTTAAACGGTGCGTGATTATACCCCGCTGTATCCTTCATACGTTGTCGGTCGAATTCATAATTTCTCAACGGCTACCGAAACCGGCTTCCTAGAACGCAGACGTATTTCCGGTCTGTTCTGCTTGTATTGAACATCAGTATTGTCGCGTGAATCCTGATATTGATTCCCATTTTAAAAATTTTTCCTCGCGTATATGAATTAACAAGTGCCAGTGGTCATTTTGTCTTTGAAAACTGTGTTTTTCCGGGTGAAGAAATTATTCTCCGAAACAATTAAGGGCGGTTTTTTAGTTGTTTTTTTTTTATTAAACTCTAACAATTTAACGTCAAAATTATAATTTCGCTCACACGAACATTTGTTGCGTAGTTTATAGCAATAAATTTCGGAACGAACTAAAAAGAACTACGTCCGAATGTATGTAAAATTTTTGAAATACAAAACAAATTCGTTATTACACGTATCTACCGATATTAGCGGATGATTGATTTTACTAATGACGATTCTATACAAAAATATTCCAATATTTTCTCGTTTATTTTCTTCTACATTCGGCGCGCAAATATCCACTAATTTCTTATTTCATCGAAATAATTGTTACCCACTATAATGCTATTACCGGTTCGCAAAATTTTATTAACAGACACAAAACACTAGGATTTATCTAAATTTTGATGATATAAATTTTCTCAGTCAAAAAATAAAAACAAAGAAAACGATATAAAATGAAATGAAAAATTAAACGGTATATATTAAATTATGCATAAATGGTGTAAAATCGAATGATGTAAATGTTACCACAAACTAATACGAATGACAATGACTAAAAAGGAATTATTCTGTAGATGCATGTCACAAATTCGATTAAATAATGTAAAAATTGGTGATGTAAAATTAAATGGTATTAAAGTAAATATTATTAAATTAAATTACGTAAAATTAAACGGTGTCAAATTAAATGTTACACAAATTAAACGGTGCAATGTTAAATATTGTTCAAAAAAAAAAAAATGTATCAAATTATCTCTTAGAAAAATAGTCGGCGAAATGAAAATTTGCAATTATGACCAGTTATGGAAAATAATTGCAAATATAAACGTCTCAAATCGATTTTTATTTTTCTAAAAATTATAATGGAAATCGCCATTGCATATAAGAAAAAATTAAGTAGCCGATAAAAAAAAATATATATATATATAAAATAAATAAATACCCGACTAATAAACTGTAGAGTATCGTCGGAGAAAGCTAAGGGGTTTTCGTCGGTGTTATTATTATCGACGTCTAGAGTTTCGACCCAGCTCGCATCGTGACAAGGGAAATTTAATGAAGATGGAACAACCGATTGCGATCTTGGAGGCTGAGGACTGTGCAGAGGATGCGCCGTCGGTTGACAAGGCTCCGACATTCGTCTATTTTCGTCACTGGAATCGTGTAAACAGCAATTGCCGGAATTTTGAAATTCCAATATCTATTTTTTTTTTTTAAAAAAAAAAAGTAAAACGTTATATAAGTAGATCAATCAAAATTTTTGAAAACCGGTCCGAAAATGTTGAATTGATTCAAAATAAGTACGCCAACGACGATTGTATATTGTCGTTAAACGAACATTCACACAAATATATTTATACGTTACTTATATATACTAAGCGAGACTGATCAGGAACACAAAAAGTCTTTAATTTAGTCATATTTGGTTTATTTTTTTTTTCAGTAAAAAAACAGTGCAATAAAAATATGCCCAAAAATGATAACCAATTAAATAACGAATATCGCAAATAATTTTAAAACAAATTTATTAATCCATTCAATCGCATATTATCAAAGTTTTAATTATATTAAATAAAATGACTGAAGATTAATATTTTGTGTGCAATATTGGTTTTTAAAAGAACAGGCATGCTTCGATTAAGTGCTGATTGCATCAAGGGTCATCTACAAAGGAAAAACCATGAACACAAAGGCTGCAAACCCCAAGAATTCGTTTGAATTAATAAACATGAAATCACTGATTTGAACGATTATTCCGAAAAATCAAATTAGTGGATTATTTAAAAAAAAAAAAGCATTATTCGTTATTACTCAGTTATGCCCATTTTATATATATATATATATATATATATATATATATATATATATATAATTTCACACGTGTTTTCTGTAGCATTGTAAACGTAAATAAGTATTCTATAAACAAAGTGTAAACTCTGTTTTTTGGATACTTCGACGATTTTAGCAGTGCGAATGTGGTTTATTTCTTTTGATGTTCAATATCTCTACATTCGTTCATTTTTCATTTCACAATATTCAACGCGTAGCACCGCATCTAGAATTTTTTTCTTTTTTAGTTTCCGATATCGTCCATATTATACCAGGAACGAAGGAAGAAATGAAGTGTAAATACGACCCTAATAGAAGAGTAATCGTGCTCAAGCCGGACGGCAAGTCGATAATACCAACAAGCACCGGGACAAAGCTCTGATACCGCTTCCGTACGGAACGTGGAACGTGCCGGATGATGATGATTAAAATATACGAATTTAAAAGCGAATCATCGTGTAACTGTGGCAAGATAGAACGAACAATTTACTGTGTGCTGATGGGTGTATCAGAAACACGTGGTCTGGAAGATGGTTAAGAAGGTATACTTAGATATTAGCGGATATATGACTATATAAATGGAAATATATATCATTTTGTATTTAATACCATTATTATTTTCGATAAAAATTATAACTCACCCGTTATTGTTTATTAATATTGAAATGGGAGCGGGTCTTATCAGTGTACAAAATTTTACTCATTATTAAACAGGCATTTATTTTATTTTCTCGTTCTATCTGTTTCTCTTGTTATCGTAAATTATAAATTATCTCATTTAATATATGTTTCTCGTCATCTGTTTTAGTTTACTTTCGATTGTAATAATAGGAAATATTTTTTTTTGTCCCCCCACAGCTGTTTACCCATTAAACTTTTATAACATAATGTTAACAAAATAAAATTTTCTTAATTTTAACTGTACGAGTATGTTACACTGAACAGTAAACCAGTATATAGAAATGTATATGTACGTGTTACGTTTAGAGAGTAAGAAAGGTATATTGTCAGGAAAAAGAACGTGTATGGAGACGAGATAATTATCGAAGGTGTCACGAGAGAAGAGACGAAGGAAGGAATTACAAGAGCTGGGGCTTCTACGTGATTCTTCGACTTAGAACCGTCTGTATATATAGGAAGAAATTCTGATTTCAAATTTATATGCGTATACCTCATTGTCCCGTTTATATATCTATATACGAAATATTATATTGCGTACTTGATTATTTAAATGTCCGCTGTGTTGACTGGAACGACGAGATGAACCGACTGATATTGGATCGTAAAACGTGGATACATTACTTAACCGCTGTGAAAAAAACAAAACGTATACGCAATCAATACCATTAAACGATCGTAAATTTTAGCATTAACGAAAATTCGTAAAAATATCGGAAACAATTTAATAGTTTTTTATTTAACGAACAGTTTCTAAACCGGTTAGTTCGAATTTCCCGTTAAAAATCGAATACCGGAACGGGAAAGCGCCGATTTAAAACTGGATTTTCGAACCCGTTGGTACGGGGCAGTATAAAATAAAAACCAGAAATTAAAAAGAAAAAAATTATTTAAAACGCGTAATAAAACGTGTAACGTATTAATTAATTATCAGTTCTGTTTCTTACTCGTCTGTCACTGTCAAGTACCTTTATATCTATTATGCGTGTAATTCGACATTGTAAATTTTAAACAATAGAAACTAAATAAATCAATGAAATTCGCTACGAGACTCCTTGCTCGGTTATTTTATTTGTTTTTTTTTTTAAGAAGAAAAAATTAATTTTGGTGGTTATAACGAATAATTTTACACTCCGTAGAATTAATCGAAACTTCCGTAGTAATTAACGTAATTAATAAACAGCGCACTCTTTGGGAATAATGGTAAATTAATAAGTCTCGATAGTCTCTTTTAGAGGGCGCCTGTGAATTTTTCTATATATAAAATTTATTAATCACGTAAACAATGAAAAAAAAATTGTTAAATCGTTAACTTTTCCATGCAAAAAAGGAATAAAACATTTTCGGTCATTCAGCCTGTCTCATGTTACAATTTATAAGAAAAAAACATGAGAAAAAAACAAATAAATCAAATAAAATGAACGAAAATAATTGAAATGTACGATAGCGAAAAAAAACAGTTATCAAATAAATTAATCCGATAGCGTATTTGGTAAACAGGGCCGACAATATCAAATTTAGACATAAATAATTACATTTAGCCGAGAAAAATAAATACGTGGTTTAATACAAAAATAAATATTGTAAGTCAAATTTGTAAATTCTATATATATTTTTGTATTCATCTTATTTTATTATTTTTTTATGTCCGCTCGATAACGGTTTAATAGCCGAAAAGCTTTACGGTCTTTTTATATATAAAAAATTAGCGGTATTAAATACTTTTTGTTGTTTATTTATTTTTTAAATATCACTGCATTCCACTGCCCAAATTATTGTCAGTATTCCTCTTTCGTTTAGAAATGTATCAATAAGTGTTGTTCGTGGTCTTCCACGTGACTTTTTTCCCCATTATCTTTCCTTCGATAACATCTCTCATGCATGACCTAGCCACTTAAGTCTTATACTGTGTAATATGCTTCTTTTTTCATTTATTCTTTCTAGTACTATATATATATATATATATATATATATTTATCTGGGATAATGAATTTTTTTTAATTACAAGGAGAACTGAAAAATACGTACCTGGGAAAATTGACTACCTTTTCTACTGTTAATCGGATCGTATTCGGATGATCTTACGCTCGTATTATAGGCGCTGATCGACGAATTACCGCTATCTCTTCTTAACGTAGATTCGGTATTAGACATTTTTAGATTGGTAATATCTCGATTTAATTCGTTAATGCTGCTTATAGTTCGTCTATGACCTGTACAAAATGATGATAATTTTCATTAATAAAATAATTACGCCATTAATTATGTATACGTTCGCATGTAAACATATATGTTTCAAACGTCAGCAAAAAAGCTGTTTTAAATTATATCTTTTAATTTCAACTAAGCGCCTACCGATTTTTTGTAAAAATACAAAACTAACGAAAACAAAATTTATATATATATATATATATATATATATATATATATATATATATATATATATATATAAATCATTGAGTCGTTCTATCCCATGCAGGGGTATTGTCACACTGCTAACCAGGCAACGTCAAAAAATACTGTCTATATATATATATATACACAATAAAACAAACAAAATATAACATAGTTTAATCACTAAAAAAACTTTTAGCGATTAAACCATGTTATATTTTGTTTGTTTTATAATTTATAAAATCACTATTCTCCAATATATTCAACATTTATATATATATATATATATATATATATATGGATAGATAGATTAAATAAAGTTTTTAGCTTCTATTTCTCTGACTGCGTTTAAGTATAGAATTCGTAAAGTAATAACATAATTATGAATTATGCGCAATATCGATGAAATTCCCCCTAGGCGAAATTTTACATTCGAAATATATAAATATTATATATTCACATTCCATACGGTTTGAAATGAACTTATGCATTCAGTCCATCACCGCCTTTTTTCATTTTTTTTTTTTACTGGTGTAATATCCGTACCATGTCCATTACGTTACTCTTAGCACCTCAGTCGCTCGACATGCGTTTCCTGCGAAGTTCTTACCCCTTCGTTGTGTATTTTCTTTAATTTAATATTTAGTCTGATCATTTTACGTTACATCGGCTAGCTGAGTAATTTTTAGTTTATATCTTCGTCTCAAAAATCGCTCAACAAACTAGATAACTGGTTCAAAACGCGGAAAAAAGTTTTAACCCGAAAAAATCCGTAGTTGTAGTCCCACCACCCATTAAAATCAACAACGTAGTATTTCCAAATCTCGACAGTCTTACACGGCGTCATCGTATAGTTACAACAAAAAAAAAAAAAAACGGAACTTAATTCGGAAAATGAACCGGTTCATAGACGGAAATGGTGCTCCGACACTTAACAATAAGCGGTTGATATATACTACTGCCGTTCGACTAATCTGGCACCTACGGAATTGAACCGTGGACTTGTACTGAAGATACAAATATTAGAATAATACCGAAACAGCTCGAAATGTTAAGTGAAATCACAAAAGCATCCTTGGTAGATAACGTAACGCAACTCTTTATGAATATCTCTAAACATTTCGTACCTATCTGACATTAAAAAGCGTAATTCTCAAAGCTGTACATGTAGACTTGAAAGCCTAAACAGCTGGTCTAAACACATGTTGGACACTTAAATGACGTTAGAAAATTAAAGCGCTGTAAACTACGGGACCGAATTCAGAGTAACAGCTATCGAGTGAAACACTACTCTGAGTACTTCTAATCGTGGCAGATAATATCGTTAAATGGCGCCACGATTGGACAGATTGTGAATAAAATAAACATCGCGTTTGTAATCGAATAAATAATGAATGAGAAAAATCATCGAAAATAATCACCAGAATTAAAGGGAGTGTTTAAAAATGAGTTGCCGCCTTTTACGTGATAATCCGTAGATGATAACATTTTCTTATTTTTCATCGACAAAATATTTTTATGTCGTTGTAGTACGGAATATCGACCGGGACAATAGGCTTGAACTTCGGGCGAACCATCTTCGTGCGCCTAAATAATACGAAAATAAAAACTAAATTAAAATCGACTATTTGAAAATTTTATATATATATATATATGTATACTAAACAACGAAAATATAAATTTTAACTTATAGCAAGCTGATGGCTTTAGTAAGACCTAAAACATCTGTTGAGTGATTTTTATTCGGTCCTCTTTCTTTTCGAATTACCTAGAAGAAATGATCGACTTATTTCGACATTATCGTGTTCTTTCGTGAAAAATCGTATAACGTTGTAATTATTATGATTATTTTCGATTTTGTCCAACTACGAACCACGAGTAATCATAACGGAATTTTACTTTGGCGTATTTTTCTTTCCTCCGTGCCCATGTTGTTCAAATTTTCGACGAAAACTTTAAATTACTTTTTTTTTTTTTTCGAAAATTGTTTCCATCATTTTTTATCTCCATTTCCGATAAATCTTTTCGCTTTCTATATACCACTATAAGCTTATTTTCGGATTTTCTTCAACGTATTCCAATATGATCTTCGTTTGTCTATTCCATTTTTTTTAGTAATTTTCTCTTTTTTCACATCGTGTCAAATATATCTTTAATTTCATCACATATTGTAATAATCTTATACATAAATATTTGACCGACGGAATACGAAGCGTTAGTTATTATTCGAAGAATTTCGAACTGTAGCCGCTATATATTCGTTCGACTTTGCTGTTTGATGTTGAGACAAGTATTTCGCTATCCGTTAATTATCGTTGCGACTAATTGCAGCGACTGTTCCGATTTTACCGATCCTATAATTCGTTGCACTAATCCTAAATGCTTAAGGTAATTATTACGCGGAATTCATTAAAATCCGCGCCTAAGTACCGAGACAGGTTCCAAAATGCGAAACTCGAATTTGTTTAAATTAATTTTTATTTATTATACAGTCAATTTAAATGGACAATTATTGAAACTTGTATTCTCGCGAGCTGATAACATAATAAGTTTTCATTTTTTCATCTAACGCGCGATGTGAAACGGTTTAATTTATATACGATTAAAGAAGATTCGAAAAATAAGCGACCTCGAGGTTATCGATTATAATTTCATCGATCAGAAAAGATGATATTGTAACTGAACATGCGGACGATGTTGATCGAAGACGAGACGTCTTGAAATAATCGGAGAATGATTTCGGGGGAAAGCGTACAGAACGCGTTTAATTCTATAATTGCGGCTACATACGATAATTCAATGTAATATGTACCACGATCAATCGGATGAACAAACCGAAAATTGGGTGCAAACAAAAGATTATACGAAAGTTATAATTATAATTAATCGCGACGAAAACTTTTACGAAATTAACCTAGTGGAATTCGTATATCGTAAGATATCCTGACGAGAATTTATTAGTTAACGAACACTACTGGAAGTAGGCAGTTTTCGCATTATCAGAATTCCTTAAATCGATTAATAATTATAAAGCCGAACTATTTAGAAATTACGCCAAACTTTTCCGGCGAGATTATACATACCTCGTATTCGACTATATCATCCGACCATCCGTCGTCCATCGGTTGAGTATTACCGGTCGATGTATTATCTAACATCGGTAGTTCGTCGCATAACGGCGTGCGAGATAGCGGCGCTACGCTTAGCGGACTGCCTTGCTGGCCGCCTGCCGGTGAATTAGTTTCCTACATAGAATCGAGGCGATCAACAATTATTATAACGTCCGTTTAAATTAATTGTAAATTATTCATAATAAATCTATCTCGTCATTTTAATCGTATCAACCCGTTCTGAAGTACTTTCACCACCACTAACTGTTATTCGGTTAACTACGTCGAGAATTATTATTCCGTGCCGGTACGCCTCGAAAATTGAGTTTAAACCAACTGCTGGACCACGACTTGTTCGATCAACTTCTACTAATAGCATCTAATTGCACGATCAAAATATAACGGTATTTTTCTAAGCAACTAGTGAAAATAGTCTGAATTAGCAATCTCGTTGTAAAATCGCGTCATACACTTAAAACGAATTTACGAATTGCACACTTACGTTTATTATTCGAAATTCAAAGTCATTCGAATGTTGTTTTTTGGAAGTGAAACTTCTGCTGGCGCGTAGTATATCAAGAGTTAACCCGTAAGACGAGCGGGCCAAAAGGCTTATACACGTAGCCACATAGGCCTATTCTCACAGTGTAGTCGGGCTACTCCACTCTTTCCCACATCTCATATACGTGTATATTCAGTTTACACACATATACAAACACGTACAGAAATTACGACAGACATCATCATCAAGTGCCGCATCCGTATCGAAGGTAGGCGAATACTTACTAAACATATTTTGTTGTACCGTGTAAATAGCGTACAAAGCAATTATAATATGGCACTGGCGTCGTGTTATTGTAGTGTAATAGATTGTTTACCAGCGCACATATGGTGTTGTGCGTGGTGATTTGCCATTTCCTTCCACGCGTTAATATTAGGATTATTTGCATCGTCGATCGTATTCGAACTCCATACCTTCAGAAGTGGCTATTCCGACGACATAACATCAAGCTTTTTCCAAATAGTAACCCATCGAAGTACTAACTTGGTCCGACGTTGCTTAATTTCGGTGATGTGCATTCAAGGTGGTATAATCGTAATTATGACAGACATGCGTATATATATATATATGTATGTGTGTAAAAAACGTTTGCGTGTATACTTCCGTATCGAGCGTAGACGAGATAGGTTTACTAGGAAAATCAACGAGAGAAAAAAAAAGGCGACTGGAATTAATATACCGAACAACTCATTTTCTACGAACACCTCAAAGAACTCATTACGGACGTTACGTCAAATAAGAAATGAATATAAACAATCTCCTATAAGGAGAAGCGATGATAATAATGACGAACGATCGATCCAGGGGAAATTTATTAACGTATAAATTAGTATATAAATCGATTGTACTAACCTCGGATTTGATGCTGGGACTTGAAACGCTACCCGTTTTAACGCTCAACGGCATTTCATCGCCCGGCAACGGAGACGAACCACCGGGACCGCTATCTTCGGAATTATTATCGCGCGAACCGGATTCGCCCTTGTGCTTTTTATTAGCGTAAAAATCGGCTCCGTGGACCGTTTTCACGTGTTTCCTCAACGAACTAGGATCGGTATATCTTTTAGTACAACCCGGAGCTTTACATATGTAAGGTTTCTAGTAAGAAATGAAATTAACACGCGTCTATATTAGATACTAATAATAGTACACCCCGCCGACCGAACTTTCCAATATTTTTTATATATATATATATATAAATAAAACTGGCCGTTTTTAACGCATATCAGAACGAGCCGTTAGAAATAAATTTTGAAATCCATCGGTTCGTCGATTAAAAAATATTTCTGTTAGGTCCGTTAGTTGAAATTGAAACGGTACCATCCGTAATATAATTATATTTACCGCGATGCAGTAAAAAACTTTGAAGCTTATAACGTTCGGACTATTAGTAAGATCTATATTTATAGAAAAATATCGGCAAAAAGCGATGAGGAAACGATCGAAATATCCAAAATTTTATGGGTGATATACTCGGGGTTCGATATTTCCAAATTCGTAATTTACATACGAGATATTTTCAATTACTTGATAAATTACACGTACGTACAAAATTTCACCGAAATCGTTAGAGCCGTTTCCGAGAGAGTTAAGTATATATATATATATGTAGCCCCGTACTTTATCGATTACGAAAAAAACATTCGAATGTTACCCATGAAAACAATTATTAAAATCTTAGGGAAATATAATATAGACGATAAAAATATAAGAATAATTAAGAACTTATACACTGAAGACAGTGGCATTGAAAGAGGGATAAGGCAAGGATGTCTCTTGTCTTCAAGATTATATAACATATGTAAGCCCAAATTAATAAAATAAACCTGAAGATAAATAGTGAAATAATAAACGCAATTAACTATGCGGATGATAAAAACTCGGATGCAAAAAATTCTAAACCAAATAAATAGCGCCGATTTAAAATACAACATGAAAATTGAAAACAAAATTGACTAAGTTTGACGAGAAGTAACGACAAAAATGTAAATATACAAGAAACACAGAAATTGGAGGAAGTAAATGAATACAGGAAGTGAGAAGCTCTCGTAAGTAATAATGGGAAGAATCGAAAAGAAATAAGGACAAGAATTGACATGGCAAAAAAAGCGTTTACTAACTTGAGTAGAGTACTCGTAAATCAAAAAATGACACTTTAAAACTCAGGAAAAGGCTAATGCGATACTCTACATATGGACAGTGTTAAAATACTCACGCGATGAACTATGAGAGCTGAATGTGCAAGAACGCGGATTTGAATTAGTGTTGAAGGTATCACGGACCGATTATGCTCGAAATACGACGATCCTCGCAAAAATAAAAGAAAAAGAAACAGTTTTAGTCGAAGATACGGAGAGAAAAAAACAAAATATGAGAAAACGGAATATTCATGCCGGCGACGAGTCTGCAAAATACAATCAAAACCGATCAGAGGAAGAAAAATATCGGAATTAATAACGACTAATATACCAGCAGCCAACTGAACGTGGAACAACTTAGAAGAGATTATATATAATAAGACAAGCGAGAGATCGGACGGCTTTTTAAATGATTCTGTATAATTTTTAACGGATTTTACACCAACCGAATGTCGCTTATTACTGAAAAAAAATTATTAGCGTTAAAATTTGATTATTACGTTCAAAAAAACACTACGATGCGAATTAAAAAAATTCCTCACCTCGTTGGAATGAGTACGATTTTGATGTTTCGCTCTGTCTGACGCGTTACTAAAAGCTTTACTGCAACCCGGGAATTCGCACGTATACGGTTTTTCCCCGGTGTGTGATCTTAAATGCGTTTTCAAATTTTCCAATCTAGAGTACGCTTTACTGCAACCCTCGAACTGTAAGGAATAAAATAAAAAATGAAAAATCTGTTAAACTATCAATAGAATTATTTATATATATATACATATATATATACATATATATATATATATATATATATATATATATATATATATATACGTATGTGTGTATTAATGGCAGTATTGTAATAACTGGAAACAGGTCGAAAATCCGGATAAAATTATGCATATAATTTCGTTTTTCCGTATCTCGTAAAATAAATTCTAAGTTGACATTATTCGAACAAGTTTTTATAAAGCATTTCCAACAATATATATATATATATATATATATATATATATATATATATATATATATATATATATATGTGTGTGTGTGTGTGTGTGTGTGTGTGTGTGTACAGTTTGTTTCCTTTCTCGGTACTGTTTTTTTACCGACTTGTTATTTATTACAGTACTTATTCCGAGAACGAGTAATTTTGAAGAATTAATTAAAATAAAAACTTAATAATTAGTTATTACCACCATAAATTTCGAAATAAATAATAATGAAAAAAAATACATTAGATCTCTCTTTTAAGATAGTACGAACGAACAGATATCGTAAATATGTTGTGATCGAGAATTAAATCACGTGCGCGTTGACTAAAGTATCTTGTAAACCACATAAAATGTACACATAATAGCCGTATGATGTGAAGTTTATGCTACTATTAACGACACTTGCGGTACACGTTTATGGAGCTTTTCGTATGTAAATTTTATGTTACTATTAAAAGGGGAAAAAACCAATCACACTTACGGTACATTTGTGAGGCTTTTCGCCGGTGTGTCGTCTCATGTGAACCACTAACATGTATTGAGCTTTAAATGGTTTCTCATCTCGAGAACAGTCTTGCCATCTGCATACGTACAGTTTTTTATTCGCGTGTATATGATCGGCACTTATGTGCTGAAAAGAAAAACAATTAAAAATAATTTATCTAATAAAGATCAACCGGAGATATTAAGATTTAGAACGATTACTTTAAACAGTATATATATATATATATATATGAAACTTCTTAAAAATATATATTCTTTGAGCAATGAAAAAGTTTTAATTCGATCAAGTTTATTTCTCTATACAATATAACGAGGCACTATTTTCCATTACTCTATAATGTGTTGTTTATTGTGTATTTATTTAATTTTTATTCTAGTTTATTTTTATTTTTCTCCACTAAATTAGATTTCATTATATGAGATAAGCTTGTTATATCCGTGTATACAGTCGGTGTGTGCACGTATATACATTTATATTTATTCTTTTTGCTTTTTTGCTATTTGTAGATTAGTTATATTATATTTATATTGCATTTATTTATTGAGTACCAACGATATACCAATATGTGTACGCATACAATTGTTTAATAATATAATTGTAATTTTTTTTGGCATATGATGTATACGTTTCGGTGTGTACGTGTTTATGTAAATATACTTTATTACTATTATTCTAACTCACTCGTTGCCGAGTATGAGTGCCCTTTCTAATGATATGTCTGTTAAATAGTGCAATGTCTGAATCTTATACGCGATATTAATCCAACTTTATAATTGGATCTATAACTGCAGCGTGCGCATTCATACTGATCTGCTATGATCTTTCTTCTTTCTTTTAAAATCTTGCTGTGTCATCGATGAATTTTCTCCATTCAGATCTATTCAACCGCCATTCCTCTCGAGTCTTCATTTTTCTCGCATTGATGCCTTTTCGATAGAGTTATGATAGCACATCTTTAAATCTTAATTTTAATCTCCCGCAATATCTTTCTCACCGGTATGTAACATAACACACAATAATCGCTTCGGTATGCGACTGTTCCGATCCATCTTAGTCGAGCTTCGATTGAATATTGTTCTATTTTATTACAGTTTGTCGTTTTCAAAATTCTTTCATTCGGAATCTTATCTTTCCACGTTATTTTTAAGACTTGTCTGAGCAATCTCATTTGACCAGTTTTTTAATTTGACTGTTTCTGACTGATCATGTCTCACAACTATAGAACAAGGATTTAATGGTTGCATTTTTTACTCTATATTTCATTTCCTCATTTAGTTCCATTATAATCGTTAGTTACGCTTCCAAGGTATTTGAAGCTTTTGAAAATTTCAACTTGGACCCGTTTATGTGAAAGTTTTCTCCCGGTTCTATTCAATATCATTATTAAACTTTAACAGAATTACAAAGCGTACTAAACTACCTACATGATACATATCGGGATTACGGACCAAGTACAAACACAAATAAAGTGGAAATTATATATATATATGCAGATGTGGATGTATTTTTATTTGTAAACATCTAAGTTTTTGTGATATGTGAATGTGTGTTTGAGTGTATTGGGATGCATGTTCGCTCGTAAATATGTCTCCATTAATTGGTCCCGTACAAATCTACGCATAAATGGGCATCATTGCAAATTTGAAGTATTTTTATCAATGTGCGTTTATTATGGACTATCATTTTGTTTATTTATCACAAACATATATAGAAAAGAACAGAATTGAAATTGAAATTTTACAGAGAAAAAAAAATTGAAATTAAATTATCATCATTAATGTTATTATTAGTGTTCATTATTCATTATTATTAGGTTATAACGTGTTATTTTATATAATCCTTTATCTGTAATAATTAGAATGATCTCAAAAGAATTGCGCATAGCCAGGTTTAATGAATGGATTATATATATATAGGATGTTTTGCTTTATTTTGTATGTATCATACGTAATTCTATGAATAACGTTTAATTTGATTTGTTTTGACTATACTATTACAATTACTGATGCTGTAATCACACTTTTGGTTTCGTGCTGCATTTTTTTTTAAATTACTCATATCCGTGTGTTTAATTTCTTACTAACCTATTTGCTAATCTTTTCTTTTTTGTGCTTCAAGAATGGACCGATGTTAGCGCAGTTTTTTATTTTTTTATTTCTTTATATTTCTGGTCAAGGTGCTTGTATATATATATATATATATATATATATATATATATATATATATATATATATATATAAAAGTATGTGTTCTTAGAACTTATTGAGGTATCAGATGATATTCGTGTATTATATAATGTGTGTGCTTTATTGATAACAGTTCGTGTAGAAAGGAACGCGAAAAATATGCATTGCTCAAGCGCCCGTAAAAACGAATTCTCTCTATTTAAAGACATCATATTCAAATAACGATCAAATATTAGATAGTAAAAATTAATACGAATCCAACCGGATTATCACATAAGAACGTAAGTAAACACACGGCTAGCAACCTTAATAACGCTATGCGTCATTATAAGTATAACGCGCAGTCTAGACGAATTACAAATTAAACACTGCCGGTGAGTAACTGAAAATGTCCTGTATGGAAATTAACGAATTTTGAAATTTTGTGTACCGACCACCGGTAGAATCTTGTATAAAATTTATGGAAATTTTGACTTTTCCTCGTCGTCTTTTTCTTCATACTTATCTATATATGCGTTGAAAATTTCAGGCTCGATCGTTTTCAAATTTAATTTTTAGCGCATATGTTTCGGTGGTAATAATTAAAATTCTACATTTACGGTACCGTTTCCATTTAAGATATCGGATCTTCCAATTTTTTAATCTACGAAAAACTTATTTAAAAAAAAAAAAAAAAAAACTCTTTAGGAATATCAACTGATAGTAGGACCAAAGCTCTGGAAATATAATGACTACAGAAGAATTAACCAATCATCTAGCAGTAATATCAGGTGATGTATCAGCTGACGGTAGGACCAATCACAGCCCTGGAAATATTCCGATTGAGAAGTGCCTATAAAAGGAAATAACTCGAGGGTCTGTAGTTTAGTTCGTTTCTGATGATGAGTGGTGTAAGTCCCTTCGAAACGTTAAATTTTTTTAATAATCAGGACGTGGTTTTCACCGAAAATAATTCTAGACGAACTCTTTCAAAATTTATTTGCGGAAAAAACCTGATACCCTTCCGGTATATGCCAAAACTACCGACATTTTCAGTAAAACTAAATTCTACGTAATTTAAAGCGTTATAGTTAAATTTAATGGTGTGTAATTCGTATCGAGATATATTTTTAGAAAAAAGTTCGATCGGCCGTAATAGAAATTGTCGATAATTTTCTCGTATTTAAAGAGAGAACGTAGTTGAAAAACGAACATATATAATTTTATAGATTAATGTTTTAAAAACATAAATCAAGTTTCCAGTATAAATCGCTAATAATTATTAAACGAAAAACAATCTTTCGTGCCATCCAAGGCTATCAACATTAAATATAATAATAATTATAATTAAATAATAAAATGAAAGCGAACTTAATAATAACGAAAACAACTGATTTATTTCTTACTACAATCGACTTAATTTTTACTAGTTTTTATAATCCAAAAATAGGGTAACGGCTAAAAAGCTTCGTTTCAGTTTTAAAAAATTATTAGCAACATATATATATATATATATATATATATATATGTGTGTGTGTGTATGTATGTATAATCATCATTAAGTGACATCTCCCTATCGAAGGTAGGCGACTACTTACCTATACATATTTTGTTGTACAGTGTGAGTAACGTACAAGGCAATCATAATATGGCGTTAACGTAAGTAGGCACATACACCCGGAAGAACTGATATAATCGTTTTGTTGCCACGACACAACGTAGCCCCGTGTATTTTTGTAGTGTACTATATCGTTACTAGCGCGCATATGGTGTTGTGTATGGTGGTTTGCCATTACCTTCCACCACGCGATAATATTAAGATGATTTACATTTTTATTTTCTGATCAGTTTTGCCACGCCGATCGTATTCGAACTCAGTGCCTTCCGTATAAAGATCCGTGCTTTAGCCACTAGGTTATCTCCAACACGATATATATATATATATATATATATATATATATATATATGAAAAAGTCTCTATATATTTATATATTTATAATAGAAAAGTTAACTTACTTTGACTAAATCTTCTTGAGTGGGAAATTCCATAGTGCAGTCGTACCAATGGCAGTTAGTCTCGACGAAATCGGGAGGTTCTTCTCGGCCGTCTCCTATAGACTCCGGTGAATTATGTTTCATGTCTCTTTGTTTAGATTTAGAATTTTTTCTCGAAGTCGGATGAGCGTTAGTCGGCATACTGGTATCGGCTTCGGCTCTTATTTTATCGCACGGTTCCCTAGACAGCTATAAAAATTAATCAAATTTGTTTTTAAAATTATTCGTTTTTTTTTTTAATATTTCGATTTACAAACTTAGTCATTGCGTTGTACGCGTATTTTTATTATTACTATCTTAATTTTTTGTTTTTTGCTGTACAGTTTTTTTTTCAATTATTTTTTGCTGTACAGTTTTTTTCAATTATTTTTTGCTGTCATTATAAGTATAAGTATAATTACTTCTTTTATTTATTACGGGTCTTTGTATTATTATTTCTGATGTACCATCCTGGGCGTTACGTAATTATTATTTAAAATTTTTGGTTTGTGTATACTCAATGTAAATTATGCTGAAATACACGTTGTTGTTGTTAAATTATATCTCTACTCCGTAATGTAATCTGGCCTAGGGTGGCCAATCAGCGACTATGATGGAAGTACCGTCATTTATATAATCATCCATCGATGACTCCGCGAACTACCGTTAGTGGATAGTTAAAACCTGTAAGATCAACTGTCTTTATTCGAATAAGCCCACTATCATTTCTCTTCTTTAAAAAAAAAAAAAAAGTATTTGTCTATGTAAATTATTATTGTTAGTAGTTGTTCTTGAAATTTCCCGGATCGTTATCGAGTTGTGCTACAGTTAACGTAGTTAGCCAGCAATGTATTCCGAAACCTGATAACAGACACGGGCTTTGTAGATCTTAGACGTAAGGGAGAACTATCCAATCGCTCGTTGGCGATTCTCCTTCTACAGGTAGGGAAAATCTCGTGTCTACAAATTGCTACCTGCAATAAATCTGAATTGCAGAAAAGAAAACGGAGTAGTAAGTGTGAAACAAAGTTCGTTTAAATACAAAGATCACGAGCTGATAACTCGTATACTAATATACTCAAATTTAAACGAATTCAAAGTTGGATATAGAAAAGTAAGATTACAAATAAATATAAAGAAAACTAAAATGATAACTAACAAGACGAACGATATAGGAAACACGTTGATAAAGAGTGGCATACTTATCTAGGACTAGAGAAATATAAGGCAGGGCATACCAGCAGTCAGGAAATTCTCTCTAGAGTTTTATATAGTACAATACGAGGAGTAAATATGATAAGTAATATTTTTGTTACCTACATTGAAATGTGGACCTTTACAAAGATATAATCGCGAAAATTAATTAGATCAATTGGATCCGATTCGCATGGCATAGGAATCATTGGAAACGTTTGGTATATGCCTAACAATTATCAGTTGATTGATATGAGAATGCGATTCGCTTATTTACATCCACTGCTAAATGTAAGCGTTCTCCTTCCTTTCCCATTGTATCCTAAACATCATTCATCCATTTCACTCCGGGTGACTTTGGGGACTCTATTGTTATTCTCTTATCGTCTATCCTTACAGCGACATAACCCCAACCCAGTTCCATTTTAATTTTTCTACTCGTTGTATTATATCTATTACCTTGGTTTGCTGTTTTATCCGCGTATTTATTTCCCATAGATGTTGATAATTATCCGTTTGGTTTCTGATCTGTCAGATAGTGTTCGCACTAAGGTTGTTCCTTCGTGTTTCCAAACCAAGTTTTCCTTCACCTATCTCTTGCTCGTTCGCCCGCGACGTTTCCTTCAATGATCACTTACAGCAGGTCATATCTTCTATTTCTCAGAACATGACCGAGATAGGCTACTTTCCGTCTCTTTATAACAGTCACAAGTTATAGTTTTTTATTTGGTCGCTGCAAAGTATATTCGAAACCTTATCCGTCCATGGTAGCCGCAACATCCTTCAATAATTCCCCATCTCGAAGGCATTCGGTTTATTTACCATCGGTTTTTAATTGTCCATGCTTCTATTCCATACGGTATAGTACGGACCATACGTAACATTTAACCATCCTCCGTTTTGTCGTCCATTTATGCGTTTTATTTGTAATTACTTTTCCAATTTTCAAGATCAATTCTGATCGTCCCTATTTCATAAAACGGGTCTAATAAAGTGAAAAAAAAAAATATTGGACTTCGGAGGAAATTTTTAATAGGAAAATGAGTTTCTCATTAAAAGCGCAAGTATTTAATACATGTATCATACCCGCGATTACTTACAGTTTACAAATATTGTAATGTAGTATAAGGCAAATAAGTTACAAATTGCACAGCGGTCGATGGAAACAAAAATGTCCAGGGTTACAAAATTCGATAAAATAAACAAGACATTAAGAACACAGTCAAGAGCAGGTGACTTAATGGAGATAGCGGGAAAACTAAAATGGGCATGGTGTAGTCGTGTCATGTGGAAACAAGCAGATAGATAAAATGTATAGAATGGATTCCGTTTTTCATAGGAAAAGGAAAATCAAAAGACAAAAAAGACGATGGAAAGATGATATCGTCAAATATGTGAGGACCCGTTTGATTCGGAAAGGCATAGAACGATTTGGAAGCAAATGGGTGTATATCGTTAAAGTAAAAAAAAAAATAAAAATAAAAAAACACCGAAGAGGCCTTTGCTCAAGTTGGGCTTTCATTATTATTTAATTTGGATTATTTTGTGTATGTATTTTTTTTGTATATTCCAATGAAATAAAGGCTATATATATATATAAAGAGAGATGAATTTTTTTCTATATTAGACATCACGGGAGACAATTAACGTAAAAACATCGGCGATCTAACAAAATTGGTCAAAATAGGAAGAGTCAGTTCAAAAGAGTTTTACATATTTCACAAAACTTATCCGGATATTAAATCGTCATTATCACTTGCCAAAACGTTATTTTTATGTCCCGCCGTTAAGGCGATTAAAACTATCGCGAGAAAGCAAATAGAATAGTCAAAATAAGTTTATGATAATTTACACGGAACGGTTTCGTTAAATCCAACTTCACAATTTATTCTAATGGTAAACACACCGTTAGCTGGAAGATAATTTAAAAAGTGGCGTCACGTGTGTAACTCAATATTCAGATTATATACCGCGCTAGGATTTTTTTTAAATGCCTTAATCCTCTTATAATAAATAACGGAGGAGCTCAATAATTCGCCGCATGGGGCGTGCAATTTATATTGCTTCCTAGACGTGGGTTGAAATAAATACAGCGCTTAATTTATAGCGAACTCGGTGAACTATTCGATTGCCCGAATGCTGTGTGACCCGATCGAAAAATGTTGTTAAACGTATTAACCAGATTTAAAAGCAACTCACACGCTATCTCCTATCTCAGTAAAATGATCGTTTCCTTCTCCTAGAGTATTCCATTTATTATAGTTTTTTTTTTAATTCGAAATTTAATTTTTTTTTTTTAACCCAACATTAAGTCAAGTTTACTTCGACGATAAAATAATTTACATTTTCGTACAATACGTATAAAATTTTCATAAATACACTTTTTTATTCTAGATTTGTATAATAAATTTGGCGTGAAATTGTTATAGAACGATTAAGAAAACACAATTACGATGATATATCAATATATTTATCGTTAATCGGCTTTCAACATCGACTGACACGCTAATCCGATCGTTTGGAATAGACACAGACGCCCTCGAATTTTTGAAATTGGTCCCGACTAATTCGCAGTGTCGGCTTGTACATAAAGGTTGCGTGTTGCACAACCGCCAGAAATATTCGGAATAACATAAAAAATTGACGATGTAATAAAATAGTTGAAAGTACTAATTATTTTACGGAGATTAAATGAAATATTTGAATTTTATATGGAGAATATATTATAAAAATTAAGAAATCTTTAAAAAAACGATTCTAAATGCTTAGTTACAGCAGTTGATGGGGGGGGGAACTTATATGGAGATTTTGCACCTGATGCTATTACGGGTGTAGAGTTTACACAGGGCTGTATTAGCGACTGCTGGTTGCAAAAAAACACAATCCTTGCACTTGATGTAACAAAACAGGGTTTTCTCATTTGCTCATAACAAATGGGTGCCGTTTCGCGCGCATACTGCCAATCAACAAACGACCAAGTCTACTCTGTCTAAGATTAGTTTTTCCTTTTTAAATTTCTATCGGTGTTTCTTTCTTTTACTGTGTACATTTTCGAGTGTGAACTATTTTATTGCCTCACTTCAGTTCATGCATATTATTGGTGACTGATATCAATATAGACATAGACTTTCCTTACTGAAGCTTTATTATTTCTCCGGCAATCGATCATTTCATTTTCAGAAGATTGTTTTTCGTAAATTGTGAAAAAATAACAAAACTATATTATACGTAGATTATCGAATTAATTCGTTTTAATGTTGTACTTTTCTAATTGTATAAATTTTGTACATAAATTTTTAATATATTTTGTTTTAATATCGGAATTTTTTATCTTGGGTTTGATAATATAAATTGATAATTTTTAGATTTTTTGATTACTATTTTAAAATAGATTTTCGTATTGGCATTGATATTATTGTGTTACTTTATGATGTTGTGTAAAACAAACAAATTTTTTTGTGTTAGTATGTTGGTGAAGAGTAAGGTGTATTTTATAGCCGTCAACTGCTAATTCGTAATTATCGTAACCTAATTAAACCGTGATCCTCGGACATTGCTTTTGACGACGTCATCATTCGAATTATTATTATTATTATTATTATTATTATTATTATTATTATTATTATTATAAAACTCGAATTCTCTAGCCAGTGGTGAGGTTTTCGAAAAATAATTACAACTAGTTTTACCGATAAACCGATTATAAAACAATGTCACGCAATTACAGCAAACGAAAGTAAATCTATATACTTTAAAACATTGTAAAAATAGATTAAAATTGAAAAAATCTAGAAGACTTGGATTTAGGAGAGGAAATAGAACGAAACATAGAGAGATATCTTATATTAAACGGTGTACTTTAAAGCAATCGAAAAAAATTTATTTAGGTTTTGTGAGATCTGTCACGATCCAATACTCTCCGAAATTGATGACTATCACTAACAGTTTCTTAAGCAAAGTTACAAACGTTACCAAGCATAGACGTCTTAAACATTCACTCGTCTTTTCGCTTATTACTTTACTTTATTATACTTTTGCGCTATTTTAAAATGGACGAATTTAATTTTATTGTTTATATAATACTCATTTGCCTTATTTTTCAATTGTAATTTACACTTATTAATTACTACGAATTTTTTGCGCTATTTTAAAATGGACGAATTTAATTTTATTGTTTATATAATACTCATTTGCCTTATTTTTCAATTGTAATTTACACTTATTAATTACTACGAATTTTTTGCGCTATTTTAAAATGGACGAATTTAATTTTATTGTTTATATAATACTCATTTGCCTTATTTTTCAATTGTAATTTACACTTATTTTAATTACTACGAAATTTTCTTTTTTTTTGCTAGACAGTTTGTTTAAAATTTACACCTTTTACATGCACACGTACACATTCACATCAATAAACGGCCACTCTTGTCTACTATATTAACAATTAAAAATGTAAAATGATCAGACTAAATAAATTAGGAAATTAAACTAGATAAAAGGTTGTCTTTTTTTCGAACATTTAGACGTCAGTTGAAATCAACGAACAATAATTCCTTCCATTTGTTCAAAAGACTTTCGTAAATATCAATAATAAAATAATAACATATCACTCATCGGATCAGTATTAACATAAGTTTGTCCAGTGTGAAGTTTTATTAACAACTCCAGTTACACGAGGATTCAGTGTCTCAGAATAGAGGCATTAAATGTTTACATGCCCTACATATATTAATATAGTCGAAAAAAAGGAAGAGAAATTAAAAGGACCCCGTTTAAAGGTATCTTAACGCATTTTTTAAATAGTGTGTAATAAATTAACTTAGAATATATAAACCTACTTATCTAAAATTGAGCATTTAATAATTCGAGGCATATATTACAGCTAATATAATTAAAATCATACGTATAAATAACTAGTATTTATAATTGTTATTCTTAGGAAATTAAATCCTTATTATTGCACCACATTACTGGTCCTTTACTATTCGGTGGTTTTAGAGGAACTGTGTTTACATCCTTGGTCACTATCTTGAAGTTAAGTACAACACTTACAAAGGACTACTCGAGAAATACTTTAATTTTAATTTGTTAATCCTTGTTCACAAATGCCCTCATTTTACATTTATTTTTAATAATATTCCGCATGATTATAAAACAATTACTCGATCGAATGTACATTTGCTCAACACGCAATGTGTGCAGTGTGAAAAATACAAAGATAGTAATGAAAATACTTAATAGCGCGATCGCATAATGCGGCTTATACAATAGTTTGAACGTTTAAAAACTAACTAACAAACGTTAACACAACTAATCCCCGCAATGATATGATAATAGAATTATCGTTTTTACAATTAACGGATTCTAGTTTATGTATATATCTATATATATAAAACGTACCTCTACTTTAGGGAATGGTACGTCAACAGTCGGTGTAAATGCCGGATGATAAATGCTGGCTGTAGGTGAATGATGAGAAGTAGATAAAGGTGGTAACAAAGCAGCTCCGGAACGGAGTAGATGCGCTTGCAGTTGTTGAAGATGATGCGGTGTCATGCTGCGATGAAGGCTAAGGTTAGGACTAAGAGGACTACCGGCTCCGCCTGGTGACGATGGCAAATGACCGTATGAACCGCTGGAAGCGCTGGAACTACGCGAACAACTGACCAACGATGCTAACGAATTCGGCGAGAATCTCAACACCGAATTCAAATCTAAAATATCGGAATACGGAGAATTCGAGAAAGCGCGTTTTCTACTCTGTCCTCGTATGATGCTGCTGCTACTATTCGGTCGAGGACTACTACACATTCTAGAAGCTGCCGATGAAAATACAAATGGAAATTTTATATTAAAAATAGCTTATGGTATTTTTTTTAAATATATATGTATACACACACACACATATAGCTACCACTCGGTCGAGGACTACTACACATTCTAGAAACTGCCGATGAAAATACAAATGGAAATATATTAAAGATAACTTGTGATAATTTTTTTAATATATATATATATGTATATATAAAAAATTAAATTAAGAGGAATTATAGAGATATTTGACGGTGTAAGTATTACTTAATTATTGACTGAAAAGCAAATGTTTATATTTCTCACCTATAATCATCGGTAAATTTAAATATTAACCGTTCCTTTCGTTCACGATGTCCACTATAAGATACGTAAAATTTTAGTGCTAGCAAAAAATTTTATTTTCTAGTTTACGTGAAATGTCTTAATTTTAAAAATATTTATACAAATACGTCGAAAATTACCTACAGTTCACCTAGCAAGCGGCAACTGTATAAAATTTATAATTTTGCGTCCAAAATTTTGTAATGTAAACGTTGATTGAAACTAAATAAAACAGGAATGTAACATAATTTACAGGAATTTCTCTTTCATAGAATACTATTTTTATTCATTATAGACGGGTTTGATGTCGTTAAATATATAAATTAAATAATATACATCTCGTCCTCTTTCGGTTTTTTGGTTGGGTTTGGGGGGTTTATTTATTAGTCCTGATGATTATAAAATGAATGAAATATATCATTAAAGTTGCTTATGAAATTAATTATTATTAGAGAAGCGATTAATAAATCATTTCGCATATTAAAAAATTATTTCGCTTATAACGTGAAAAATTACCATTCCGATACATGTTACGCTATTTACGCGTAAAAAGTATCTTTATACGCACGCATACATATATATAGGAAGCGTCGATGAACAAACATTATAAATAACCCGCTTTTAACAATTTAAAAATAATAAGATACCGTACGAGAGGGAAGCGAAAATTAGTACATCGGATTTCGAAACAAAATCGGCCAGTAGCCACGCCATCTATTGTTCCGATTCTACATTGTTATGATTTAAGGCTGGTGAAGAAACAAATGTGTTATTTGAATTATCTATACTAATATGTAAAACTACAGTGTCTGTGATTTGCGAATATTTTCATTATAATCAGTGCATTGGGCTATTTTTATCACGCATAACCAGAAAATCTATTTGTTTAAATTTTTGTCTGTCTGTTTCAAAATATTTATATAGAATTTCTGCATAGAGTAAATGTTAACCCATTTTTTTTTTTTTTATGTTCAATGGGTAAAACACCGCGGAAGCCCAATAAAATGTTTTAAAAAAAGCAACAGTATAGATACGTGCTGCTGAACAATACGTTTCGGAATATGAATGAAAATAAATGATTGATAAAGCTGAAAAACTGTACATACCATCTACAGCAAACAGCAACTCAGAACTGCCGAGTGAAGATGACGGTTGTTGTAAGTCTGATAACGATCTGCCAGTTAAATAATCCGTTGCGAATGGTAAACCTACAAAAAAATTTAAATAATCATATATATATATATATATATATATATATATATATATATATATATATATATATATATATATATATATAATATACTCAAAACTGTTTCAAATAAACAATTTAACCAGACAGCGTGCCGATGATAAATTTTTTTTCAAAAATTACGATATGTATTTGTGAGCGTATTTTATTTCTGTATATATTATTTCGATGATTCATCTTTATCTGGACACATTATTTATAGAACTATCCGCAGGTTAAGGATAAAAATTTTATAAGGGCATCTACTTAATATACGCTGGATTACGTTCTCAATAACCGTCAGGAAATAACATCTAGAACGGATTATAATAGTTAATAATGTTTTTCTTAAAAAAAAAAAATAAAAAAAAAAAAAACGATTTAAAAACGTGAAAAGATGGTCTTCGTAATTCGATAAAAAATATTCGCTATTTCCAGTTTCATGTCCAAATCAAGCGATTAGAAATTAAAAACCTAAATAAATAATGTGAAATGACGTTTATTAGACTTTCTTATTAATAACGACTCGTCTTTCGGGTTAGAACTATCTATCGAAATAGCATACCTTTTCGATCACCAGAAAAGTTGTGATTTCAATACACTAAACGATTTACGTTATAAATCGATCATCGACGAGTTAAAAATAGATGTAAGACTTTTAAGAAAAATAAACAGAACTTTGGTTGCTATTTTAATGTGCTTAGATTCAATTGCCGAGTGGAACATGTGTCATGTACTGATTGTATAACACGCTTAACATGTTGTACAACTGTGTCAGACGCGCCTCAGCTAATTAAAAATCGCTAAAGACGAAGGAAAATACGTAGCTTCCGTAGGATCTCACGATGTCACACAAGATGCTTAAAGTCGATATCGGTCGATAAATTAGAAATATTATGCGGCACAAAGCGGAAAGTGAAAAACTAAACAAGACATTTGTATGCGAATGATGCGGCAATAAGTCGACTCGGATGTAGGAAAAGTTTTATTGAAACAGCAAACGCTTTGACACAAGCACCTGAAATTACTAGGATGGAATTTAGGAATGCTGAAAGAGAATCGATTTACCAATTTTGGGAACACGAACACGTCCCTCCCGGGAAATATGGAAAACGCCGAATAGAATAAAAACATGAAAATATGGAAAAATCACAGATGACGACAGATGTGCACGGGACATGTATATTCTGAGCACTCTCATTATTCTTTGCGATGCAGGATGTAATCCCGAACGAGACAATTCAGATTACTAAATATTCGGAGGGGGAAGGAATATAAGCTGGGCGACACGATTTGAAAAAGAAGACCGCGTTCTTACGTAGAACAATAGAAAATATATATATACACAGATATAGATACTTTAAATTGTTTATCGACTATACAATATTTTTTTACTCTGAAAGTTTTCGTCGAAATAATTCCAGATAATTAAGGTTTTTTTCTTTTAAACAGAAAGAAAATAAGACAGATATTAGCTTTTATACGTTTGTTCTAGCGCCAGCACACGTTTTGTGCAAGCTTTTTTGCTTTTTTAAATTTTTAATTCATTCCG
Organism: Coronaproctus castanopsis; assembly: GCA_032883995.1. Taxonomy (NCBI): domain Eukaryota; kingdom Metazoa; phylum Arthropoda; class Insecta; order Hemiptera; family Monophlebidae; genus Coronaproctus; species Coronaproctus castanopsis. The sequence continues at coordinate 192,585,353 of CM065052.1, read as the reverse complement.
CTGGTTTCTCAAAATCGTTCAACATAAGAATAACTCGATAATACGGTAAACTTAACAAACGTTCGCATTATTATTGATATGTTTTATTTTAATTTTTTTTAATTCGAAGTTTATTCTTTCAATACGTGTTGGAAATGACGCAAAAAAAATTAATCTTTATTACGTATATAATTTTTAATAGTTCGTTTTCTTACTTTTTTTTTAATTCCATGAGCTTCATATACTTTTTTTGAAAAAATTCGATTCTTTCAAGATGACGTATAAAATTAATTGAAAACTAATCGAAAAACATCCGCGTTAAATATATATATATATATTTCTAACAGTTCGATTTAAAAAGAACAATTTTTAGAAGCAATTTATTATTTCCAACCTAAAACGACATATTATAACGATCGTAACTTAGTGCCGATAAAACCTAAGCGAACAAATTACAAAATTTATAAAATAAATAATCGTCGAAAAATAATTAATATTGATTTTTTTATAATCCATCTCTAGACGCCCAATATGTTTTTTTTTTATGCGGAATGAGGGCATAATATCCTTTCAACGCGTGTTCTAATTTATTTTGATCAATTTCGAAAAATTTACAATTTGACGTACACGGGGTAATAATCAAATTTTATTTCGAGGACAAATACTACACCAATTTTCGATAGTACCCCTTAATAAAATTGTCTATCCTTTTGTTTAGCATTAAATACCGATCACATCTAAAATTACTCCTCTTCTAGTCACAAATCGAAGACTATCCCCCAGAACACCATACACACTTTCTGGCGAAATATTTTTAATATGGAACTTTAAATATTGTGCGTACACATATATTATATATATATATATATATATAATCTGTTTATCTTAACGGTTTCACGCGATGCACCGTCGTCAGATTTTTAATAAGTAGAAAAATCTACCACCGATCGAGAGTGGAACTCATCTATTATCAACGCGGAATGAAGACCGGTCGTTTTTCTAGACCACTAAACACGAGTTACTTACCTTCTAGAATTTTCATACGCATCATCTCAACAGGCCAGCAACTCACGTTATCTTCTTTTATTTTTCTTTTTTTTCTTTTTAAATCTTGCCAGCGTCTTTATTCTATACTCTTCGTTCTATAAAACCCAAAGTGTATTATCCTGTTTTATCATCGTCTCAATCATCATTTCTTTATATATATATATATATATATATATATATATAAAATATCTTTAACCATCTAACACACCCTCGCATACTAACTTATTTTTCATTGCATGCTACAGCAACGATCGCATAGCGCGCCAGCATGAGAACAAGTAATATAAATCTCTCACCAGGTAGAGTGAATGAAGATAAGGCTGATTCGAGACATTGGAATAGTCGTTTTTAGATTGCGTGGAATGAAAGATACTACACAACAATAACAAGGATGAAAAGTAATGATAAAGAGTGAAACACGTACAATATATACACACACATACATATATATATATATATATTCGTATGATTTTATATAGTTGGAATTGTGTTCAACCGGAGGCTAGCTACGTCTTAGCTTATATTGGCCTTAATCGCGTCAATAGGAGAAAATAATGACTTCATCTGCGCTAGAGTTCGAAGCAGCTCTCTAACACAGTCTCGAATGGAACAAGCTGTGTGTACACCACTCTATTGTACTTTCCAAACAGGTTCATTCCGACCGAAGCTTTTTCTCTTCCGTCTCACATCATTTTTCTCATTCCAACCTATCGAACTATTTCGCTTCATTACTCTATACGTGCACCGAGTTTTTTATTGTATTATTTCACAGTATATAGATATATATATTATGTATATATATATATATTATATATATATATATATGTTTATTATAAAGCTCTAACCTATGTCGACGGGCAAGATGAAGACTTGATACACACCCGCCTATTCTTACGGACGCAAATCGATACCTAAATTATCCGTTTAAAGATACAAACGCACGCTCACGCGAGATTGCCCCTATCTTTTAAATTATTATTACGCCTAGACTAGTATAATATTATTTATATGTATATGTATATATACATATAATATCCGAGTACTTTATCCGAAATACGATGAGATCTCTGACTCGTTGTGCATACTGGGCTTCGTTGTGTAAGTAACATCTGTGAGATTCTTAAGATTACGTATATTGATGTATGTATATGTGCGTGTGTGTATTTGGCAGATAATTATACGGTCGAAAAAAAAATGTCTAGTTCAACTCGTGAGAGCCGACGACCTCGCAACGATCTAGCTCTTCGCCTTCATTCAGCAGCCGATTAGATAGCATAGATCTATATCATCACGTACTACTATATCTATGTAGATATATCAACGCAACAAACGTACACATACAAACACGCGCCTAGAGTAGATTCCTTCAATAGCGGCGATGATTAAGACATTATAAAATCATTCCGATAACGAATCTGCGCAGCCGTAAGTCGGACCACGGTTGGGACGAACCAAAATACCGGATATAACAACGTGAACGTTTTTAATTATCGACCGATTCGTATTTCATATAATTCCGCATCGGTCACTCTTAAATAATATTATCCATCTAACCGATAGCTTTATTTTAAAGAGCACACACACACACAAACACTCATATATATATATATAATACATATGTATCATTTTAAATAAAACGTGCCGATAAATTTATTAAACATTCGCTTTGAGCTTCGAAAAGAAAACGTTATAAATTTTATTTATTTATTTATAGAAATGTGTACATATACACACACACACACATATATATATATTGTACATATGTGTGTGTGTGTGGCAGTATAAATTTAAAATAGTTATTCAAACATATTTTTTCTTAAATAGCCGTTAGCAAGATATAATAATATACGTTCGTATAATATCCGATAACAATAATACGTATACTTAAAATGCCACTACAGGCGTATATGTTGTTGTTGTATGTTTTCCTTCCTGTGATGTCAGCATCCCACCTCCTTTGCCATTCTGTCAAAAACCACTTGGGAAACATGCTTTTTAAACAGGTTCATTGGAATTGTATGTTGAAGAGCTTGTAGCATGTTATTATCCACAAATTTAAGGGTTGTTAACAAATTCAAGTCACCCAGTATACGAAATTCACTTGTGACTGCTCTGCCTGCAATATATAGATCTAATGGGAGGACACCACTAATGACACAAGCAGCTGAGGTGGGAGCAGTTCGATACAAAAATGACATACTAAGAAGAAATTTTCTCTGTTGTTTATTCACATTTTTTAAAACATTCGGTGTGATATATGTAGCAGCCCCATAACCATAGAGAGACTGAATTAATCCCTTATATAAAATAAGTCTCTGTGTATAATGGAGACCCAAGTATTATATTGCAATCGACTCATGTTTCTAAAAAGTACATCACATCTTGAATGAATATGGTTGAGATGAGGCATAAATGTGAGCTTATCATCAATCAGAATTCCTAGATGTTTTAAGATGGCTGTGTGCTCAATAGCGTGGCCAGAAATAAGCTTCAATTTTTTAATTATATCTGTAATCTTTTTGTTGCCAAAAACAGTAAATCTGCATTTTGGTGCAGAAAATGTCAGTCCAAAATTTGTGATGGTAGCCTCAAGAAATTCAATTATCACTCTTATTTGTTCAAAATCATAATACTTAGTGACCTTAAAAATGAGACAGAGATCATCAGCATACGAGATTAACTCACAATTGTTATTTAGGAGTTTACAGAAATCCTCTACCTTATAGTGAACATCAGAATATAGTAAATTCCATAGTGTAGGTCCCAGTACAGAACCTTGTGGAACAGAACTAGCTTTCCTCGAGCTACTTGCATCTCCAATGCTGAGGTGAGCAACCCTATCTTGAAAATAGCTTACTAGCACATTAATTAAGTATGGATTGAATTTGTAATTTTTAATTATATCAAAAATTGCAGATCACTTACAGTTATCAAATGCACCTGCAATATCGAATGAGAAAACAACTGCAGTCATCCCTGCATTCAGTGTATTTCTGACTGCGTGTACTAATTTATAAACAGTAGTTTCAGCAGAATGCCCTGCACGAAACCCAAATTGATTGCCATGTAATAAACACTGTTCATTTATTTTGGATAGCACTAGATGGTTAACAACTTTCTCAAACATCTTACCAATGCAGTTGAGTAAAGAGATTGGGCGATAAGCAGTGATATCAGAAGATATCTTTCCAGGTTTAGGGAGTAATTTCAATTCAGTTGTTTTCCAGCATTGGGGGAAGACTTGAAGATCTATGCATTTTCTGATAAGTGATGAGAAAAGTTCCTTAAATTTCAGGTTGAGTTGTTTAATAACCTTATTGTTTATTTTATCAGAAGAGGTTGCCTTTTTGTTTTTAAGCCTTTTAATTATGTCATTAACAACTTGACTACTGACCTCTGGAGGATGCATCCCAGATGTTGGTACAGATATAGGAGGTGTATCAAGTTTATTAGGCAGAAAATGTTTTAAGAAAGCATTACATTTTTCACAATCATCACTAATTGTTTGCTGAGCAGAGACTATGTTGGGGGATACTAACTTTTGGATTTTTTTTATTAATTATTTTATGTGGTTTACCCCATGCAGTACTTTCGCTCACAAAGGTTTTCCATTGTTGTAATTTTGCCCTAACTATTTCATGTTTATACTCAACATTCAATCGCTTAAGTGTATTGTTAATATAGAAAAGTTTAACTGAATTTCTACATTTAGTCTTCTTTTTGCGAACTAGATTAATTTTATTTTTAATTAGCTCCAACTTGTTAGTCCACCAATCACAGGTTGATATTAATGCTGGACTCTGACATCTATGAATAGTCCTACTGAGGTATGCATTCAGTTTACTGATGTGTTTCTCTATCATTAGACTAGAATTACATTTATTGATATTTTCTTGCAGTGTTGTAATATAGTTTTTATCTAGAATTTTGTTAAATTTAGAAATATCTAGTTTAGTGAAGATCGTACCTGGTGCCTTTTCAAAATTATAGGACACTGAGAATAAAATATTTTTACGAAAAGCAAGGTCAAATTGTTTTATTTGGAAGCTTACTAATTGTGTAATGCAAGCAGACACCAGCAGATAATCTATGATGCTCTTTCCATTATGATACTACAGGCGTATATAGTAATGCCACTACAGGCGTATATAGTAATGCCACTACAGACGTATATAGTAATGCCACGTGCTAATGAAATACCTCGCTGGGTAAATTTTCTACAAGCTCACCATTAAATCAGCAGGATACGTCACAGCTGTCATTATGACTAGTATCGATGGTCATTATGACGCGTGTTTTTTTGCCAACTCAGCAATTACATATTTAACCGACATCCCGACAAAGATAAATCGCCGTATGAATATCGTCATTACGCGAATAGCGGTAACAATCGATAATTAATAGCAATATTCTTTGACTTACATCACGCTGATTGGATTTAGTAGTCGTGTACAGCTCTGCCTCAAAAAAAAAGGATTATTACAACGTCCGGCAAATTATATGTTTGCTTTACATTCGATATTCTCAATTCGCAGTCAACAATTGTCTGTAGTTTATCGTTCGCTTTTGATCTTAAAATGAATATTCCGAGATAAAACGGCAGTCCAGATATATTTCCGAATATTCGATAAAATTAAGTCGAGTCTGTTATAAACTCCCGGAAAAGGCGTCCGAGTGTATAAGTGATACGAACAGATTTAATATCCTTTGATATTAATCTTCTAATGCTTATTTCGATCTATAGGCCGTTGAATACTCCGCGTAACCTCGCGACCTGATTACTACCGATGGCAACAACAATTGCAACGTTATTCGTCTGTGTGTCCACATTCCAAAGGCTGGGGTATAACTATCAGGCTATAGTTGTTTCTTCATCGACGCTATGGAACGTTTTGACGAAGCAGAATCGAGTATACGTAAAATGTAGAATTCCAAAAATAGCCGTGTATATTAATAATACATTTCGACGATTTGTATTATGCGTTAGTTTTTTTCCTTTAAGGAAAATAATTTTAAAAACATTTATTAATTGATCCGAGATAACGCTGGTGGTAGGAATAAATTGAGGTTTTTATTGTTTTTATCGTGTATAGTAATCATATGTAAAACGTATTATTTGAAAATAAAAAAAGGCCGAAGTGCAAAATGTAAACTATGTATGCTGCTGTAGACTGGAAAAAAATCAATGTTGAACGAAGTGCGCACTTTTCGAGATGTGATTACACCGAAAGATGTTAAAATTATCACTATCGAATATCAATGATTTTACAATACCTAAATAAGGAGAACTCGAGCTAGAAAATATTATAAAGGAACGGTCGTCACGAGAAACAAACGAATATGAGAGGAAAAGTTATAAGAAGGAAAAAATGATTGGTGAATTTAAAAAAAAAAAAAAAAAAGTGTGGGCAGGACACGAAACACCTTCCTGCGGAAATTGTCTAACAAACGGATGATCGCCGAAATCTGACGAAGATATGACGCGATAAGAAATTACTCGACTTACTGAATTTTATCAAATTTTTAACTTATACGACTTCATAGCAACCGGAAAGTCGATATCTAGACGTGAACGGAATAACATAAAAACGATAAAGCCGATATGGTAATAACGTATTACACAGTTGTCATTAAGGGTCGATTATATCAACAACGGCAACAAATGTATAGAGGAGAAACGCAATAAAAAATGGATAAACTTTATACTAATAAAACGGTCAGGAATGCTATAAAGGGAGACTAGGAAACAAAAACCGAACGCGGATGGAGACTAGGAAACAAAAACCGAACGCGGATGGAGACTAGGAAACAAAAACCGAACGCGGATTACGCTTTAGACATCGCCGAGATTTCACTTACGGCGTTTAGTAATCGCTCATAATATACGCGATTATTGTGGTTCAGGACGGTCGATAGAATGATATGACGAAGTGACACACGTTCGATCGAAGATTGAAAACGAAAAGTACTACCAACATTAACATTCGTGTCCGTAAGTGTTATAGTAATAAATCTATCGTCCCGCAAGAATGTAACTCGTATTAGTTTATAAAGAATGCTAGAAGTCTAGATATTGAAAACTTGATTAGACTGGTCAAAAACCGCGGTCAAAAAGTTGTACAGTCTCTTTTGAAGTTTGATTACAAAAAAACAGTTAAAATCACTAAACTTTATTTATTAAGCAAAGCTTTTCGGCAACTACGCCATTATCAAGCTATATATAAATAAAATTAAATATATAAAAACATAAAATATTAATTTAAATCTAAGTTCACAATTTAAACTTTTTATGAAACTCTTTTGAAGTGTTAATTAAATCAATTTTTATTACGCGATAGATTATCAAAAATCATATTCGTCATCGAGCGCGTCTACGTCATTCGCGGTATTATCTTCGCCATTGTGAAACATTTATCTCGGGGAAAATTAATATCACGTTTTGTAATTTCTATCAGTTACGTAATTTATTGAATAAACATTCCGGGTTAGCGAGAACAAATTGTAAAATTTAAAGTTATCATGTCTATATGACGCGCGTATATATCTTATCCTACTTGCCCAACATCGTGTCCGATGTGTAGTGACTATGAATTGGTCATTCTATCAGATTTTCCACGCATTTATGAAGCACTGCACGCCACGCCATCCGATTATATATCAGAGACTGATTGCCTGTTCTAAATTCAGTTCAGTGATTTTTACAACTACGTCTATCCACCTTATAGCCCTAGTTGTCCTTTTTTTCCATTCGCCTAGCGATTTCTCCTGGACACGGAAATTTTTGCCATATTATCTGCACGACATGACCAAAAAAGACCATCAGTATCCGTTCATATACTACTGTTCGTATCGATGTTTCCGATTTAATTCACGCATAGATGATTATTCGTTATACATATATATATATATTCCTCTATGCGTCGGAATGCTAGACTCTGAAAGAGCATTAAGGAATATTTGAAATGTATTATTAAGAATGCGCACAACAGTGCAAAAGACGGCGAAAAGAACCAACCTGTTGAACATTTTACAAAGACGAATAGCAATATACCACAGGATGGATTAGAAAAAATTAGATTCTGACGGGAATGGTGGAAGGTCATCGAAAAACGAGAAGAACTCCGACAAGATATTTAGATATCGTAAAAACAACCGTTGGCCTTCGTAACTAAGCAGATAGATCTGGATTTGGCGAATGGCTTGCTTGCGACAGTCCATACTGTCACGACGCTCGAAACGAGCTATAGACGATGATGATTTTATAATTGATATAATTTCCTTTAATGAAAATTACGATTCTTGAAGATGGGCAAATTATGATCGGACCAATGTCCTACGTCCGTTCGTATGAGAAAAACTGAAAAAGTTTGAACACTTTAAGTAACCCGCATCGTTGAAACAAACGCATAAAGAGACCTTATTCAAAATGGCCACGGGAAGAGCACATAATAACCATGCGGGATCTTTATGTTCGCTAATAATAACGACACCTCTTAAATACGGTCGGATTACCGACTTCTTTTTTTCTTCTACATTACGAAGAAGCTGTGACAGATTTATCAAAGAACACGATCTATAGCGTAAAACGTAATTTTTATCTACTAAAGTAAATAATGGTAAAATTATTTTGAAAAAGCATTTAATAGGTATACGTAAAGCTCGATATAGAAATATGGGCGTAATATAATAAGTTTCTGTATTCAAACAACTTAAATTACTACAATAATACATTCCGGACTGCATCGTCGATTTAACGATAACATTAAAATGCTTCTATATTGATTTATTAATCGCTTATTTCGATCAATTGTCGTATTTCTCCCAATTGCTCCATGCAAACCGTTCCGTTTGTTTAGCAACGGTCTTCCCAACTAGCACGGGGCCTACCAACCGTTCTCCGTCATTCTATAGGCTTCCACCGCGTAATTCGTTTTAGTCCATCTATTGTCCATTCTTCAACTGTTAGATTATTTTATAAATAACCTGGGTTTTTTTTAACTTTGCTATTTTTTCTAATATTGTACATCTACTGGTTTTCTATATCATAAAAATTTAGAGATATTTTTAACTACTTTTTTTTTGGTTGTTTATTTTTTTGCTGTATTCCACCACGCTGTTGAAAAAACACAAGAAAATAAAAATATAAATATTCCTAATTTTATCGCGTGAAAGGCAAGACAAACCATCACGCGTAACACCGTATGCGCGCTAGTAATAATATAGTACACTACAAAAACAGTGTCGTGACAACAAAGCGATTACAATCAATTCTCTCCCGGTTGCATGTGCGTGTCTAACTCTACACTAACGCTACGTTACGATTGCATTGTAAGCTACTTAAACTGTACAACAAAATATAATGTTGGTAAGTAGTCGCCTACCTCCGATACGAAGACGGCAACGATGAAGGTGATATATTATAGAGAGAAAGAGAGGCATAGAAAAGTGGGATAATTATCTGTTAATATTATAATAATGTTAATAATAATAATAATTAACTATTAATGTCTTCTGTATACTTTGTATAGGCTTTTAATGTATACGTATTGTTATAATAAGAGGCATTTAGTTGACATTCAAAGTTTCAACTGTAGAAACATTTATCATCATCATTAAGTGTCGTCTGAAATATTTATATAACTCGTTAAAAATTATATAGTATATTATATACGAAATTATATTTTCACCTGTTCGAGTGTCAGTTTTTGTTTAATTATTTCAGAAACCAAATTGTACAATTTCAGGTAAAAAATTGATGGCAAAAGTGTCCGCTACCGCGTATTGATGGAAAAAATTTATTTTTATTTACTGCTGGGTGTTATGATAGTTACGTCCAGACGTTCTAAATTACCGCACACCGTGTATAACCGGAGGACACCCGACATAATTACGTATATTTATAACAATAAATATGTATCGCAATCTTAAAACTTGAATAATCAATATATATGACACTAATTAGTAATTAAATATGTATAGGATATTAGTTCACTAAATAATTTATACAGATTATATACATACGTATTGTTTACGTAACTAAAACGTTCGGCTTTAATCGCTTAAGGCGTCTAACATCCGCTAGATTAGTGTACCGAGCAAATAAGTTGTCCCGATATTCGGCTGTTTATAGAGTCACTTTTCGTGCTTACAACATCGTCTATACACTTCAGATTCAGATCTATATGCAAATCCTCGTTTCTCCGATACCTGCACATTGGTAATTGCTAGAATAATTTTATATCGACTACGCTGAATAATAATTCGGTTAACAGGCTCAGCGCGCCCTCAAAATTAAATCCCGTAAATTCGGACGAGTTTTTTTAAGTGATTAATGAATTAACCTTATAGGAATATTTATAGATAATAAATTTTTCGAAAAATTGTTCTGAATATAAACGTAATTAATGAACGAATCGAAACAGTCGCGTCTTATCATATTTTTTTAGATTATATTTTTAAAAATTCGATTAACCCTCCGGTGGTCGCGCTTTTAAGACTCACACCGACCATCGCATCAGCGGTGTTTACACCGCTATTAGTATACTCTATCTAACTCTATATTTATCGATGGCTGGTTGCTAATCAAAGATTCCTCAGAGTCGCTACTATGTGGGTCGGTTTGTATGTCTTCCTCACTAGCGGTTAGGATCGTCAAAATCGTCTTCTTCATCTGACAATTCCTGAAGAATTGTGTTTATGTCTTCAGGACTTAAATATTTTCTTTTCGAAGCCCTGCAGGAAGTATCCAGTGAAAATTACTCCATGTGCAAAAAAGCAAAATAATAGATGAACAAGAAAACAAGAAACATAGCTAATAATAAGAAAGTATTAACATATTTGAGGTTACACATTCGAGATTTACACTGTTCCAACAGCAGTAATCGACTTTCAGAAAACGAATGAGAACAACTTACGCGCACCACTGCACGTTTATCACGGAAATATTGGTCTATAAGTAGTACTATATAGTCATTTTTTTTTTTTATAGTTGAATGAAACCCAATAAAAATTAATCCTAAACATCAACGATTTACTACACCAAGCTAAGCAAAATAATAAATGGAAAAAAATATTGGTAGATAAGAAAAAAATACATTTCAGGTCGCATATGCGGTGTTTATACCGCTTTATCCAATATTAACAATACGTTACACAACTAACTCAAACAAAACACAACTTATCAGCATCGTGTCAACGCCATCTACTAGACAAAGTATCGGTCTAGGAATACCTAGACGGTCATGTAGATGGATCGACTGTACATAGCGAAATATCAATAAACCTAAAAAGTGCGGTGTTTACAGTGTTTACACCGCTACAGCGACCACCGGAGGGTTAAAATAGACGAATATTACATACACGATATCACCGTTTAGATGACTACGTCATTTTTAACGTGTTATATAATAAATATTTGTTGAATCGAACGACTAAATTATTGAAAAAACAGAAAATTCGAAGTTTATATACCGTTCGGGAAATAGGGTAACGAATGTAATGATTATTATTTATAATGATTATTATTTATAATGATTATTAGGGCCATAAAAAATGGCTGGTTAAATTTTCACTGGTAAATGTACAAATTAATTGTAATCAGGTCGTTTTAGGAAGACGAGAGTCCAAATTAATTCCTTTCCTTAATTACATACGCCGTGGGTTCGTTGTTCGGGCGTTATAAAAATAACTGAACTCAGTATGAGGTGGGGAGATATTGCGCGCATTACGAAACATAAATGCCGAATCATTCAGAAGCGATAAGAATTCGTGAAATTATTGCAAACTGCGTCACAGCGTCAATAATACGTCATGATTATGCGCCGCAGCATCGTCACGGGATTCGGGGGATTTTTTGTTCTTAAAGAATCGTTTACGGTAACGAACAAGAAACTTGGGAATCTTCGAAAGATAGAAATAAATTGAAAGTTAGGCTGGTACGTGTTAATGAAGGTTATCGAAGGTTATATATACATATGTATAGTGGCGCACCCAGGATTACCAAAAAAAAGTATAAAATTTGTAATACACATGAATAAAATATACAGTCGAATGTATAACAAAATCAAAACAAACTATAAACGATCATGAACAACGAAACAAGTAATAATTACAATAAAAAAACCCACTGGTCATGACCTGGGTTAGTTTAGAATGCCGAATGGCCAAACCAGCGGCCATTTTTTTCTTTGTGTTGACCAGTCAGCTGGACTTTCGACGAATATTTTCTGACAGTTCTTTTTGCAATCTAGGGTATATATATATATATATATATATATATATATATATATATATATATATAAAAAGTTGAATATATTGGAGAGTAGTGATTTTATTAATTAATTATAAACAAACAAAATAAAACACAATCACTAAAAGTTAAAAGATGTAATAATTTTTAGTTCGCGTTTGAAAATGACGTAACTGTCGAAAAGCTTCGCGATTAAAAACTTTTAGTGATTGTGTTTTATTTTGTTTGTTTATAATTTTATATATATATATATATATATATATATATATATATATATATATATATATATATATATATATATATATATCATCGTCTTTGAAATAATAAAAACATGAAAAGGAAACAAATAATAAAAATAATAAAAGGAAATTAATAATAAAAAAGTACATATTCACATTGATAAGAAGATAACATGTGTTTCTAGCGTTCATTCTGTGCGATAGTTGTTTCAATCGTCTGTTCGAAAAATCCCCACTGATTATTACTTCGTCATAGTGAAGTCAATCAGGTATTTTTATTATCTTATCTAATAACATTAGTCCATCTTTGTATTCTCTAAATTGATCGTTAAGTAATTTTAACGCATTATATATTTATTTTTGCACTAGTTCTTTTCCGTCGGTACCCTGGTATTGAATACAAACCAGCGGCTACTATGAATACCCTCACATCTTTAAACTCTTCAGTTCCTAATAAACAAACCTATTCTAAAATATTCAAATATTTACCTAAAAAAAAACAAGCAATACTTTTCAATGTCGTCAATAATGTAAAATTCACCGTAAGCAATATATTAGGACCGAAAGCACTTATCGCTAGTTCCAGAATATCCAATAATCGTATTTGCATCTATCTAGATAGTGTAAATACCGTCGAAAATTTTGAATATAAAGAAGTAAACATTAAGGGAACAATTATTCCAGCTAGAAAACTAATTTCAAATACAAAAAGAATTATTTTACCTAACGTCCATCCATGTATTTTTAGATAATAATATAATAATTGATTTGCTAAAAGAACCGAATCTCAAACCAGCGTCTGCAGTTCATTATTTGCATCGTAGTTTTGAAAATGGTGATGATTACTCACACATGATAAATTTTTGACGCTCAATATTATGCCGAAAACACGCCTCATATTCATTATATCGCTGCTAAAACCTGGTAAAAGTTCCTTTATTTCCCGACAGTTACAGGCCAATCTCATTTACCTCAGTTGCTTGTAAAATAATGGAGAAAATTGTCAACAAACGACTTCAATGGTACATTCGCGTAACCTTTTATCGTACATTCAATGCGGATTTAGACCATTGCGCTCAGCAAGTGACCAATTACTCTACTTGCAAAATAACATCTTAAACGCGTTCTCAGACAAAAAACACTTACTATACTCTTCGATTATACGAAAGCTTTCGATACAATACAGAAAATTATGGAACAACTATCCAACTGGAATATTCGAGGTCGTTTACCTAAGTTCATACACAATTTTTTGTACAACAAGAATTTTAGGGTTGAATTCGGAAATGTAATATCCGCCAGTAAGAACCTCGCAAATGGAATTCCACAGGGTTCTGTTTTAGGATCGTTCCTTTTCAACGTAGCTAATAATTTGATCGTAGATGTTATCACAACTCCCGTTCATGCAGCACTATTTTAGTAATTTTTATTAGATGCAAGGACATATCCGCTGGAGAAGCTGTATTGCAACGTACAATCAACAAATTAATCGAATGGTCCGTGCATCATAGATTCACGTTTTCAACTTCACTAAGGCACTAAATTTCTGCAGATTGCGCCATTGTAGCCATAAACTAGGTGCAAAACTTAAATAATCTTACAATTCCATCAGTGTACTACATCAATTACCTTGATCTTATTTTCGATAATAAACTAACATGGGAATACCAAATAAAAGAATAAAAATAATTCGCAAACTATCGCATACTGATTATGGCGACGACAAAAATATGTTTCTAAATAAGGCTTTAATACGTTCACCACATTTCTGCATATTCCCCTGCTGGTAAAATGCTTTAACAAAGTATATCATAAAGCGCTTAGACTGACACTCGGTGCATACCCTAACAACACCCGTCATTCACTTATTTCATGAAGCTTCTGTATTACCACTAGATCTGCATGGACATTATATCTTTCTAAATTGCTATATACATTTACTTGGTTCAACACAAATACCAATGAGTGCAACGAACACCAATCATGGCCATTACAAACCATATGCGTTTAATAAATTTTTCACAAAAATAGAAAATGCAGTTAACAATCTTCAACTCCTATTCCACCAACAGAGCCGATCAACCCTTTCCTAACTCCTTCTTGGCAAATCCAAACCGTTTTTATTGATACTTCACTCCTTATGTACCGCCACTCCGCAACACATGTATTAAAAGAAGCTTTTCAGAACCTTCTTTCAAACTTCATAGAATGTACAGTGCTCTACACTGGAAAACATCAATGGCTGTGGTTGCGCCATTATACATAACGATGATACAACTTATTATCCTCTACCTTGCTACTTTTCAGTTTTATCATTCGAACTCTTTGCTATTATACAAGCTGTATTGATAGCTACACACGTAACCAGTGCTAAAGTAGCTATATTTACGGTTTCCTAATATTCGACTCGTCAAATATGCAGTAAATCAAAAATGCTTCATCCTATAGCTGAAAAGATTATTTCATTATCTCGGGAAAGAAAAATAAAAGTCCATGCAATCTGGATACCTAAACACAGCTGTATAGGCCAAAACGAGAAAACAACCCCGTCCGACAAAAATGCCTCATACATGACACCAGTTCAGTTTCTAGCGGTGCCATTAAGTGGCATACTGAATCTACTAAAAAAAATTGCGCTATCAAACAAACCATGACTCGATTTTCATAATTACTGCAATTCAGCGGAGCCTGGCCGATCCACCTTAGTGCGTCATCACACAGAGAAGTAGCACTAACAAGAGTGCGGGCCGGTCGTTCCACTTCATCGTTTTAGTTTTGTTAACGTTTATAGTCGTATCCTATTTTTCACTAGATTTATTTAATTTAACATTGCTTGCATTTGCTTCACAGATCCTGCTAATAGGACTTTATCGTCGGCGTAACTGATGCAATTGATTATTTTGCCACTTATTTTAAACCGTTGGTGATGTATATTAGCGTTCTTCATTATTTCTTCTGCGTATATATTAAATAGTCTAGGGGATAAAGGACAGCCTTGTCGAACACCCTTCATTATCTTACAACGTTTTGTGGAATATTTGTCGTCTACCTTTACATTTGCAGTTTGTTCCCAATATAATGTCTTCAGTAGTCGTAAATCTCTGTTGTCTACACCATATTTTTCGAGTGTCTGAAATAGTTTCTCATGATTAACTTTGTCGAACGCCTTCTCGTAATCGATGAATCAGCCTATCACATCTCTTTTAATGTTTAGAGCTCTTTGAATGATTATCTTGAAAAGTGCTATGGCATCTCTTGTGTGTCCCTCTTGCTTATG
This sequence comes from Coronaproctus castanopsis, assembly GCA_032883995.1. Lineage (NCBI taxonomy): Eukaryota > Metazoa > Arthropoda > Insecta > Hemiptera > Monophlebidae > Coronaproctus > Coronaproctus castanopsis. The sequence continues at coordinate 192,569,563 of CM065052.1, read as the reverse complement.
AATCCAAACTGAGTTACGCTCAGTTGTGTGTCCAGTCTTTTCTCTATTCTCTTGTTTATTATGGAAAGAAATAACTTAAGAGCGTGGAAAACACTTTTAATAACGATATTTTCTGCCTTACGCAAAGTTGCCTCTTTGTTTCATACATATACAATTCAATAAACAGAACATACCGTGCAAAGAGGGCGACGATGGATTTGTTAAAGAATATAATTGTTCCATATACGAAGCTGCAGCGGCCGCATTAAGTCTGTAATCGGCAGACGGATGTTGCGGATGATGATGGTGATGGAATTCAGCACCGGCGGGATGATGTAACGATTGTAACGGAACGCTCGATGACGCTGCTGCTGTTGAGGTGGCATTCGCTGACGGAATTGGAATTACACCACCACGTCCGGTTAGGAAACCTAAATCAGTTGGAACAGCCGAAGTACCAGCACCGCCGCGTGGTATTCTGGAAATTAGAAAAACGACAAAAATAAACGGTTAAATTCATTAACTAACGACGAGAACGTAAATTCGTAGTATTAACAATAACTAATCAAATACATCCCGAGAGTAGTAATAAGAAAAAAAATTTCGTTGGCAAGCAAATTGACGAACTATGTATTAGTTTAAAATTGTGTAATGGTTCGTGTTACAATTTAAAATTTTCAAATATACGATTATGAAAAAAAAGGTAGAAGTATTTTGGGGAAACCCCTTTTTTTGTAACAATAGAATTAGTAGTAGTAGTAGTAGTAGTGTAGTAGTAATTGAGTAATAGTGGAGCATTCGCTTTAGTATGGCCTTAACGTTACAGTCAGTACGGCAAACATAGAAGTTTATGTTGCCGAATATAATCCAATAATATGTACAAGAAACGGAAAAGAGCGAATTTTAAGAATTAGATAGTGTACATAACTATCGCAGTAGACAAGAGGCAGTTTAAAACTTACAAATACAAAACATTAAAAAATAAAGTGAGATCAATAATGTCAACAACGTGCAGCCAAGTGCACGACAGGAGCCACTGAAAATAGCGTAAGACCGAGATATGACATGTAAGCGTGGTAAACGAAAATCAGAAGACATCATCAAAATATAACGGAACTGTATTTGTTCGTAACCGCTTTGGAATTATTTAGTAAAAGACTTAACGATAAAGCGCGGATAAAGTATGAGTTGAGAAAAAACGAAGAAGATGCTCGGTAGCACAGTGGAAGTACGAAGAATAAGTGATGGCAAAATTCTTAAATAACATCCAGAAGAAATAAGTTAGAAATCCGAAGCAAGAACTAAAACGATGGGTATAACATATAGAAAATATTATAAACGGTATAATATAGAAGATCGCAATATTTTATGCGTAATTAAATAAAGTGAAATAATTGTAATAAATTTGAAACAACGTCCGTTACCGCTAAACGAAATAGTTCAAATAATAAAGTAAATAAAAATTAGATACCGCGAGAATGTTTTCAAATAAGTCCGACGAGAAGATTCATTTCGTGAACTCGTTCTATAGTAGTACGAAATGAAGCTGTTTGTAATATACTTAGGTCTTTATTACAACCAATCGGTTCCTATACCGAGTAAGTTTATTAACAACGCTAGTTCCTCTGAAGTACCTAGGGTGTTATATATATATATATATAGCTCTGTTCGCGGGTTAACAAACTATAATTTATAACTGTAACGGTACTAAAAAGAAAAAAAAATACCGAATCTTGGCTGCAGGAAATAATTTACGGCTCGCAATTTGACAATATTTAACGTTTAATAGAAAATAACCGAATCAATTCTTTTTTCGTTTTTTTTTTATTTTTATTTTTTATTACTTTCTTCTTTTTTTTTTTTGGTGACTTCGTCTATACGTGGGCTTGCTAAATTAATAATCTTCGATATATATCTAATGTAATAATATTGCAAACGTATACATCAGTGTTATCGATACGGGAAAATGTAATCAATTAACCGATTCCGGGAAATCGAATTGACTCGAAAGTTGATCGACTCAAGTCCAATCGATTCCACTTAAAATCGACTAATTGTGGAATCGACAAGATCGACTCAAATTCCAAATTATATAGGTTTTAATTTCATAAACAATTTTTGTTTTTTTACTAAAATTCTATGCTTTAAAAAATTGTTAGTTTATTTAACAATTCGCCATATTAAAATTTAAAATACCAAAAAATTAAAAAACAATATTTTATTAATAATTATTTTAAATTTCGATAAATACCAATTTTTTTTTTTGCTTTATTGGGCGGAAGGCAGGAGAGGTTGTTGATAAGAATGTTTCCTGCTGATGAGAACACTCTCTCTGATGGCCCAGATGTGCCTGAAATGCGCAAATATTTTTTAACCAATTGCGACTTATCAGTTTCTCAAGCGTAGAACAAGGACAACGATCTGGTGTCTGTCAACTGATAAAGAAATATACTTCGCTCATTTCTTGGTATTCATTATTATCTATCAACTTGATCAATCAACTCATTCACTTTGAGGCATCGTTTTTCCACAAAAACCAATCGATCAACTCCGGAATCGATTCGAATCGACAGCACTAGTATACGTTGTATATAAAACTATATATATATATTTAACAAAACAAAATAAAATTGAAGATAATCACTAAAATTTTTTTTTATTACACGAATACGAAGCTTTTCGACTATTAAGTCATTTTCAAGCTTTTGTTAAAAATTTTTTAGTGATTATCTTCAATTTTATTTTGTTTTGTTAAATTCATAAATCACTACTCTCCAATACATCAACATTATATATATATATATATAGACGAGTCCAAGCTCGACGGAATATGTACGATAAAACGTATAAAGAATAGCGTTAGTGCGGCTAATTGCGGTTAATTCGTATATTATTTATATTATACAATAAATAATATACGATTTTAAATGAATAAATAGCTCGATAGTAGGCCTGCTACTACAAACTGAGATCAATTTTAAATGAGAAAAATCAAATAAATGTCTGTGAGGGTAAATGTACGAGTGGAACATTCAAGGAATAAACGTGTGCGTATGCGGTTGTTATATATATGTGTGTGCATGTGTGTGTGTGTGTGTGTGTGTGTGTGTGTGTGTGTGTGTGTGTGTGATCGAAGGAATAAGTAACGTTAATATAATTAAATCGCGCGAATCGAGAATGTATCGCAAATGATGATAAATGTGACGAACGTGATTTGGAGGATATTACATATTAAAATATAAGTTATACCAGATATGAAAACGAAATGTTGTAAAATAGACTAAGAGAAATTTTTGCAGTAGATACAATGAATACCAGCTTGCTTGAAGAGGGACTATTTGTGATAAATAATGTAAGAATTGCACGAATTAATGCAAAAATATCGAAAAACAAACATTCTGCACTCGTGGCCTAACGGCAATCGACCTCTAGTAAAACTAGCCATCTAATTGGCCGGTAATCCATTCACATCGACTTGCTCAGAATGTTTCGTTTGAACGGTCCTCGAGCATATCCACCTTAGGCAACGATCGCTATCAAAATTCCAAGTTAATAGCGCTTTACTTATTTTTCAATATATAAATAAATAGACATATTTGTTTTTTTTTTCTTTTATTAATATTACACCGTCGTGATATTAGAATAGACAGTTATTATCTTTCATTCTAAATACCTCCGTTACTTATTTACTATAAGCATATTTTTCACCGTAATAAAATATCTCGATTAACACCGGTTTCGCATGTTTATAAAGTTCTTTCTCAAAACGATATAAAAGATTCGCAATAGAACTAACCGGGCGTGAGATATTACAAACGAGTAAAAATCGCATCAACCGGAAAAAATAAAACAGGTAAATTATTTTGGCATATTCGTCCGACGGATCGAGACGGATTAGAATTCGGTTTTCAACCGCACCTGTCGATCGTCTTCTAAGGAGTTTCTGAAATCGGTCGATAAAGAAAAAAATATATATATTACACAATGTACGAAACGAAGTGTAAATTTCCACAATATTAGCTCGTAATCTTACGATGTAAGGGATGAAAATTAAACTGAATAATGAGAAACTATAAATTATATATATATATATGTGTGTGTGTGTTAAAAAATACAAAATAAACGTTGCTACATACGCGAATAATCGCTATAATCATCGGAATATAACGTATTCAGGTGAAAGCGACGGGAAAATCACATAGTTTGGGGCTTGCCAAAAAATGCGCGCCGTTGACTGAATTAACTATCCAACCTTCCGATTGCGGGGTAGGCAACATAACCCACGAACTTTCTAATGTTAAACGTACAAGCACTTTTTTTATTTTTTTATTTTTTAGAACAACAAAAAATACTTTAACCAAAACCACTTACAATAATCGAAAACTAAAATTATGCTATTATATCAATATAATAATGCCATTACATATATGCAACACTATTAATTAAGTATTACACACAAAAAAAAAACTGCTACTTTTGCTCGTACATGCGAATCACAATAAAGAAACCTGTAGTAAAAACCACGCAACTACATTTAAAGCAGTGGATTACATTATTTTCTTGCAAATTTAGATCTATACAACAACGCTGAAACAACATTTTCAAAACTTATATAACATGTCATACAGAATTTGTTGCATGATGCACCGTAGGCATAAAATTGTTATATCATACAACGGTAATTCTTATAGTTATATATATAATCATCTACATAATAATGATGACGCAATCCAATACTTAATAGGTATGTATCAGGTTTTTTTTGACAATTCTTGAGCAAACCAATACCGAGTGGTTTGTTATTGTTGTCTCAGGTTTTCTTTAATTACAAAGATGATACTCACTAACTTATTGAACGTGCAGTAGAATTAGCAAAAGATCTTTCTACCATAAGAAATTATTGACGATGTTCAAACTTGGGGGCAAATATATATATATATATATATATATATATATATATATATATATATATATATATATATATATATATATATATATATATATTCCCGTCAACTCGGGAATTGTTGGAGGATGTGAACCTCATTAACAAGAAAATGGATAGAAGCCCATTTGTTTTGCGACCAATGTGGTATGCTTGCCCATTAATTTTCCGATTTCATTATTTTTCCAGCGAGTTAGTACCAATTTACCAACAAATTTAAAATATATATATATATATATATATTCCCGTCAACTCGGGAATTGTTGGAGGATGTGAACCTCATTAACAAGAAAATGGATAGAAGCCCATTTGTTTTGCGAATGGTATGCTTGCCCATTAATTTTCCGATTTCATTATTTTTCCAGCGAGTTAGTACCAATTTACCAACAAATTTAAACTGGTAACAGAGTTAAGTAGAAGCCATGTTACAATGAAAAATTTTCGTCCCCCAATAGGATTCAAACGCATATCGTGTAAGCAGAACACTCGGACACTGCCACTATATCAATACATATATATCGTTTTACAGTATTTCCTCTAGTTATGTATTTTCAATTCTTGTTTCGTCATTTGCCGCATATTTATTTTATTGGTATTTATCAGCTGCGCATATCCGCTTTATCATTAGTTTATACCGCCGCGGAATTTTGCTGGCGCCGGTGTGGATGAACAGAGGCGGAAATTCAGCTTAACGAAGTAATGCGTATTATCTCAGCAACGATACGGCTTCCCATTCTTACGAACATTCAACCGCCTCATATTCGAAGAACCGACTCGTTGAAAAAGAACTCAGCAAAATTCGAAGAAAATGAAAATTTACTAATTACAACATTTATAAGAGAAGCTCCTAAAGTTAGATTAAAATCTAGGAAATCCCCATGGACAACTTTGGATCAAGCACGATTTGCATTCGATTGGAAAGAACGGTGGACCAAAGATTCATAAATGGATCCCTCGTCGAAAACCCTACGGAGCAACATCTAGGAATGGAACTTCGACGAAAGGAATAGCGACTCTTGAACAGAATCCGAACTGGTCATGGTAGATGCGGTCACCTCCTGCAGAAGTGGAATATTTCTGACTCGGCTAGTTGCTGTTGCGGACATCCCGTGCAAATAATCGCATGCTCCATATTATTTCAAGAGCCGAAAAAATAAAATTACAAATTATAATATTAAAGACTGAAAGTATTGCACGAATTAACTTATTCAACAGACGTTATATACATTAGGACGTCCGATAAATATCAAATAATTTCTCATAACGTTCGAAGTAACGTACGAATTAACAAATTAAAATGGACTTACACTTTAAATATCGAATATTAAATATGATAAGAGGGAAAAAAAATTATCTTTATCCTAGGATGTCAATAATGGCCGCGTAATATAAATCTACAGAATGTACAATAATAATAATCAATGATACTTAATCAATAATACGATTATAATGATAATAATCGCAAAAATTATCATTATACCTGCTTATAACTATCTATATAAAAAGTCAATAAAATTAATGCGACCGATGACAAAGTAACAAAGTCACGGATCCGAAACAAGAGTAAGATATTTACTTACCGCCGTAAAAAGTACATTAAAAGGCTATTATAATATAATGTGTGCTCACGTAAACAAGCAAACGTGGAAAACTTATTATATATATATATATATATATATATATATATATATATATATATAATATGTATGTATTTATAAGTGGCCGTTAACCAAGTCGTTTAACCCATAAATTGTCATCGCAGATCATTATTCGCATCTAATGTTTTTTATTATAGTCCATAACAACGCTTGTCTACTTAATTCGATGTACGAATGCAATATCGTGCTATAGTCGTTTACATTTTAATATTTCCACCCGTTCTATTTTTCTTCAGTTGACTTCTCTCGCAATGAAAAGACAAAAAGGCAAAAAAAAAATAAAAATAATCCCAGAAGTCGTAAAACATGAAATAAGCGATTAGAGTGAAAAGTGCGTACAAACCAGGCATTTTCGCATTAAAATCATTTCAACGGAACAGGATTACTGGAACAACGTAATAAAATATAATGTACTCTCTACTATAAAGCAACGTTCTCTATAGATACAGTACATATAATATATATCCACACACATGCACACAATATATATATATATATATATATATATATATATATATAAAATAAACAATTAATATATGCATGTGTACACAACATCCTCTATTATTTGTATCAATCGAAAATAACCATTCCTATAGTAGTGTATAGCTAATATTTAGATGTCGTCGTGGCCGGTAATTAAACACACGTAAATAGTGTAATAGTAGTCGTAGTAATGACAGATACAATAATATCGAAAATAATTATCAATAATGAAATAATAATCTTAACAGTCCCTATATTAAATATTCCGCGTTAAAGCACACGGGTCGTGTATTTAAGGACCCCCTAAAAAAACACACCCATTTGTACTGTACTTAATAATACTTTGTCGGCTATATTAACTCGCTATTAAATACAGCCATTAGTAGTAATAGTAATTTAATCAATTTATTTTCTTCTTCTTCTACGCGTTCTTCTCAATTGACGTCCTCTATATTAGCACCACGTGTTGACAGAGTCTATCCATTGTCTTCTTGGTCGGCCTCGTGGCTGCTTTCCTCCGTGGTCGTACTCCATTAACAACTTTACTCGGTTGATGTCAGCTTTCCTCATGATATGACCATACTATCGCAATTTCGTCTGCATAGGTACAACGCCTATACGCTCCCTTATGTCATCATTTTTGACATGGTCAAAGCGTGTGTAGCCGAGAGATCAGCGTAGCATTTTCATTTTAGTCACGTGGGGCATTTGTTCAATTTTTGCAGTCGTCGACCAGCATTCAGCCCCGTATAACATAGCAGGTCTAATAACCGTTTTATAAATCTTCCCTTTAAGATGTATTGGAATCCTTTTGTCGCATAGCGCACCAGTTAATTGCTTACATTTCAAGCACGCTATTTGATGCTGGTAGTCTATATCGCATTGTGTGTCTCCCTCAGAGATAATATTTGACCCTAGGTATTTGAATTTAACCTTAGTACTATATTATCTATTTTTATAGAGATTCATCTGTCCGTATTCAATTTAATCAATTTATTACGATAATAAAATCGATAATAATAATAATAATAATAGTTTTAATTAACAGTATAGATAATTATTATTCCGGGTTCAGTACCCGCCTATTTATAATAAAGTCATATGCGTACCTAACTGCATAACATATATATTAGTGTTTTGAATATTTTGTGTACATAAAAATATAGTATGATAAGCCGTGCATATATATATATATATATATATATATATATATATATATATATATATATATATATATATAAAATCAACCATAATAAATGATATTTCAAAAGCGTAATTATTTAATAATTTTATCTTTAATTCTTACACATGTAGTATTACAGTAACGGCCATGACAGGTTGAAATTTTGTTTGATAAATTAGAAAATTAAAAATAATATCTGAATGTAAACGTCTGTATCCAAAGAAATAAGCATGATATCGAAAATTTAGAACAATTCACGAAATATTTATTTTATATAGGTCGATTCATTTTTCATAAATTTATATATATATATATATACATATATATATATAATATATATTATATATATTATATATTATATATAATATATATATATATAATATATAATATATATAATATATATATATAATATAATCAAAGGTAATTAGGTTTTAATTATTTGACTATTGCCATTTTGCATTTCAATGACTCTGATTTTTCCCTTCAAATGTTCGTTAACTATCGTAATCGTCGAATAGTTTTCTTCTTCTTCTGCTTCCATTTTGTTATTCCTTCGTTTCTTCGTTAAATCTGGTTCTCATCCCCATTATCTTTAAATTTCTATTCTTTTTCTCCAGTTATTCTTCGGATTTTTTCCTTTGTAACTTTATACCTCCATTTAACCCAGTATATGGGACATTAAATTTTAATGTTAACAAAAAAAATTTTATACGTGAATTTTTTCAATTTTAAAAATATCTGTATAAATACATTGAAAATTATCTAAGGTTCACTCAAATATCGTAATAAAATTTACAATTTAATGTTAATATTTTATAATGTATAACTGAAAGTGTTCAGAATTTTACCGAAATTGAGCCGCAATTATGAATAGTTTTTTGTTATCGTAATATAAAAGTTAAAGCTTTTAAGAAACTATTTCGGCGGTATTTTATTTTATTAAACGAGCAATTTACGTGTAATATTCCTAACGATTTGAATGAAATTTCGTACGCACCTGTAATTTAATTAATTAACCCTTTCGGTAATACATTATAAAATCTTAATATTAAATTATAAATTTTATAATGGTGTTTATACTACAATAATGCTTCTTAGGTGACACATTAGATTATTTCCAGTGTGTTTATATAAAAATATTTTTAAACTCGAGACGTTTCATGTATGAAAATTTTTGTTAAACATTGAAATTCCACGTCCCATATAGTGGACATCGCGACTGAAAGAGTTTGTATAGACATTACGAATTTTGAAATTTTGAGCCCCGATCTGGAATATACCAATCATTAAAGCTTTGGCGTTCTTTTCCGCGTCGTCATTTTCCGCGATATTTATCTAAAAAATTTGTTGATTTTTACCGCGCATCAATTAGTAATAATAATTACAATTTTAATATTTCGCGTACAGTTTCGTTTTAAAGTATTCCGGATTTTCCGGTGTGATGATTTTTAATCTACGAACGAATTAAATTACCGAAAAAATAATCCGATCGAAAAATTCCAAAATTCATTTATAAGCTCCCTGATAAGATTCGAAATTAAAATTTTTGGTTATCACTTCGGAAATTTATGAAACGAAGTTCGTATATAAATAGTTCGATTTTTAAATGATTCTTATCTACATACATTTTCCGAAAAATTCAAAAAAAAAATTGAACAAGTGCACTGCCGCCCAGATACTATTAACTAATAATTAATTTATTAATTCCGATTTCTAAAATTTATATTTACCGTAATTATTTTTAAAACAGTTTTTTAGTTTTAAATAAATCACGCTGTCTACACCACGCATTCGATCTTTGTCGATTTATTCGGACGCTTATAAATTATCTAATTTTTATTTAGCGAGCTTTTTCCGTTTTTTTATTTATTTATACACGATTCACATAACAGCTCGTGCCAGTTAAAACGCTGAGAAATAATTAAATACAAGTTAAAATTGAATTAAACCACGAAAATAAAAAAAAATGATACTAAATTATTGGAATAATATATATATATAGAAAAAAACGCGTATACAACTCCATTTAAGTGTATAGATAAATATAGTCAACTACACATCGGAGTATACACACATAAGCAGTCGTATCGCAATTAATATCCTATCTATTTTGGACTCTGTATCGAAATGATTTTGACGAATACTCAACTACCATTGTAATAAACATTCAGTTAAATTTAGGAAAACACGATAAATTTAAAAAATAACGTTATAGTTAAATACAGTGTACGAAAATTTATTACGCGGGAATCAATTGTGCTCGCCGTTCGCGAATATAATAAAATTTTAATAATTTGAATAATAACAATAACAATTAATATAGGCTGACCCAGAGAAAACGATTTTGTTATTTTATTTCTGTATACTTTGTTTTTTGAACATTTATGTTAATATTTTATCAGATTAAATAATTCGTAATCGGTTTTAATTTAATATTGAAAAAATTTAATACCGACAGCCTTATCAAACGATACGTGATCTCTTCAAATCGAATATTTAGCTCATACATAATAAATATATATATATATGTGTGTGTGTGTAGTAGTATACTTTTTCTCGAAAATTGACAAAATCCGGTTTTTTCGAATGGGAGATTATACCAATCGGCTGATAGAAACAATTTTAAACGAAAATCCAAAAATAAATAATAATACACGGGATAGAACGAGCGATCATTAGTGTTCAAAATTAATAACAATTAATCGATAGGGCGGGGGACGCCATATAGTCTGCTTCGAGATAATCCAGAAGAAATTCCTCGGAGTCGTATTTTTTAATTAGTTTTTTTTTTTTATTCTTGGAGTAAACAACAAATTATAAAAGAAGATCGGAAATAGGGAGAATATGGAAGATAAAGAAGAAACGACTGACTAGGAGGGTGAAAACGTGATGTCCTTTGATCTGCTGGAATGATTCGATTCTTTGGATTCTTTAAAATATATATATATATAAAAGATAAATAAATGGAAAAACATATGGTGTAAAACAACGTCTTACAACGCACACATATACGTAAAAAGAAGACGACATCTTTCTTTCATTAAAATAAGAAAAAAATATAATAAAATAAAAACCTCGTAGTTAAAGAAGACAAGAATCTTGCTTTTCAAGAAGAAATACTTATAGGAATATATATTACACACACACATATATATATATATATATATATATACATGGCTTGTGTGTAATGTGTCTGTAATGTATGCGCTAATATGTGTGTTAGGTAGCGAGTGGACGTGTGTGTGTAACATATAAAACACGTTAATAAAATCTGTCGTAACACGGCGTGTTGCGCATAGTCAGGAAGTGTACGAATGTGTATCGAACTATATTTTTTCTATTTTTTCACGTCCTTTCGTTAGTTCGTTAGGCAGTTAACGGTTGAAGAAGATAACAATATATGAATGGAACTCCGACCGGAGATAGATATAACTAACACACGCCTAGTAGTAAACACCGACTCGTATCTATATATAAATATCTTACGCGAATAGAAAATACCGCTTTAAGGATGATTACTACGTTAGTTGATCAGTGGTGGTGTATTTTCGAATTGAAAGACCTTATTAAAAACGAGAATATCATCGGCTTGTGAAACAGACTTTATAAAAAAAAAAAAAACACTAGATAGGTCCACCGTCCGGCTCTAACTAGTAGTAAAGCTGAGAGACAGATTTATTCCATCTTGTTTTTGGAATTCTCCTTCCTGGAGTCGTCAGATACGCCGCTAATTCTATACATCTATCTCGGTTAGATTAATATTATAAACGGGATGTGATATTCGGGAAAATGCTTCGCAAGGAAAGCTGTAGCGCTCGAGTGGAAGAGAGAAACGTGGAAGATAATTATTCGACAGCGGAAGAACAAGCGACCGAAAACCGATGATGACGCCTTTCATCTGGGAGAGATAGAATTTTTTCTAAAATCTCATCTACGTATTTTTCAGTTTCAAAAGGCGACGCATTAATTAAGAGGCAAACGGTTTCACGTATTCACCTCATTAGTCGATAATTTATGTATTTCTCGAAAAATGAATCGTCTAGTATCAGCTACAGCATCGTAATTATCATTATCACGATTATCGTCGGTTGTGTATTTATTATAATGCTGGCGAGGAAACGGGTGTTCGAAAATTAGCGGTTCCACCGATATAGGGTGCAATTCTTTTCACCTACTTTTATTATTATTATTATTATTATTATTATTATTATTACTACTATTATTATTATTATTAGTATTGTATTATACGAATAAGTGTGTACAGCGTGTATATGTAGGAATGTTGATGCATATATGTGCGCATGTATAAATTTATTTACTTGATATTATTTTGTTATTAAATTTCGTATTTACTGGAATACTTAATATGTCTAGAGATTATTTTTATAATTGCGAAATCAATACCATTAAGAATTTCGTTGAAGCGAATTATATTATGTCTATTATGACACGCGCGTATGCGAGCTATGATTCGAACGTATATGTTAAGCCTAAGCATATGATAAGTACATTTTTCAAATTTATTAACACACTTTACTTTCGTTATTAATATTATTACCATTACTAACGTTGTCGTTATTATTGTAATTATTATTATCATTACTGTTAGTGTTGTTATTATTAGTAGTATTATTATTAATATTATTATTAGTTAAACTTCATAATTATAGGGTATGCAGTCCCGTTTACCTGGTTCTTTAAGATTGCGTTTGGTGCGCGTAAGACTTTAACGTCAAATCGTCTTTGTGGGGTACATAAATATTCGCATGTGTGTGTGAGTGTGTGCATACGTATAAGGTATGTATATGTTTATGTGTGTATAATTATTTGCCGTTATTTGTATATATGTATCAGAAGAAGATGATTATGTGTTATTACTGTTTCACCACGGTTTATTTTGTTAGTTTGAGAGTGTATCTACATTTACTTAATTTATTTCGCATTTTTACTTATGTTTTTCGCGCGCATTGTGATTATTTCAATTTGATTTGTATATAATTAAATAATTTATTAAGGAGCGTTTTATGATTTGTTTATGATTTTCCGTTTATTACTAACACGTTTGTAAATGCTACAATTTTAATTTATTAGCCGGCGCTCGCGCAGTTTATGCGCATATTCGGTCTATGTTTTATTTTCATTGTATGTAAACTTTTTAATGAAATGTCATAATAATAAATTGAAATTGAAAATTATTATTATTATTATTATTATTATTAGTGATGTCGGCTAAAAAGCGGGATATAACGGATGTAAATGTTAAAGTTAATGGAAAAAGGTTAAAAAAGTAAATTGGCATAGATAGCTGGGTAGCATAATTGATCAAGATGCAAGAAGTGAAAAAGACATATTGACTAGAATTAGTCTAGCAAAAATGGCTTTCAATAAAAAGTGATCTTTACTAACGTCGAGAAATGTAAAAAACTAGGAAACACTTTGTTGAATCATACGTACGGAGCCAGAATAATAGGCGGATAGGAGGACGATCAATCGTCAAATGTATAAAAAAATAGAGGCCTTCGAAACTAGGTGCTGGCGTAGATTGCAGAGAATTAGTTGGACAGAAAAAGCGACAAACGAAAAAGTTTTTAAAAACAAACGAATCGAGGAGCTTAATTCAGAAGCTAAAAAAAATGTAAACGAATTAAATGGATAGGCAACTTATATCGACACACAGTCCAAGTTTCGTAGAATTGAAGTGAAAACGGAATGAAAACGATACGGTTGAAGGGCAAGGAGTAAATATATGAATCAAAAGAAGACACGGCAGCAATAAAGTTATGCAAACCTTAAAAGAAGGCTGGAAAAAAGACAATTTTAGTTGAACTCGCTGGGATCATCAGTCGTAAAAATGATCCACCTATCTACGGATTGAAGAAGACGTGATATCATTTAAGTGTTATGTCGTTATTATTATTATTATTATTATACCAACCTGTTTTGACTTATGGAATACTTCATTGGGGTGGTATGGCAAATTACTATATCAAACTCTTAAGAATTCTACAAAAATCGATTTTAAATCTAATACTTCCAAAAAATAGTGATAAACTAGATAACAAGTTTTTAAGTGTAGATAGTTTATATAATCTGCACATATTACTGTTTGTATTAAAAAATTTAAATAAATTTAATGCGACGAATTAAGCAATAGCGGTTGGCTGGTGAGATTAGAGCGGTGGTACCTAGTTACAACAAAAATAGAATGCGTATGCAAGCTGTGTATGTCGGTGCCGTTAAGTTCAACAGGTTACCTAAAGAATTAAAAACTGATCTTATTAATTATAAACGTAGACGTAGAAAATTATTAATTTTGAATACTTACTAGCTAAGATTTGTTAATTATAAATTAATTAGATTCGTAATATTTTTAAGTTTTGTAATACAAATACTTGTCAATTTAACATACGCATCGTTGTAATACCGACAGTCTGATTGGCTCGTGTGCATACCTATTATATCTCATATATTTTTACTTAGTTTTTTTAACAAAAAATGTACTACATAATAAAGTAACAATTTCGTTTTGAACAGTACTATCTTATGTTTCAACCTTTAACTTAATTGCAGTTTCAATGTGTGTAACTAATTTTTAAATACCCAAGAAGCCGAATGAGAGTGGATGGGAATGTTTGAATGTTTATCGGCAAATGTGTATATAATTTGAGTGATAAAACTTATTATTAATCTATTTAATGTAGACGGTCGCTTATTATACAATATCTTTGTGGACCTGGTACACGTGCAGAATTATAATCGGGTTATATGTTTACATAAATATAGTCTAATCTATTAAGTTCTCTATTACGTATAAGCTTCGTTTAAATATAAGTTCACATTTTTATTTATTTTTAAATTTTTTGTTTTACTTCTTTGAAGAATGCCCCATATGTTATGTTTCGAACTGGTTTCTTTAATAGTATATTTCATGTTTGTATATATTCAAATGTATTGAACAAAAATCAACTAAATTGAAATTATTATTATTATTATTATTATTAGTGCTTTATTAGCTTATTCGTTTTTTACTCTATTTTACTTGTTTATTCGTTTTTCAATTTGTATTTCTTATTTTATATTTCTTCTTTTCATCATCACAATTTTAAATTTACTGGTGTATTGTATCGAAATTGAAATAAATTTGATTTGACGATTATTATTACCGTTATCGTTATTATTATTATTATCATTATTAAACAGCATAGATAATTGTTGAATTTATTATTATTATATATATATATAATTATATTTATATTAAGTTAGCTATTTATTGTAACAAGTTATACGTAGGATTGGACATATTGCAATTCCAATAAATCTCATAGACAATCTCCGGACCACAGATATTCAGAGATTGAATATTAAAAAAATGCAAGATTATCGACGCATGTGTATACAATGATAAATAAAAAAGCTTCAAATAGAATAATTAAACAGCAAAAGAAATCACTAAGAATTCTTCAAGAATGTATAATCAACTTAACTCTTGCGGCATATACGAATTACAATTTAAGGAAAGCTGTAAGAAATGATGCTGCTCAGTGTTCACTAGTAAAAATAGAAAATAATGAATGGAAAGAAGCGATAAAAAAAAAAGGTGTAGTACTCGCTAAGCTCTCAAAAATTTTCCAATACAACAAAAAACCGACAGAAGAAGATATAAAAAATGTAATCGCCATTTAAAATGAGATATAAAACGCATATCAACTACGGATGCGACGAGGTATATACAAAAACATCTTCCTCGGAAAAAGAAAAATAGCCGGGTATGACTTAATTACTGCAAAAATACTATTGATAAAGCTATTAACATACACTTTCTTATCGGTTATGGTTATTCGCCTCCATGATAATGTTACAAAATCCAGGAAAGCATTATGTAGTTCTATTAACTACCGTTTCAAAGTTATCTGAAGAACTGATCATTAAACAGAATTAAGCCAATTGTTTAAGAAAATAAAACAATATCCTATCGTCAAATATAGTCTGAATTTAAATACCAGTGCGCCGTTGTCAAAAAATGCATAGAGTAGTCAACACCATCAACAATAGAGTACAACATCGTAATATCTTTAGATATAGGAAAAAACATTGGATAAAATGCGGTACATAGGTTTATTATATAAACTGAAACAAAACCTGCTGCATCAGCACCGTTAATAAAAAGTCATATGTGACGGATAGATACTGTCAGGTGAACATATAAATGATGCTCATTCTGACATAATTGCTAGAGCGCTCGAATCCCAGCTTTTCGATATAAAGATTTTCATTACTACATGAGTCTTACATTTTCACGAAAAAGGTATTGGTATACCCAACTCCGTATAGCATCATATGCGCGCGCATCTGCGTTTTATATAAGAATGCTAGCCCATTTTTGTACGTAAGAATAACATCAAATGGCTAGTCACGATCTTGAGCAACGAACAACACAAGAATGATGTTACAAATATATGCTATATAGTCAGAGGTACTACAAAGCAGTGTATCAGTTCCACTATATTGTACTAAATTTACTTATCATATTCTCGTGGCAATATTATTGTTAAAACTGAAGGTCTTCAAAGTCCATCTTAAAACATCTAAAGAAATGATTCGATAGATGGAAGATGACGGTGAATAAGTCAAAATCCTTCATCCAATACAGCAACATATTTAGGATTGCATTTGGTTCTCAAAGTCTTAGTTTGGAATCATAATAACTTGATCTTAAACGTCGAAGTACGAACTGATTTACGAATAAACGTCACCACTGTCTGTAATAAACAATGTCTACAACGTGGACATATGGACATATGAAGTAGAAATTTACGGAACAGCTCAGCGTTTTAATGGAACGCCATGCAGTGGTGATTTACACAAAAATCTACGGATATCAACTGTAAAACACGTAGTATGCATCCAAGAAATCATGTTAATCCACTATACTCTAAAGGATAACGCCGACAATTTGAACAGAACTTCGGAATTTAATTTGTTGCGCTGAAAAATAGCCGACTGATTATTGTCCACCTAATCGGACTGACTGTAGGTTAAAATTTGTTAAATACGTTTAAAAAACCTACAGTATTTCGAACCGATTCAAATTCTACTTTTCGCATTATATTTGACGTTCGCTGTTCCAATCAATAAGGCCTTGTTCGTTGAAACCACTCTCTCTCTCTCTCTCTCTCTCTCTGAACATAATAATGCGAGTTTCAAATAACAAATTCTTGCTGTTCTTAAATATCAGTTTTTATCCACTAATTTCGCTTAATCTCACTTCCCATCTCATACCTTCCATGTCTCAACAACTATTTTATAGAAATACTATCTTCTTTACGAAAATATCAAAAATCTTTATGACCCCGCCTAATTATTTTTAGATGTTTTTGTACTAATTCTGACCCATCTGTTCTGTAGTGTAAAAACGGTTGTCCTAACATAATTGACAATGTTAAATTTCATTAACAATTGAATTATCGACGGATGTAAATACTAGTTCTTAAACATGCATATATACACATACGCATTTCCCGAATGTCTTTAGTCGAAATAACATTCGGTATACACTAAACAGTATATTTGTTTTTCCATATACAAACCTGCTGCTAATGTCACTGTAGAAAACAAAATAAAAAGTACTCTTTATTGATAAAATACGTATTTACCTTTATTATAGACCAGAAAAAACCACTAGTGCAATATAGACGCAGAAAAATGAGAATAACATCGATTCCAGAAACGATACAAAAAGCCGGACAGTATGGTAAAACTACGTCGAATTAAATTAACGGTGATGACGATTAGAAAAAATTGCAGAAAAAAGTGGAATCGAATTTTTTTTGTAAACAGGAGAGATATTTTTATCGTTACAACTTTTCCGATAAAATTTAATTTTTCAACTAATATCATTTTATTTTTACTTTACTCCGTTGAAAATATAACATAAATTTGAAATCCATATTATACGTATTTTAAATTTATAATTTTTCCTTTACAGTAAAAGAATTATAATTACCTATAAAAAAATCTTAATTATACGATTATGAAGGAAAACTAAATTTTGCACAAATTAAATAAGTAAACTACCCTTCCGAAATTTAAAACGCAAACAATAATTTTGAGTATTTTGAAAATTTTCAAACAAAAATACCATATTAAAATTAATTTATATATATATTTATATATTTATTTATATATATATATATATATATATATATATATATATATATATATATAATGCGCATATATATATATAAAGATTTAGCGTATCAAGGTGTTAAATTTTGAAAATTGTCAAACAAAAGAACCATATTAAAATTAAAGTAAAAAATATAATATATATACATATTCATTTTTTGCGGTTGACACCACAAAGGTGAAGAATAACACTGTCGGCCAATTTCAAAGTATTTTTTACGACCATAATACTAATAAATAATACTTTCACAGTCAGCGCCATTATTATTATTATTATTAGTAGTAGTTGTAGTAATAATAATAGTAGTAAGAGTAATGTTTCATCGTCATTAACACTGGACGTACATCATTTTTAGTCCAACCATAAAACGGGGGGGGGGATATAAATATAAAATGAAGTTAATAGATTAGTGATATTTTTTTTAAATGGATATTTTAATTTTATACAGAACTAATAAATATTCTGCATCGTCACAGCAGGTATTAATCGTTATATATTTCCCTACGCTTTAACTAGGATAATTAAGCTGGTTTGAAAATAAGCAATATATATATATATATATATATATATATATATATATATATATATATATATATATATATATATATATATATATATATATAAAATCCTGAGTTCGCGTGGTCGCACATATATATGTATATATATATATGTGAGTGTGTGTGCGTGCGCGTTGTGTATATACATATATATGTAAAATATATGTATACGGATGAATTTCTTATTTCTTTGCTTCCTCAATTCTGATATATAATGTCGACTAATTGAATTATCTGGACAACTCCATCAAAATTTATTAATCAAACGTATAACTGCTCTCATCTTAATAACTACAACATTTTTTACGCATAAATCGATCTGTAAATTCAGTAACGTAACGCTTTGATTTCTTTTACAGGAAGACAGCAGCAGTTTTCCTGCGCGTGAAAAGTTAAAATATTGTTTTTTTTTAATGTAAAATATCACAACTAATAATTCGGGTTAAAAAATTCAGCTCTTCAATTGTTTGCTAACTATAACGACTCGGAGAATGTAACATAAATAAATAGATTAAATAAGGTACACGCGATTGTAACGAGCAATTTTAGTCGCTTTCAATAATAATTTGAATAGCGCAGGATAAAGTGATTTTTAAGAAAATTAATTGAAATCCCTTAATTTTTATATACAAAAAGATCGCACAACTTTCCAAATATTAAGCCATTATCGGGCGAACAATAAAAAAAAAAATTAAATATTAGAAATATACAAAATTCGTAAAATATATATATATACAATTTATGAAAAATATAAAAACAAAAAATAAAATAAACAGTAAATATATACTCAATTTAGATGTACAATATTAAAAAAAAAATAGCAACGTGAAGAAACAGTTTCATAAAATAATCTAATAGCGAATGTGGTAAACAAATATAAGTTTGCTATTTTTTATAATATTGCATTGATCTAAATTAAGTATTTTTAAAATATTCGTTTTTTTAATATATTTTTTATGAATTGTATATATTTATATATGTGTATTTTTTTAAGTCCGCTCGATACTTAATAGCTGAAACGCTTCGAGGTATTTTTATATAATATTTTAGTGATTTTAACTAATTTGTTGTCGTTTAATTTTAGTCGATATCGAAAGCTAGTTTTAATAATAATCGTTTTATAAATCTAATTTTGTTCTTAGCTACCGAGTTTAAATTTTTAACTTTTAATTAACGTTTAAATGCTTTTTTGCTTTTCCCCCCCCCAGACCGATTTCAATATTTATCTATTGCTGGCCTTAAATTTTAAGAAATAAATCAGAGGATTATTATTGCTAATAAAACAACCGGACACACACACACGTAAAAATATGAAGCAGTCGGTAAACATATGTTAGAATTTTCCAACCAGATTATTATCGTATTTTGTCATGGCGTAACCCAAATACTTTCTAATTCGCAATATTGTTGTTACCTCGTGGCCAAAAAAATCAGTGTTATTAGACGTGAGCATCGTGTCGTCTTTGATAGAATTAGTGTGTTCAAACATTGGAAAAGTGGTTCTATTTATAAAATAATTTTTAACTATTACAGACTGGAAAAACTGAAGTTTTTTGTGCTGATTCGTTGCTAAAGAAATAAATAGTGATCGACGATCCAAATCTCACTGCTGAAATCGACAAATCCGGAAAACTCAGGTGTGTCGAATATTTCACAGCAGTGGGTTTTTGGTGGTTACTATAGTGAAACGAACGAATGTTTTTTATGTACCAAATCGCACTGCAGCGACTTTTTTTTAGGTGATCCGTGCGTATATTCGTCGTGGAACAATGATAATCCTGTAAAGCGTATGATAACATTGCAACCATTTCAGGCGTGAATTACAAGCGTTACACAGCGAACCATTCGACGAACTTTGTGAATCCTTCTAACGCCGCGCACACAAATTCCGAAGAGATGAAATAAACGAAAATATGGAACGAGAAATTCCTATTTATGTCAGTTGTATGCGGCGTCAAAGAAATCGAAATCGCAATTTATTCGAAAAAATAATCACCGATTACATTGCATTCCAACCCCCGGCCTAAAAGCGATGAAGAATTAAAAATAAAAATATTTCTCGTCAAAAATTTAGGTCTGCAGGAGGAAACCAAAGAAGCACCAACAATGGGGAGGGATTTTAGACTTTATTTAAATATAGTGAAACCCACCGAATCAAAAATTAATCGCGTCTAAACGATTCTCGTCACAACCGCAACATAGATACAAAAAAGGCAACTAATACGAGGATGGCGGTTTGCCATTGAGTTCTCCCGTTTTGTTTACTATCGGTGCAAGCTGGGGTTCATTTTCTGACAAACTGGTAAGACGTGTCGAATTCGGATCGTTCAAGTAAAATATTAGTACTAAGTATTACCGCAATCACGAGGGCCTCTTTAATATTAAAAAAAAAAAATCTGCGCCTTGGAACGCAAGTGAAACAAACATTTTAACTAAATTCAACTAAATTCGATAGTTTTTTTTATAAATTTTTAGACATATATATATAAAGAAGAAGCCTACCTAAATGTATAAACGTGGTTTGAAACGGGTGTTGGTTGCGCGGTACATGGGAATGGGATATATATATTCCGTTCATTACTTCGTTAACACACCTAACGCAACAAAACGTGGTTTGATAGGGGGATATATATATATATATATATATAAGTTTCACTTCAAAAATAAATAAGTCGCAGGACGACTAGCGGTCTTCCACTAAAAGGAATATTTTTTTTTATCTCAATTACTTACAAAAGAAACGAAAAGAAAAAATTTAATATTTTCTTGGGGGCGTTTGATACTATGTAAAGTCAACCAATTTTATGCTATCGATAAACTTTCGTACTGAATATATAAATATTTAAAAAATAATAATAATTTTTTAATATTACATCTTTAATCTTTTACTTTCTAAAATAAATTTGGGGCTTTAATTTGGCTGGAAATATTTTTTTTCTTTATTCGTGATATTGTGACGCAGATTATTACGTAATAGTCGATAAAAGTATGAGTATCTTAGGTTAAAGGAGTCTCACAGGGCAGCATCCTTTGTGCTTTTTTGAATCCTTTATTTATATTAACGATCTACAACATGCGCTGACGATACTACACCGAGTCATGTGGAATAGACACTATATGTAGCAGATTATCTAAAAGCATTACTTTTCTCGCGCCTTAATTACCGATGCATAAATACAAAAACTATATATGCATACTTTTCAATGGACGTAGGCCAGTTGTACAACTAAAATGTTAATAAATAAAAAAATACCGTACCGCGTAATCAACAAAATAAATATCTGTTTACGATTCCGGATAATACAATAAATTTTTCACATAAAATTCGTTCCTTATAAAACGCATATTTCCATTTTTTAATCGTCAATCTGGAACGAACCATTATTATTATTATATAAATATCTGACCGCAACTTCTTTGCCTTGTTCATCTATTGACATTCTCTAAAGATTACACATATAAACACGTCTGTCCAACATGAATTAACAGCGTCCATACAAAGAGGGTAAACACTGAGTTAAACACAAATCCCAGGAACAGATAAATCAACGCCAACTGCCTGGCTTTCTGTCCTATCCAATGTAACCCACCACATATCAGAAGGAAAGAAGCTGCGATAAAGGAATGGGGTAAATATGATCGAAAAACATTGCCAATTCATCAAGATCTCAATGCACGACAAAAATTGAAATCAAGAAAACCTCCGCAAGCTACAGGACAGTTTTTCATTAAGAACAATTTTAACTCAACGGGGGCATGGAAGCAGGAGTCGGACGGAGACAACTGAGATGGTAAAAAACTGGTTGACCACCTAAAACTCCATACCACCCGGTTCTGATCTACCTCGAATAATGTAGACTCGATTGAACCGATTAAGGACGAAAGAACAGGCCAAACGCTAAAGCTTTGGGGCCTTTCCAACATCCGGAATGCCAGGCTATCGAACATATTGTAAAGGAGTGCCCTGCGAGGGCTCTACAAGGAGGCTGAACCGAGATAAACGATCTCACGTACAATGTGAGGGAATGACTCAAGCGATTGGCCATGAAGCTATAGGACGAGGCGGATATAGATCCCGTGCTCCGGGACACACGCAAAAGTTAAAGAAACTGTATACATCGCCCAAGCAGCTGGGTCAACTTTATTATATTAAACAGCCTATTTTAAAGTAATCTCATAAATTTTATTCCGATTGTAACAATCAAATACTCTCCGAAATTTGTAACTACGACTCCTTCTTCTGTGTGAACTCGCTTAACGAGTATTCAGTCCGCTGTCTCAGATTATGCCTGCTACGCCATATCAAGCCTATCCTGTGGATAGATATGAAATTGCTGTGGTTGTACTTAAATTCTTATCGTTCGTTGTTATCATTACTCGTTGCTTGGCTTTTCTTCTTTGTAATTGATTTCCATTCATTCCGGTTTGTTCCCCCAGGTGTCGTTTGTATGATTTATTCCTAATTTCTTCAAATCGTCCGCAATGAAGTCTTTATATCTTAACTTTTGACGTCCCAATGATCTTTTTTCCGTTGTTTAACACTCAGTATAGAACAGTCTTTTGTGAATCCGTTCATCATCCATACGGATCACGGATCACACGTTCTACCCACTTAGACGGTTTTTCTGATAAAAACTGTTCTATTGAACATCATCCCGTTGTATTCAGGACGTATGCGTTGATTTTACCAAACGGGCTCTTAAACGCAGGTATGTTACAGGTATAGAACGCTTCTGATATATAAGTTATTCGCGTATACTTTTATTGTATTATACTTTTCCGTTATTTTTTAATTAATGAATTTTATTTTAATATTTACGTACTTATTTTACTTTAAATTACAATCTATTTTTATTAGCGTTATCGATGGTAACGTTTTTTTTATTTAACTAATTGCCGAACGCAGTATGTTCGAGAATGTATCAAATTAAACACTATCAACAAACGTTAAAATCGTTCAATTCAATGACGATATAGCTGCGGACTGGAAAATGTGCAACACGCGCAAGCAAGAAGGTCGAAAAATTTTCAAACGGCTATTAATATCATCATCACGGTCGTATTGTTCGTTGCCCAACGTCGTGACTAGCTATTTATTTTTACGTATAAAATTAGCTAGCATTCAAGGCTCTATTTATACGACGGTGCCACTGTCTTCTCCTTTATTAATATATTAAAATCTAAATATTATTTAATAAAGAATTTTATACGCGGTGGTATCTGGAGAAATGAGATAGTAGATACTGGAAGAATACGCCGAAGTAATAGAATAGAATTAAAATGCCACGGATGGAATATATACCTCGTATAAAGCAGATAATAAACGATGAATGGCAAACACAATATAGAAAGATCAATGGAAACATCGGGACAAATACTCTTTGAAATTCCAAAAAAAAAAAAAAAAAATTATACAGAAAAGGAAGACGTGGTTTACAAAATAAAATGGACGCAGAATTTGTACGGTATATATGTCGAATGGGCGCAGGCCATATAATTCGTTAACATAAACTGTATCGAGTAATTTATGGGAATGCGGGGAAATTGGCTCAATTGAACATATTATCTGGTAATGTGAAATATATATTAACACAAGATAAGAAAAAAAAAACAGATTTAAAAAAAAATTGTCATCATTTTCTATTAACCGTATTACAGATTGTGCGCGAATCAGATCAAGAACCGGCTTACATCTTATATCAATAAAATGTAATAAAATAATCATATAAAATATAAACTATTTCGAGCAACTAATTCAACTACGTAGAATGTCTAGATGGCGAAAGGCACAGGGAGGTGAAATAAAAAATTTAAAAACAACAAATTAAACTTAATAATGTTCGGTAAATGACGAGTATAAAATATTCGGTAATAACAATTGAAAATTAACATTTTAAGGATCATTTCCGTAACCTAAAGAATAAAATTATTTATTTAATTAATAAACTGTGCATAACAATAGCGATAATTTAATCTATAATATTTAATACGAAATGTAAAAAATTAAAACATTTATAACATTAATAATTCTCTTTTCAGAGAATGATAGCGATTAAAACGTTCAAAGCGTATAAAACTACTAGCTTCCGAGGAATCAGTAGTAATAGCAGGAATTTTTCGGTATAGATTTAGAAATAACATATCGATATATTTTTTATCTCAAAAACAAGATTTAATGAATTTAATTAAACCGAATGTATAAATAGAAAATTCGAATTCGATTAAAATAAAACCGGTTAGCGCGAAATAGTTCGAAGCCATAAGAAATAAATTTAATTTAGAGTAATATCGAATTATTCGGAATACGTATATTATCGATATTTTCCGAATTTGAACGACAGACCGGATAATATTGTTCCTAATATTTATAATGCGCGATTTATTATTGTGTGACAGTTTTAAAAAATATCCGAGACGTTTTGGCATAGCAGATACAGGAAACTGTATAGCGTGTAATATCCTGCAATAATGCAATTGAGGAGTAGATTTGTAAATTAGTAACTAGCAAATATAACGAATTTAATAAGTTAGCCATCCGAGAAGTAATATTAAAAAGATGATGTTAATTTTATTTAAATATTATCGATAAATTTTTAAATTATGGATATCGGAGAATCGGAACGAAAGATTGTAAATAGAGTTTATAGCGACGATAAACGGATTGCCACATTAAATTTTCGTAACATAAATAATTATTAAATAAGAGGAAGACAAGTGGAGGCTGAAAATAAACACCTAAAAAACGAAAATGATGATACTGAGCAAAAAATATATGGAAGACTGGCGGAGAAAGTAGGCAAATTTAAATATCTTGGATGTTATATAACAGTAAATGCCGATCCAGATACATAGATTAGAGTTCGAATCGAACGGGCAGGAGCGATATTTCTCAAAATAAGGCCCCCCTATTTAGTAATAAAAACCTCGGTCTTCATATAAGGTATATAACGATGAAATGCTAATAGTCGGTGCTACTGTACGGAGCGGAAGCACGGACGCTATAAAGAAAACAATGTTAGACCGGCTCCAGGCATTTAAAATGTTAATTTTCAGAAGAATGCTAAAAATAGCCTATGTTGATCACATATCGAACGCAGATGCGAGAGCTGCTTGCAATTATAAAAAAGATAAAAACAGCATACTTAGGACATATTATGCGTAATCAGAAATACGAGATATTATAAATATTATTGGACGATAGGGGAGGCCAACGATCCAGAGGTACGGATGTCATGGATAAGAAACTTAGAGCAATGGACAGGAAAATCGAACTAATAGATTTAATATTCAAACGTTGTAGCCAACCTTCATTATCGGAAAGGCACCGAGAAGAAAAAATAAATATACAATTAAGAAACGAAAAAAATTAAATAACTAAAATTAACTTAAAATTACACATTTCCGCCGCACACACACAAACACACACTACAATACTAATGTGAAGTTTTGCATTTCATCTAGTACTGTTATAAGATGCTTGTAATTAACTTATTTTATAATATACGCCGATAACGAATTTTTCAATTTCAATGTATTTAAAAAATAATTACAAGAAAATATTAAGATTAATTTTGTTTATGCGGCAAAATCGTATTATTTCGTAATTAATTTCATCGGTTCAACCGGTATTATAATCGAAAAATGACGAACTAATAAAAATTTAATTAGTTTCCTACCGGATATAATTCCGACCCAAATCTCATGTAGGCCAGGATAGACGCCTCCAATGTAATGAACTTGTTCTCTTTCTTCCAGTAATATCTCCGTGTGAGGAATTTGCTTGTATCGCGTAAAACTAGGTAATCTCTTATTATATCCTCCGAAATCGGCGGCCGATCTGTGTATTTCCGACTCCTGGGTGCTTTAACTTCGATTTTCTCTCGTAAAGTTTATCTTGCGCCTTCCCCTATTTCCATTTTCGGGTTCACGTCGTGTATAACTATTGAAGGTTTGGCAACACATTTTTCCGGTACATGTCTGTTTTAATTTTTCTTAATATATACATTTTGAAAACTTACAGTCGTCTCATGCTTTCCGCGCTCGTAATTCATATTTTTCAACACCTAGCATCTAGTGACAAATTGAAATTAACAATACACGATCATACGTGACTCCTATAATGTAATGAAAATTCGATCATCTAGTTATTCGTTAATAGAGTGACGCTCGATTAATACGAGGACGCATCTTTTAGTTATCCGCCATTTGTTTTTTATTTTATATCTTATATTAACTTTTTTTCATATTTTTGTAACCCCAAAATCTATCACCAATTATTTTATCCAAGTCAGACGATTAACATCAACGTCCGAATATTGCGTTATGCGGAAAATGTCTGTTAAAAATTCATGCTCAACACACGCGTGCCAATATGACGATCGTAGAAGACAATATAATTTTCAAGTTTTACACGCTGTTCAAACTTCATCGGCGTCCAGATTAACCTATTATTAATTTAATGTACGGAAAGAAACTCTATTACCTAGCACTACCCGGAAGACGGGTCAATATTAACACGCGACTGAACGAGTTAATATATGTTGCGATTCGTTTATTAATTTCGTTTAGAACAATTTTATAATTTAATCGATATTTCTAGACTTAAGATCAATTAATTACTTAATTACGCCAGGCAATCGATCATCGAGCCTATCTAGATTTATGAAATCCAACTTTGGATTTGCGCGAAACCTGCTAACCGAGCGGTTATTCCCGGATATTAAGGGTAACCCATTTACCAGACATAATACTAGTCTAGCAAATGTTAAACGCGTTAAGCGATTAATAAATTCCCGAACGATTTAGTTATGTAAACGATACTAGACGTGTATAAATAGTAGGAATTAGTTAATGAACTTACGTATTCAATTTTATTAATTAGTCGTAATATATCGATTATTTAAACATTAGTTTAAGATTGCGATACACATACATACATGTATAATTAGTTTGGTAGAGAAACTGAAAATTGGAATACTAGAAAGATGAAATTGAAAAAAAAGAATATTACAAAATATCTTCAAAAAACGACTTAAGTTTACTAGGCCGTGCATATTTCCTGAAGGATGTTATCGAAGACAAAATAGTGGGCGGGAAACCACGTGGAAAACTAAACGTTCATCGACATAGTCCAAACCAGATTTAAAAAAGGAAACTACTTGCGACAAGCTTGGATGGAAGTGATTAGTACACGGTGGGAACCATCCTACCGGGTGATATACTGATAATGATGATGATGATACATATATAAAAAATTATGCCTGGTGAAAACAATTTTTTTTATAAGTGCCATTATATCGACTTCATTTTCAACACTTTTGCGTCCTGATTTTCGTTTAATTTCGTTATTTTCTCATTGACATCTCTCGAAAAATTGCGGCTATTTTAGTACCCTGGGAATTATCCGAGATTATTCTTAAGAAAGTAATATATATATATTTTTTTTTAAATGAAAATGGAAAAATTAGGATTAAAATTCAACCTTTGAAGAAAAGAAAGTGTTTTGAAATTTCATGCTGTTCCATAAAGTGCATAAGTGGAAGCCGTTCAATATATTCATATTTAAATACATACTTAAACGCGCGCGCATATATATAATCTATAATTTAAACAATGTATGTACCACAGCGTGAGGTATTTCAACGGTAAACACTTGGTTACCGACGCATTATCGACATTTAATAATACACCACCCCTGAAACGTAAGGATACAACTTGTAAGAGAAGGCGTATATGTTCACAGGGAACATGAAAATCATAATTAGCGGAAAAATTTGTATTTTATCAGCCGCATTCCAAGAACGAATTAATTTTTCTTCATTTGAAATCACGCGAAATAAAAATTACATTAAATTTTCACACGGCTAATAATAAATATACACATCGTTATGCGCAAAAAGCGGTTTTTAATAAAAAATATTCTAAATTCGCGACACATATATTTGCTAAATAAAATAATTTAAATAATCTTTAATAAACGATTCGCGCACAATAACACATGTATATATCATATATATATTATTATATATATATATATATATATATATATATAATATGTATATATATATAAATAAAAATTTTATACTATACGAAAAAAATAGGTAACCGAACACAACGTCAAATCATAACCGTGTACAAACAAACGATGAATCGAATCGAACTGATGTAGCAAAATACCGGACAGATACGCTAGTTAAGTTAGTCTATATTCCGGATCGGACCACCCAAGCTGTAGAGGGGGCAATGACGTCATTAGTGATATAGCCCAGCCTGATGAGATGATTAACCGAAACAAACCAATCACGAGGGAAAGATTATGTCAAATATCTATGGACTCTGAGAGCGTGCCGCGGTATAATCGTCATTATAAAACCAATGATGGCACCTCTGTTTTAGTTGTTCCACCGATATAATCATATACATACTTTGATACATACATCAATACGTATAATACAAATCGGAAGGGATTTAGTAAGTAGCAAGTAGACGAAATGAAGAGTTCTGGAAAAATAGCATTACAAACATACTACATATTCAACAATACGCACCTGCATGCTGGAGGCTCCAGTCGAGCAATATCTCTTTCTCTTTTACACACACACACATATATATATACATATATATGTATGTATAAAAGATTTGTATGTATATTACATTATCGATTGAATGGGCGTATATACCAGAAATTATAATTATTATTATTCGATCAAAACAAAAGGATAGAAAAATTTTCTCAATGGCCAAACGATAATGATCCGGCGCTATTGTCCGATTCTTTCTTTCTACTATGTATTTATATGAATAGCTATAGAAAAATAAATAATGATATAAGATCCAGAGTGGAATCGAAATAAAACAATCCTATTATTGATTGATATATATATATAGTATATAATAAAATATATAGATTATCACATTGTTTTACAGAGATATTCGAATGCTACAATTATTAAAAAAACGATGGCGCTATGTTGTACAAACGTACAAACAATCTAACGCACTGAACAACGTATAGCGCGATTACTTTCGCGTGTACGTAATTTTCTCTTATTTTCAATCGTCAACATCGTATCCTTACAATGTTCGTGACTATTTACTCGAATAATTGGGAATTTTGCGCGTATTCTACAGCGTTTTATTATTACTAGTCAATCTGTTATTCGGAGGAAGAAGTCGGTATACAAAGAATACGTCTCAGTCGGTTTAATACGATCTAATCTCCACGAGTCCTCCTAGAGTGGTCGATGAAATATATGGCCGAAAGATTATCTTTGTTACGTGTATAAAGTTGAGCACTATTCTCGACTCGCTTCAGAACTTGAGACATTTCGATGCAGCGACGTTATTTGTCTTACAGATCTATTTTAAAATCTCCTATAATATCTGCGTCGCTCGCGATTTTGCACATCTCCCCCCCCCGGAGTTGAATACGATAAGCATCCACACAGGTTTTATAACTGTTTATTTCGGAAGATAAGTTTCAATCTTGCGCGTGTGAACCTAAATATAACTTTTTCTTAATCTGTTTATAAAGATCGTACAAATAGTCATTTTTATATGCACGATTATAAAATATTCTACAACCTATTTGACACTATAGTCTGATCATGATTCACATACATCACAACTTTCATATCAGTAAGCGATATGTTTTCTTTTTTATATGATAAACACCGTAGGTCTTTGATATAAATTCTTTTGTATTTGCTTCGGCGATAGACAAACGATTTCATTTAATTTGGACATAACAGCGAATTTGCGATAAAATCCAAACAATTTATATATTATATCGCGATCGTTTAAAAATATCGTCGACTTATAAATTCTAAAATATGTAGAATAAATTAAATCGGGAAGAAAGAAATCGCGAATTTCATGAATAACGTCGAAAAACTGGTCATCACCGAAAACTGAAAGCCAACTAAAAAAAACCGTTTATATTAGAAATCTATACTGTAAGTACATAATGAAAAAAATTTTCTACTCATAACCTTACCAATAACTAACTGCGGACGATAAAGTCTTACTCGCACGCGCATAACCGAAGAGTTATATATATTATATCGAATATTCGAGATACTATTCGCCGATTTTTATTTAATATGAACTTTCGTAAAAACAAATGTTAGAAGGATAATAAATGTGAGCAAACAGATTATTAAATATAAGACGGTCCGACCGAAAGCGAAATACTTGTATACGGAAAAAGACCGAACTATACGTCAAATTGAAACGAACCTTGAGAGCGTAGCCGGAGGAAAATATAATAGATGAACGAAACGAATGTTAGAATAAACGAAGAAACATTAGCCGACCGTTTGACTCGTTGGTATGACGATTTAACTCAGGAAGCTCAGAGATTGACCGATATAGGATATAATAAAGGGAAAAAACCAATTAAATCGAGAAGGAAAGGAATTAAACGTAAAAATCCACGTTAACGAAACTGAAATCACGAAGTTGACAAGAATATCGGTTCACGTCTTAAGATGAAAATAGAAGGTGAAACAGTGGTTGGGAATTATGTTCAACAATAACGTAAGAGGCAATCTTGCACGTCAAATTTCTATTCTTCCTTGAATTTTGCATTGAAGAAAAAGAACCCTATTATCTTGTATATTTGCATTTAATTTTTCCACCTTCGATAATTCGACGAATTATTAACTGCAGGCGATATTCGAAAATTTCTGAAAATAAAGATGTAAACGAAAATGAAAATTAATCGATCTTACGTAATATATCGATAATCGAAATACGCCTCGAAGACGTGGACGTTAAACGCGGAAAGCAGAAAACGGTTAAAGGCATTTAAAATGGCTAGACGAAAGTATCGGATCCTATAGAAACCGGAAAAAACAAAAACAAATAAAGAAGTGTTCCAGACAAGCGGAATGGAAAAAAATCATCCTGCTAAGCGACATCCTGAGAAGAAAACACCTGGAACACGAAATCAAAGAAGAAGGATTATCCAGAATATTTGATCATTTAAGCGCAGTACTCAAGAACACAAAAAGGAACCTTAACTTGAAGAAAAGAATATTATATTGTTACTGATCGGTACTTGATATGCCTGCGAAACGTGGATAACTAGCGCAGACAATCGACGCGTTTGAAATGTGGCGTTATCGTAGGATGCTGAAAAGATGATGGACAGAATCATATTACAAACAAAACGACAATGAGAAGACTTGGAGAAGAAGAAAATAAACTAATGAAAGAAATTAAAGAAAGGAGAATAAAATATATTGCTCCTAAGACCATCGAAAACAATAAGAGAAAGCTGTAGGCTGGAATTGATCACTTGCCGCCTGACTGCTGAAATTATAAAAAAAAAAAAAACTGAACAGGAGACACGAGTATGATGATGACGATTATATATATATATATATATATATATATATATATATATATATATATATATATATATATATATCGTCACCTTGGGTGGGGTATTATGATTAGAACTTAATTTGCCAACAATTTTGTGATCTTACGCTATTTTTCTCGCGATCCTTTGAATATCAACCGACGATATTCGGTAGTTCCTATTTCCTTAAATCTTCAGTCCTATATCATTCCATCGATCTAGTTTTATGACGCCGATAATTTGCTTTCACGCTATTCCTTCAGAACTTCGAAACATTGCTTTTTTTCAGTCATGTTTTATTGCAGCGATGGAACTTGTATTAAATGAAAGAGCTTTTGTTTTTTTATTCAATCTGTTATGATGATTCCCTTCATACCAAAGCTATTCTGATGCATTTTATAATTTATATATACATACATATATATATATATATATATATATATATATATATATATATATATATATTAATAAACACGCGGAGAAGTAAGACGCCTATTATTTTAATTAATATGCGATGCGTATTTCCATTTCATTAGATTTTGTTTCGAATTGTTCATGTCGCACTAAAATGACAATTGTAATAATAATTTGAGTAATTTCCCCGGAGCTAAAAATTAAAATTAAGACAAGAAACCTCCATAGAGAATATTGTCTTCTAGGTAAATGACATACCCGAGACGCGTCCTTGGATAATTCGAAGTATGATTACAATGCGAATGACTTTTTTAAAACAAGAGATCGATAACATTATATATATATATATATATATATATATACCTCCCGTTGACTATACAGCTACCATAGAAGTAAAATAATTCATTTATACATATATATACATATATATTATAATAATACATAATAGGGGTGTAGTAAAGCGAATGCCCTATAATTAAAGTTACGGAATTCTTTGTATTAGTTTCTATTATAAAGTAAAATTGAAAAAAAAATCCCAGATTTATGACGGTGATAGTAATAATATTAATGAGATTATTAATTAAAATTATATTTTTATTAACCGATACTACTCGTCACGTTAGTAAAATGACGAGTTGATTACAATTCGATGACAGTTATTAAATTACACTACTTGTCCGCGTTGAAATAAAAAAAAGGAAGTAGTAATGTTTTAATTTTCGTGTTATTAGAAATATTATAATTATCGATTTCAATAATCGAAAGTGGTAATCGATAATTTTCGATGCGACAAGTTGCGTTTTAAATGAATAACGCTACTAAAAAGAATAACGAATAAATCGCAATAATAATTCATTTATAAAAATACAAGCAGTGTTATGACAAAATCATTTTAATCGGGATAAAATTTTTATAAAACGATGGACATCGCTCATGAGTCATGACAAATCGCTTTCGTCACTGTTGGACTTTTGTCACTCACACCGCGAATGACCATAATAAAATGGTGTCTGGTCACACTCGGAATAATTCTAGATACAGTATGAAATTTCTCTGCTAGCATTTACCAATTACAGAACGTTAAAACGAGCATCTGTCCTCATGTTCAACCGTGGTTAGAGCGTCGATAGGTTGAAAATAAATTTTCTTTTTATTCACCAAGGACGATGCTTAGTCGCGGCGGCCATTGTTGTTGATATGTTCGAAGTTCTTGATATTTACTCATATTCAAAAAAGATCGTATATACGCTGTTCATTATACGCGTTCTTCGTCTTATATTACTCGATTTCATTTTTTTTTTTATGTATTAAATTCTTTCCGAGACGTTTTTCGATTCAAAATCGTCGTTGTATTCAGTTTGTCAATTAAGCCAGAAATTTTCACTACCGTAATTGAGCGCATATTAAAAGTGCACGGTCAAAATAAAGGTTATCGAGTAAAGATAAACACCAAAATTTACAGTTACAACAAAATTAGAACAAATGTGATCCTTCAAAATGGAAACGAAAATTTTTTTTAAAGAACAACTAGATTCAAACGAAAATTTAGAAAATGTGACACGTAAAAACAAATATAAATATGATGGTTTATCAAAAATTTAATCACTCAAACATGGTAAATATATATATACGAATGTATATAACAGTGTAAACGTTCCGAAAAGTGCGTAAAGCGTCCTTAACGTTAGTGCTTAAAATAAAATTTTGAGAACATAAAATAAATTATATAAATAGAAAAAAAAATAATATTTAATGCAGAGAAAAAATTACAAAAAAAAAAAACAAAAAAAAACCTATGCAATATATTTCATTATAGAAATAACATGTGCACATAAAAAGAAATATAAAATATACATACATATATTATAAAACACATATAACTATATATATGCATACACATGTATTCACGTATACAATATATATACAATATGAAGACATATAAGTACTTAGTAGCATCTGATCATAAATGATAGATTCATCAAATGATGAGTACATGCTTTAGTCGCCGGTGTTCGTATTTTTTAGTGACTCATAATCACAATCGCCTTCATTATCGAAAATGGAGCACCTCCGGACATTTTTAATCATATTATTCAGTATATTCCAATGTTAAAAAATACAAACATACCAAAATAAAGTAGTACAGTCGATAGTGGGAGCACCTTGGTGCATCTCACTATCGGACTCTTCACGAAGATTTAAATATAGAATTTGCCGATAACGTAATATAAAGAGCGCGTTGAGGTAACGAAAACATGTAAATCTGCAGCAGTTGGTTTGATACTAAAATCAAGATCTGCCAAAAGATTTAAAAGAGAAACAATTGTGGAATAGGTGTAACCAATTCTAGACATTAAAATAGAGACCATCGTACGCGTTATTTGTTGAAAAGTTTGTTTTCTTAAATCATATATTTCAAATTTTGCAATTAACATAAGTATATAAATTATATATTACATCTTATATTATTAAACCAGCAATCAATTCATATATATATATATATATATATACGGAAAGCATTAACGGACTCGGCAAAAAAATATCACTGGATGTAATAAATATACTAGCGAATGGAACAACGTGTTTTTAAATGAAGATAAAGAATACGCTACGCATTGCTATATATTGTAAGAATACTCTTGACAGAAGATAAACTTGAAGAATTGGAAATAGAATTTAAAGAAATTAAGTAAGATATATTTGGATTAAGCGAGATACGGAGGATGTGGATAAAATTAAAGTCCGGTAATGGCATTGTATTAAAGCGAATGAGATAATGCATATCAAAATGAAATTAGTTTTCTTATTAATAAAACAACACACGGGCGGGTGACTGGATGGAGTGCAGTTTCGGATAGAACATCACATATTACTCTAGAAATATCAGACAAAAACCAGTGTGAAAGTAATTCAAATATATGCTTCAATACGATAGCCTACTAGCAACAAAATACAAAATACCAAAATACAAAATATCTTATGGTTATTATTGGAGATTTTAATACGAAAATACACCAATTGGTAATTGCTTGGGTAAACGAAGTGAAAGAAGAGAAACGGCTATTCAACTTCATGGAAAATAATGACCTATTTGTAATAATCACATTCTTTTAAAAAAATTTAAGGTGCAAGATGGACCTGGAGAAGTCCATATTTTAAATAGATTGCAAAATAGTGCAGGATGTCTAACGGACGATAACTCTGAAAATTACCACAGATTGATAAGGAGCGCGGTACTCCTGTGAGATGACAATAAGAATAGAGCCTATAAGAAAGAAATTGACTCCAATGCATTCATTATGGAATAACAGAAGCAAATATCAAGAAGAACTCAAATTACAAAAACAAAAAGGCGAAAAAATTAAAACACTACTAAAATCATAAAAGAAACCGCAAGTTACACCTCGAACAAAAAGTGTGAATAATAAAACAAGCGGTGCGACAAAAGATTTAATTGCACGAAGATGAAAACTAAAAGTAAATAAAGATAAAAATCAAGCTGAATGGGTAGAATTGAACAAATTAATTAGTAAACAAATGAGAAGCGATATAAAGCAATACAATACAAAGGTAATTAACAGAGGGCTTAAAGTATTTTAAAAATATTTTTCAATCGGAAGTAAGCTGTTGACGTACAGGTAAAACTGAACTATCTGAAGAGGTAAGAAGATTCTACGCAGACCTATATGATAAAAAAGTTATACCTACAGTAAAAAATCAATTAAAAACAACTGAACTCAAAAGGGACTTACTGGATATATTAAGAACAGAAATCTTGTACGCTTTAAAGAGAATGAAAAATAACAAAACTAACAGGACGGACGGTGTGAATCCACAAATTATTAAAGAAGGCGAGCTATTGGGTTTAAAGAAAGATCTGTTTAATAAATGCTTAAAGGAGGATTCTAGACCACACTTATGGAGCGAGGCAAAAAGAATCCCGATACACGAAAAGAATAAAATAGATCAAGCTGGAAAGTTATAGACTAATTAGCTTACTGTCGCGAAACTCTACATAGGCATTATTGCAAATCGACTGACGAAGCAAATAGATTATTACCAACCATGCCAGCAGACGGGTTTCACATCCGGTTTCAGCACGCATGATCACGTCCATACAATGAGAATCTTTGAGTGCGGGAATACAATATAGAACTGCGCATGGCGTTAATTGTCCATCAAAAAAAGTTTGATACTGTAAAAATTTGGACTGACCTAAAAGTGCTTGAAGAATATAGTATAGACGATGAATACATCGACATAATAAAAATTATTTATTTATTTCGCCAACGATGAAAATGCAACTGGTAGAGGAAACGAGCAAAATAACATTAAAGAGAGGCGTTAAACAAGGGGGTACAATATCTGTTTATAGCATTTTTAGAACAAATGTTCAAAAACTTAGTCGGGTAGTCTGAGGGTATCATCACTTGAGATTTGCCGACGACACTGTAATAATTAGCAACAACGTTGATACCTTGCAGGAGATGATAAATGACCTTCACAATTGTTCCAAAAAAAAAGCAAAATTAATGATAAACGTTAACGAAACTAAGGTCATGACAAATACGGCTAGGAAATTACAAATAAAAATAGATGGGCAGATTCTGGAACAGGTCAAGTAATTACCATGGGAAATGACGTAATGGTTAAGGAAATAAAAAGACGAGCGCGTCTCTCGCGAATAGCTTTTGAAAAGTTAAGCAATATATGAACAGTACGTCCTTCCGGTGTTTACATGTGGAACGGAAATATAGAGCCTGACGAAATATATAGTTAAGGAACGTAACTGGAAGAACCCACGAAAGAGTAATGTTGGGAATTAAGATATCAGACAGGAAAAAACTGTCGGATGTAGTGCAACGTAGTTTAAATATAACTGGACAGGCCATGTAGCAAGAATAAATGAAATAACGGAATCACGGCCAAAGGGAAAAATAATAAATTTGTTTTTTACCATATATGTACACATATAATTAAAATTTTATATATACCGTTTCGGTTTAAGATGTCGGATCACTCGGAAATACCAAAATTCATTTCTCAAAAAAAAAAATTATTAAGGGTAATCTCATTCTGATAGTGACATTTTTTGTCATAATTCCGGAAATTTACGAAACGAAATTCCGCACGATTAAAATAATTACGTATGTGATTTTTTTAATAGTATGTGATCCTTATCTAAATGTATTTCCCCCCTCCAAAAAAAAAATACGATTTTACTTTTTTTTTTAAATACCGGGCAAAAGCTCGATCTACTAGGTACTATGTTACTACTGATTCTAGATAACATGTAAAAGACCTAGCAAAGATACGAAAGTTAATTGGTTAATTAATAAAACGAAAGAGTGGAAAATATCTTTTAATCGGAACAATTAATTAATTATTTAATTAGACGACGACGAGGATGAAGCAACACACAAGTATAACAAGTAGCAACCGACGTAAATGACGTCTCGGACGACCCCGCAGCAGGAGAACTATTTCCCACGCGAGCAAGAAGACTTCAATAATGAAAGCACTAATCACAGTAGATTTTATTCAATTTATTTCGTCGTCAATATCAGCGTCGTTATGATGATAATCATGATAATGATAATAATTATAATGATTATTATTATCATATTTAATTTGATGGTTTATATTATTTTTTACTTCCTTTTTTTTTTTTGACCCAAAGAAGAAGTCTGATTAAAGTGGTTCTTTATTTTCTTTCGTAATCAAAAGGTTCAATTAAACGGGTCAGTTATAATAAGGGGACGTTGTAATGAAACATGTTGATTTTGATTTTACATACAATTTACTATTTTAGTCATCGTCTCGAGAATGACAACACAAGATGTTTTTAGATAATCCTAATTAATCAGATTGTAAGGAACCATTAAATAATTACCGCCGCCGACATTATTAATATGAATTCACACACACTTTGTACGTGTATATATATATGTGTGTGTATTATAAATATATATATATGTATAAAAAATTGTATATTTATGATACTGTATAACTTGATATTTTAGGAAATATAGAGTAATTCGCCGATGAATGATATGTTATACGGATAAGAACTGCCTACGTTAGATAAGCTAGACTGGAAACGTATCATCTTTTGTTCGAAATATTTTCATTACGATGTATCCTATTATCATCATCATAAAAGTTGCATGTTAAGGAGGTATATGAACGGTGTATATTATATGTGTGTGTAGGCGAATATGTCGAAATCAAATAGATTGTATGTAAAATCTATAAAGCTAGGCACTTAAAAAAATCGAGAGAAATAGAACATGCGGGAAATTGCGCGCGTATCTGTGAGAACAGGCTAGAGTTGATTAATCGTGAAAATTAATTTAATGCTAGTTTTAGTTATAATTCCGATTCTGTTAGTCTAATGACTGAAGAAAAATGTTTAGATCCGGAAAAAAGACTGAAAATGGATAAAAGTGGCAACGTTAAATGTCAAGAAGATGCTAAAAAGATAATAATGCGGCTAATTAATAGGATTTATTCGATCGTTAAGGCAAATAATTTTTATTCTAATTTTCTTCTTGAAATGATCACATTTCTTTATGTAAATGTATGTAACAATGCATTAAATAAAATAAATTTTAAATAATATATCACTCGAAGTTTAGTTAAATTAAATAATTTAGTATAATGTATATATTACATAATTTGAAAAATATGGAATAATGTCGTGTTGTTTTTCTTTTAATGAAAATAAACAGGAAAAAAAAATTAAAATCGCTAAAATTTTGCAATATGAAAATTCACCAAACTTTTCGGCTGTTAGGCCATTATCGAGCGAATATTTAAAAATAAAAATATCACTGTCGAACTGTTTTACTAATACTGTTCTACATTTTGCTGACTTTTGTGAATTGTAATCTTAAATTAATATTTAATTTTTATTTCACATTTTCTATTTTTAAATATTCACTTTTTCGTGATTTTTCACTTCATTTTTGTTGTGTATTTTATTACATAATTATAAAACAAATCATTTAATTTGTAAAAACACAACACGAAGTCCGAATATATTCGATAGCCTCGATAGTAATTTTATATATATATATATATATATAGGAAGCTGTTTATAACAACTAGTAGAACAACAATATAGAAATAACGGCATTAGGTTACTCTATAAAAAAAATGTGTGAAAAAAACGGAATATTTCTTATATGTACTAGTTCGTTTTCTATGTCGGTATGTTCGGATAAGAGTTAAGCGATAATAAAAATTTAATAAAAGTAATATTTCCATTTAACAAAATACGCTTTTTGTTCTCTGCAATTCTTCGAAATAATAAAAACTAGTCAGAAACTTTTTGTCGTATAAACTTTTTCAAGTTGAAAGTCGTACGTAAATTTAATTACTGCAATAAATAAAATAAAATTGGAAGATACGTTTGAGAAAACAGAATATACGACAAAAATTGGAATCCACGTACACAAAATACGACGAAGTCAAAAAAAAAAGTAACAAATTTCAGATACATAGACGAGGTCATTCAGCAAAATGGATTGAATGAAGAGGCGTTCAAAATAAGTGCAAGAAAATTGGAAACGGTGTTCCACAAAAAATCGAAATCGATAAATACCAAAATCAGACGTTATCCGAGTGTTTATATGCAGCCTAATATTTAGACCTAAATGACGTTGGAAAAATTGAAATATTAGAGGGAAAGAAAAATTATATGAAAAATTCTTTGTCCGAGAAAAGAAGTGATGTTCAGAAACAGACGTAATAAAGAATTATACGAGGAAGTAGAGGAAAGCTACCTGATGTGATGAGGAGAAAAAGATTGTCACATTTTACGCGCATATTCACAGAATGAGTAATAGCAGATTAACAAAACGAATCTATTTTGATAAATTGAAAACGGTCAGCTGGAGGTAGTTCTCGAACGCAAAAAATGATCCCGATTAGATGCGAATAGATATATATATACTGGACACATTGTGACTGAAAGGGTTGAAATTATTTCGGA
The DNA here is from genome assembly GCA_032883995.1 of Coronaproctus castanopsis. NCBI lineage: Eukaryota > Metazoa > Arthropoda > Insecta > Hemiptera > Monophlebidae > Coronaproctus > Coronaproctus castanopsis. The sequence goes on along the minus strand of CM065052.1, from coordinate 192,528,799 downwards.
TTTCGTCGTTATACAAAATTGTCTATTTCGGACGCGGATCAGCGAGATCGAATGACGACTACGACCAAAGTCGAGAATGAGTCCGTTATTCCGAATTTAGTTGATAAAAAATATTAAATTCTGTTTAAACAAAAATACTTAAATTCAGTCTTCTAGTTCAAATCCGTAATTCGTTTAGAAGAAACTTAAATCTTAGTATAATACATTTTTACTTGATTACAACTCGACGATTGATTGAATTCTCGAAAAATTTCTAATGCATTTTATTTCATTTCAATTAGCTTCTCACTCGACAACAATTTAGTTCGGTTGAAGTAAAAATATTACATCGTTTTATAACAAAGTGTGTACATTATTATTGTTTCCGACAGTTCAATACGAAGTTCACGGTACGTTTTAATGTAAGAATCTGAGGAAGAAAATGGAGATTTGCAAATGAAGAAAGAGCGTTTGTACCCTTGTTTTAAGAAATACCGTACCAGGCTATATATGCAGGAGCCGTATTCTATAACAAGTTACCGAATGTAGTAAAACATGATCTTATAAATCGTAGCCGACGACGGAACTACTTGTCGAAGTACATTCTGAATAAGTAATTGTGTAAACACGAGTTCGAATATATTTGTGCATGTGTTGGGAAGGTTGGCACTCGATGCGCCCTGCGTCTACGGGCACCTGTGTATATGTGTATATGTTTTGGCGATCATAATGTGTATTTGTTTCAATTGTATGTATAAAGATGAAAGAATGTTATGTGTGAATGTATGCGAGCATGCGTGTGGGAGTGGATCTATACGTTTATGTGCGATTAAATTGTAGATAAGTATTTAAGTGTAATATAGCGCAGCAGGCATGTATATACATATGCTTGAATATATGTCGCTGTGTATTTATAAATTTACATTTGCAACTATTTATCGAACGAGTATCGATGTCAATATTGGTGTTGGGAAGATTTTAATTGATTTCGGTTAAATTTGTTGCAAGTACGTGCGAGATCATTTGTATATATATATTAATACAGACCGCTACCTATGAGCATTAGCGGAAGTTAAGCGTAATAAGATTTTTATTTCATTCCATGCGTAGTAACAAATATATTTGATTTAATTTAATTTTATTATTATTATTATTATTATTAGGCTTAGGTATAAGTACCAAAATTACTCATTGTCAACACTATTTTTATATAAATATATCATACGTAGAAAACAAAAAGGATACCAAAAAAAAAAAAAAAAAAAAACATTTAGAGCTTATATATTATATATATATATATATATATATTATATTTGACACTATATTAAAAAGTTATAATAATATTTAAGGTGGCCAGAGCTGCAAGGATATTGTTATTATTCAGAGCCAATAAAAAATGTGTACATAATTAATCCTGTTAGTTCCATTACTTTGACTATTTACCGTATTTTTTTTTTAATTCTTCGTATTATTCCAATAATCAATTTGGTACGGTATCATAATAATAGTCACTACGAATCTATAGAAAACACTCGCAGGTGTCAGAACGGTTAGAATTGACCGAGTGCGAAATGGACGGATTATTCCAATATTCTTTTCCGCTTTATTCGTATGTTCTCCATGCTGCAATATTTTCCACATTTTACATATAAATCGTTTCGCAATCGTCTATTTTTTCAACGTCATAATTAGCATCATTCGGAATACGCAATTACTTCTTCTTCTTCTGGTGCCGTATGCTCAATGGATGTTGGCGATTATCTCTCTGGCTTCCAATCTGTTGGCTAACTTCCGCAATAAGGTTTCTGTATTAAGTCCTGTCCATTCTTTTGCATTATCCAACCATGTTTTTCTTCTTCTTTTTCGCCGTTTTCCAGTGATGTTTCCTTCAATTATCAATTGTAACATTTCATAATTCCTCAAAATGTGCCCGAAGTAAGTTCTTTTCTTAATAGTTCTTTCTAACTCTAATCTTATATTTAGTCGTTTTAGTATTTCCGCATTTGATACTTTATCCGTCCATGGAATCTTTAGCATCCGACGGTATAGCAACATCTTAAATGATCTTAATCTATTTAGAGCATTGATTTTTTAATCGCCCAGGCTTCCATTCCATGTAGTAGTATGGCGCATACGTAACATTTCACAAACCCCCATTTGGCGTCTAATTTCATCGTTTTGTTCACAAATATACCTTTCATGTTCAGAAACACGTTTCTTGCATATTCATTTCTCGTTTTTATTTCATATTACAAGAACAATTTTTAAATTGATACTATTTATAGAAAATGTCTGCACCACCATTGCCATCGCTCGTGCGTATCACTCGACATCTAATATCTTGGTTTATTCCTGTTTAATGCGCGAACTTTTGGCCGTTCTATTAATTCTCTATCGCAAAGTTTGTCGTTTCCAAATTGAGTCTATTTTCGACCTTCTTTCCGGTCGCGTCTCGGTGGTGGCAGGATTTGTCAGCGTAAAGTTTTTCGCGAAGTTCAATAAATTTTCCATATTAAATTATTAAATTTGCTTAATATAAAGACCGCTGTCTAGGGGCACCACGTGGAGGTTCCTGCCTATTATATATAAACATTGTTGATAATAAGCTTATTTAGGCTGGTTTTATGAAGGGAAAGAGCTGCGTTAGCCAAGCAGCAAACCTTGTTCAACATATCGAGGATGGGTTTGAAACAAAATTGATCACTGGCGCGGTTTTTGTAGATTTAACGGCTGCATACGATACTATTAATCACAGACGACTATTAAAAAACGTGTATGATACTACCAATGATCATGGTGCAGAACATTTTGTCTGAAAGACGGTTCTGCGTTATACACAATGGAAAGAAAAGCAGATGGCGAATGCAACGAAAAGGGCTTCCACAGGGAAGCGTGTTGGCCCCATTCCTATTTAACATCTACAGCAACGATCAACCTGTCGACGAGGAGACTAGACGGTTTTTATACGCGGATGATCTCGCGGTGACTGCACAGGACGAAACGTTCGAAGAGGTGCAGAAGAAGCTACAAAAAGCACTTGATGGGTTAGATAAATATTATACTGAAAATGCACTTCGAGTAAACCCAGCTAAGGGCCAGGTAAAGCAAAACATAAACTGAAATTATTTTGGCAGGGGAACCAACTTGAACACTGCGAAGAGCCAAAATACCTTGGAATCACCTACGACCGCACGTTAACGTTCCGGAAACACTGTGAGAATCTTAAAATGAAAGTTGAAGCTAGAAACAACTTACTGCGAACATTGGTATCTTCTAAATGGGGAGAAAAGTCGATGGTTTTATGGACCTCAGCCTTAGCGCTATGTTTCTCGGCTGCTGAGTACGGATGCATGGGGAACATCGGCACATACTAAAAAGGTTGATGCCTCACTCAATGAAATGTGTCGAATAGTTACTGGATGCCTAAAACCTAATAAAGTGGACAAATTGTATCTTGCATGTGGTGTGGCTTCCCCTGGTATTCGCCCATCCGTCGCTACTGATGCTGAAAGAACTAGACTAGAGACAGATTATAGACACCCAATGTTTGGTCAGAAGGCGGTTACATCACGTCTCAATTCCGGAAGAAGCTTTCTACAGTGTTCAAGACGATTAGACGGACCACCGCTAAAAGTTCGCGCACAGAGACGGACAGAAAAAGCGGGAACAGAAGTAGATTAAAAGAAGAACTGAACCCGGTGCGCCCCCTAAAGTTCGCATAGATGGAAAACCTTAAACCGACTTCGCTCTGGTTGCGCCCGAACCTCAGTGAATTTATTCAAAGGGGGCCTGGCTGAAAATGATAAATGCAAATGTGGAAAATGCCAGAGCCATAGACACTTGTTCCGGTGTAACTTCCATCAGGCATAACGGACAAAGACCTATCGAGCACAGAGCTAAATAACGAAGCCATTAAAATGGTCGATATATGGATTAAACTTGACAAGCAATAACTATTTTACTCATTATATTTTATTGCGTCTCGGACACGATAATAATAATCTCGACTTTGAAATCAACATTTTTCTAAACAATAGTATTAATGACAAAATATCTCTTCTTCCGATCTGATTTCGCTTAGTGCTGTCTGGCGTTTATGTTACATTTTCCTTAATTTCTTTTTAGAAGTTCAATTGAACGTTTTCGTGCATCGCGACAAACATCCACGTATTATCTAAAACGCATATCAATTATCCAGATTAATATCGTCTTATAGACACCGCAATAACACGCGCGAAGGTTTCCGGGACCATTTTTGATTCACATGGAAATGCAACTATCTTACAAACCGACTGTAAATCAAACAGTAATTTTTATCTGCTTTCTTACTATTATACATTATTTTCGGTTACAGTATACCTGTTTTGGTCAATTTTACAGATAAAATTCGTCAAGTATATCAGCGTGAAAATTAATCTGAAAAATAAGTAACATTTCCGCGAGTGAATAACCGACGACTTCCTACCGAGAATTGTAACACAATTAAATATAAACGTAATAATTGAAATTGTATACGTCGATTATTCTCGATGTCCATAACTAATATGGGTTGTTCTAAGTCACTCTGGCCATTGTGAGAAATGATTTAGCAGACACGGCCAGTAAAGAGGAAGCTTATGATCTTTAATCTTCTATCAGCTCTAAAAGATATTTCCGGTATAAATACACGCATAACGTGGCACTAAATAGAATAATTTTATAGTCGCATACTCCAATTTCCAATAAATTACGAGCGCTAAAGTCGGATGTGAATTTACGGCAACCTCCGCCTACGCTATAAGACGTCGTGAAGAATTAGCCATTTGTCGTTTACTACTACCAGGATATGCGTATCTGTTATTGTCATTTAATTCGTAGAGAAAGGCCGAGAATCTGTTCGTATAACAATGGAAAATTAAATCACCATCTTCTACGTATTCAATGTCTACCATCATCGCTAAAACTGTTACTGCAGCCAAGTTCGAGTAGATCCGTGATAGCGTTCCTTCATGGAATCGACTTACAGAAATATAGACTACGTTCCGATGCTTCTGGAAATGAATTAAATAAAAGAGATATCTCACTTTGGTCGACAATTTTGATTTTTCGTTTTTCAGGATCAAAGTTTCTTTTTGTCGTTTTTACTTCAGCCTAGTCGAAAAATATAAATTATAATTCCCTAAGTTCAGTGGCGTAGCCAGCGGGTGGTTTTGGGGGTCTGACCCCCCTCCGGAATCAATCTGATAATAACAAAATATATACTCGTTATTAAATGCAGTTTTGCATTTGTTAAACCTATTTCGTTTTTTTTTTTATTTTCATTTATTTAATTTAAATTACGTTGTTTTTGAAGTAAATAAATAGTTTCATAATATAGGAGGTACTAGAAGAATTTTGTAGAAAAACGCGAAGAATAGATTTTAAATTTTAAATTTAGTTAAGTATGTATTATTCCTTCAAAAAATATAAAATCATTATTTATCGTTTATTGTACTTTGTAACCATCTCCATCTGTCCCCAATAACAGACTATTAATGTGTTCCTGTGACGTTAAATATTTCTGCGACTATTGCTTTTAATAGAATTACATGTTCGACCTCTAATAAGTATAAAAATAACTCCGTTGAGTTGGATTGCTTAGGGACTGGGGTTTAACTTACTTGAGTTTTGGTTATTTACTTAAAGTTCAATTTAACTCAGGTTTACTGTTATAATTTAGTTTTGTTTGAACCCCCCTCTTCATCCAAGTCTGGCTACGCCACTACCAAAGTTCCTAAGTTTAAATAAAACATAGTTGTTACTTTTTTTCCCTTTTAAAAATTACTACCCGTTATTGTTTTCGAATTATGTCTATCTATTATATATATATATATATATATATATATATATGCATAAATAAAATTGTTAAATTCTATGAGTACTTTTCTTCCTAATAGAGCACCCTGGAAAGGTCGTAATTTCTTAGGACCCGAATAATATTCATATCCGGTTATGAAATTAAAGGAGCCTTATTAAAAAACAAATATTATTTTCGTCGTAAAATAAAATGGAATTTGATAGCCCCTAACACTGATTATTCCTTGATTTTTGTTAATCTCACTTCGTACAGTCGTAAACTTTTTTATCGCAACTAGTAACATCATCTGGGTAATGATGACTTACCAGCTGAAAACTAGTTTTTTTTTTTATTGCGTACCGATTTTATAGGCTTGTAAACTACTAGCTAGAAGTGTTTGGTAGGTAGACAACAAATGCTTAATGAACAAAAGGTACTAAAAAAGAAGAACGAAATAGATTTATATAATATATTTTTTATTGCCTACAAAAATACTACACATTAGACGAATGTCCCGTCACAATTAAAAAGTGTGGTAATATAATCCACAAACTTCAGTAGCGACAGTAAAGCATCGTATAAATTTATCATTTTGAAAATCTTTATCCTATTCGGTAAAGTAGAAAATACATTACGACCGGGCTCTACGTCGATAAAGTTACACAGTCCTCGTAAAAATAAAAACACATCCGTAGCTCAAATACCAAAAATGATTTTATCGATAATCCGACTCCCCCCTCGTCTAATTAAATACGATTAGTTTATTAACCGAATAGTTAAATATCCGTTCGTTCAACGAAAAAAAATATACCCGTCTCTAAGAGGAAAGATATTAGAAATATTCGTCCACGGTAAAACTAAGCGTGTGATTATATAGTAGCTCTTGAATAATATATTCCTACCTCTTCAGCTTAAACTTTTCTACATAATATACTGAACACCTTACACTATATCAACCAATATTGTCTAATCTAATCGCATTGGGCAAATTTGTCCCTGATAATTAAGGAGAGTTGGGTCGATACGTATTAAGCCGGGTATAGGCCGTAGCTGTAAAATAAAATATTCCTACCTGCGAAAAGTAATATAAATATTACTGTCCTAAATTTTTCTATAGTATACTTAACAGCTTAAACTATATCAACCAATATTGCTTAACGAAATATTGCATTGGGCAGATTCGTCCTCGACAATTAAGGAGAGTTGGGTCGATACGTATTAAGCCTGTATATAGCTCTAAAATAATATATTCCTACATGCGAAAATTTAAATTTAAATTCCTCTTCAGCCTTAAACTTTTCTATAATATCGTTACCACTATATCAACCAATATTGTCTAACGGAATATTGCCTCGGGCAGTTGCTGTCCTGAGTATCAAGTGCTACGCGCGAAAAATTTCGCAAAATGATTTCTGCTGCGAATGAAAAGAAAATTGTCAATGTTAAGAAATCGTACGAAACGCACTTAGTTATCGACTTCGTATTTAAAAACAGAACAAAAACTGAAAGAGTTGAAGTGTCGCCGTAATTTTGTTTCAAATATCGCACGATTTTATTCCAGTCTATCATAAGGATGCAATTTTTTATATTACTGGAGATAACAACGTTTAATATAATAATTTCAAACGGCATCATATATATATATATATATATATATATATATATATATATATATATATATATATATATATATATATATATATATATATCGAACAAATGAGCTATCTTAAACGTGTTATGAACTGGTTGTAATAATTTATCATCATATTAATAGACCAAACAATCTTGATATAGATACTTATATAGGTGAATGTTAGATATTTTTTTTATAAATATTTTTGCATATCTTATTCCTAGCCTGCTCGGCTATTAATAGATGATTTCAGTTGAGAATTTGATAATAATTCATTCGTGGCTACATAGTCGTTTATGTGCGATCTTATCGTACGAATGCTAGTTACATACATTTACGCCTGCCAATATATATATACATATATATATATATATATATATATATATATATATATATATATATATATATATGTTTAGGATGTATACATATAGATATTGATGATTTATGTTTTAAGTGTGAATTTATAAATAGTCCATTTTTTTTTGTATTTTAATTTCATTAAGTTAATTTATTCCAGCGTATTTGTAACGATTATTTTTCTATTTAAATCTCGTTTTAAATTTCAGTATTACGCTTATATAATGATAATAATAATAATAATTATTATTATTATTACTACTGTTATTTAAATGCATTATTTGATTTGAAAAAATGATTTGATTATTATCATTTAATTTAAACTATTATTATTGTTATTAAAATGAATACTATCATTATTATTAATTCTCCTCTATATTATTATATATAATTATATTTTTATCAATAAACTTTCGAAATATTTTTTTTTCTTTTATTTTTCCTAAATTAAATTTATTCTTCGGCTAATGCGTTCAATTATAAATACGATTTCAGGCGAGAGTCCGTCTTATTTAATCGGATTAATACTGCAACGTTTTCTTGTAATTAAATAATTTTTATATTCTTTTCCTATTTATAATAATAAACGCGTTTAATATCGTTCTATTAATTATTTCGGATTGGGAATTCTTCTCTAAAGAATTTTTTTGATTATCTATTTCTTTCGACATTTTCATTATTTAGTGTTTACGCATTAATTATTCGTACGTTCGATTGCGTTCACGTAGAAGTTCGTTTGCTGTGTAAACGATGGTAAGCTATTTTAACGCGATTAATTGATTTATTACGAACGGAGCAATTTATAAATTTAAATTTGTAAAATTTATTTACATTAATACGTTTACAAAATATATGTGTTTTTCCTTTAATATAATTTGCCGATAATTTGACTTATTATTATTTTATATTATTGACCATTATTATTATAGACGGCGACCCGAAGAAGATGTTTTTTTTATTTTTTAAATAACTCAAAACCAGACGATGACGAAATGATGGAAGCAAAAACGAATAGTTATCATCCGGATATAGCGCGATCCGTTGATGAAAAACAATAAGGTTCCACGGGTACGAACCGTTTTTCACCGTCTAGGACGTTTTTTATCCGTTACGGAAGCTGTCTCTCGAAAGTTTTCAACCCACGTTAAAATTGAATTGGGGGATGGTACAAGTTTACACCGCGTAACTTGGAATTCTTTTCGAAATTCTCTTTCCGCTGTCATGATCGATTCACGCGGAAAATAACACTCCACGCAAGTGCTTCTTCTCGTTACACCGTTATAACTGAAACTCGACAAAAATGAATCTCTCGCGTGTAACACTAAACGTAGAGCACGCGGTTTGCGTTGTAATAGCGTTACAAACAACTGCACTATTCAAAAAACAAATCCATCCGTCTTCTCTGGGTCACCCCCATATAAATAAATAAAATAAAAATACTTTTACAATGTATCGCGATATATTCATTTCATAAAAACAGTCTACTAATTTCGCTGGCTATAATATATCATCAAATGATAAAAGCTCATTCTCCCTGATGGTTTTTCATGAAATATATTCCGATATGGTATAAAAAAGAATTTTTGATTAATTAATTTTTTTAAGTACATATGCATCACCTAGGAAACACAACAGAAATACTTTTTGACATTCTTATTACTAATATATATATATATATATATATATATATATATATATATATATATATATATATATATACATGCTTGGACGTGTACCTACATAGGTCTTTTTCGTGAAGACTATATAATAGATGCTATTTTTATTTAGCCATCTGTTTAATTTTTAATAAATTAACGATTGTAAAATATATTTATGCCATTATATTGCGCATTGATGATGTGTATAATTATCTATTAATTGTATATAATTGTATTACGATCGTACGCACTTCACACTTGCACCTGTTTGTGTGTATGTAAATGTTCGCAGTAAATAATCGTAAATATATTAGAATATTCGTAATATTGCGTATTATATTTAAATAATTTGTAATTAGGTTTACCTGTAGATTTACGTACCATGTACTGCACCTAGGCCAGAGGCACGGGAAAGGAGAGAACGTAGGGTTAGTGAGAATCAGTGGAAAGTTGGAAGAATAAATTGGAAGTACGGATTGTTAAATTAGATTATATAAATTGGAGGATTTAAGAAAATTTAATAAACTATTGTAAGTATCTTGCGTGTAGGAAAGAATGTTTAGGAGCTTGAGCGGTTTGTCGAGGATAGAACGTTGGGAGCTGAATTGCACACATTCAAGGAGAATGTTTTCGACGGTAATGAGGACATTACAGGTTGAACAAAGAGGAGGAGGAGAAAGATTTTGTAGGATATAACTGTGTGAGATATTAGTATGACCTAGGCGCAGACGAGCAAGTACATAATCTCTTCTGTTTGCCGAGTGAGATGGAATCTGAAGGCATGTTGTGTCTCGAAGGTTTGATTTGATTATTAATTACACCAAAAAATTAAAAATTAAAGTCGTTCACATTTCCTAAAAATACTTCTTTTAAATCAACAGATGGCTGATGTAATCGATTAATTACAAATTTCATTTGCTAACTTAATAAACTAACGCTCGCGTTGAATGAGACGCGCAACGACCTTAGGGGCGAGCGTACGCATATAATTCAGTTGGCGTAATCTAGCTATTTATAATAATAACTAACCAAATATATCGCATGGGCAACATAACACGCCTTCTACTTGAGCATGCAAATAAATCATAAAAACAAATAGTAATAATCATGATAAAATAGCCTCTTGAACCTTATTCTTCAACTTCGAATGTCTAATAAGATGTTATGTTACAAATACTGCATATATATATATATATATATATATATATATATATATATATATATATATATATATATATATGAATGTTTAAAACTTTTATCAGATTAAACGTGTTCCTTATAAAATAGAAATAATCGAGTTCCCTTAGAATAATAATAATAGAGACGGTCCAGACTACTCCTACAACATAAATTCGACTAGGCATGCGTCGTCATCTCCGTTAGACTCTTATTTTACGCGGTCTCCATTCAATGTTAATTTGTGTCGTGTTACAGTAACAAACCTAAAGGCTGATATATATACGCGGTATCTCATTATCTGGAAAACAACGATAGTGTAATAGGTAACAACGGGACAGAAATAAATCGTATAAAAAGAATAATCCCAAAGTGTAAAATAATCGTTTACACACCTACAGGATACGACTGGCAGCGGACAACAGATTCGTAGGAATGCGTAACGTGAACGATTCAATTTGCTCATTTTATTTCTAGCCTCGCATAACTACATTGTTCATCGCAGATTAAAAACCAGCTATTCCTTCTCTACCCGGTTAATAACTTCAGTAATAATTTTTTTTTTCATTCGTCGTCAGTAGAAAATTGAACAACAGTTCTACGAAATGAATATAAAATAAAAGATTTTATAACAGCCGGATGATAGAGATGCGCACAACTCATCTCGACTTTTTGTTGTTTACGAGCAATCTACGAGAGAGCCGGATCCGATTAAAAAGAGGTCCATATTATTATTATTATTATTATTATTATTATTATTATTATTATTACTTATAGTCTAAACGGTCACTCGTCTATTATATTTATTTCTCACGCTTTTTAACTTTCAATGTCATTCTTAAATATAATCCTTTTACAGATTAAAAAAAAAGCCTACGGAGCTTATTGCTCGTTAGTTGCAACGATAAAGCAGCAACCTCACGATGAGATAACCTTTTATTTATTCCGTTCGTATTGAAACTACAAATTCTATTCAACGTTACCAGTATCGTTGGCGACGATGATTTTTCGTCCTTATCATCGTCACTGGTCAGGAAATAAGTAGACCATTACGGAGTTTTTCGTTTAAAATAGAACGAAATATATATATGTAATAGTAACTAATTAGAAATTTTAATTCGTCGATTCTCCCTGATCCTGATGCGTAGATTCGGACTCGGTCCAAGTGAGCGCTGTGAAATTTTTCATCCGAATTGTAAATTTGCTCGATAACGCCGAGTGAGTTGCGAGTAAAAATAATCGCTCAACGATAACGGCCGAACGCCTAGATCGGGATAATTATCTTTTAACTGTAACTAAAGCCGGTTAAATATTCGGTTAATAATAAAAACGTACCAAAAAATTAGAGAAAAATAACGCATTTATTATTAATATCGTAAAAACGCGTTATTTTCCCGAGATACCGACCTTTTGAAAATAATCAACTATAGGTATACATATTTACATATATAACGGTGTACAGGCATAATACGAGGCATAAATATAAGCAATGTCATCGTCTTCGAGTTCAAAGTATCTCAATAGCGTAGACTAATGATAACTAATATTAGATCATCTATTTCCGGTGACAGATGGCCAGTTTGTTTTTAATAGCGATAATATTGGTACTGTCGCTCGCTATACTACGATTATTACATACTCTGGTTGCAGCATCTTTTTTTACCTCTTCGGCCTAATCAACAATGGTCACGCCCATATATTATATCCGTGCTCCTAATTTCATACGCGAGACTTAGTCTTCGCAGCTTGCAATAAATTAACTTTTATTTCGTATACTACATGTACCTATTATAATATACTACACACATGCACGCATTATATAAATTATGTATATGTATATATAAACTCATAAATATGAGAAAACACAACCGACTATAAATCTAACTACGGCCAAATAAAGACCTATCAGCTACAACTAACAGAAAGTATACAGTGTGTACGAAGGTATTATGTTATATAGGAAATATACAAGACGACCAACAACGTGATAATAGTAAGGATAAATGATGATTTCAAACCGTTAAACATTATTACAGTATTATCATGTCAAGTCATAACTTACTTTTCTTTGGCGTCCAACAAAAATGCATTTCAACAATATTCCAGTCACGTTCATTATGTTTGCTACATGTACATACATACATATATTTACGAGCCTTACGATATATATATATTTTTAATATATATATATATATATATACGTGACATACAAACTATACATACATAGTTTTCAAATTTATTTTTTACACTACATTATTATCTCGGGTGTATATTTTTTTTAAATGAAATTCCAATCATTTTTATTTAGATTTTTAGTTCACTACTTAAAAAAAATACATATATAATTAGGAAGATAAATTACGCCTAAAATTATAATACATATATAGGAATAATCTAACAAACACGATTTTATATCATGATATATATATATCAGGCTCGCTTATTACGTGTGACGTATGTATGAAATATTATTAATATCTTGTAGAATGTGGTGATTATGAAAAAATAAACAACAGAAAAAAAGTAATTAAAAAATCTATAACTTTTCCACAAAAAGCTTTTCTGCTGTTAACCTATTATCAGGTGCGTATAAAAAATATATACAATTTATGTCGCGGATAACTTCGGATGTCTTCAAACGTTGACGAATAAAGTAGTAAAAAGTAGCAGTCAATTTGGTCTGGAACTGAACTAAAACTAAATATATAATATACCGCACAATCAGCTGGTCATGAAAGAACATTTAATCAACGTATATACTGGAGAACTATAATAAATGAGAATTGAGATCGATCTCGAGAATTAAAATACGGAAGAGAGAAAATGATTATTCGGAAAATTTACAAATTAGTCCGATATTAAGTTTTTTCGATACTCTTATATGGAAGTGGAATCGAAGATTTTGACGGAAAGCGTATCGAAAAATCGGAATGCTTTCGTAATGCGGCCGTGTCGTCAGATGCTGACAGTTCAATATGTTTTAATTATAGATGAACGAAGATCTGGAAATCCCAAAAACAGGGAAATCCGGGAAATTAAAATACTCGGATCGCGTAATAAGAACTGAAAGAAGATATAGGAATTATCGCAAAACATTCTTCGAGGCAAGATAATCGAACACAAAGATAGATATTACGAAGAAGAATATGTGGCTCTATAATTACCGTGGTTTGTAACAACATCTACAAACCTTTTCAGAGTGGCAATGGACCAAAACCTTGACACCCCTTAACGGATATACACTGGAAAAATAAGATAAAAATGTAAAAGGAGAAAACTAAAAATTAAATAAAATGTAGGAAAAACTTAATATGTACAATATTAATAAATAGCGAAATGGAAAAAACAGTTATTTATAATCCGATATCGAACGTGGTCGATTTCTGTAGTCCATTTTATATAAGATTTTGGGATTTTAATTACTACTTTGTCGTTTATACCTTAAATAATCAGACGAACGAATGACGTCATGGTGTAATTATAATACGTACGAATAATAATAATATTACAATAAATATTACTAACACGTCGTCGTGATCAATATGTTTGTGACTTGCTCGTTACAAAGTTATTGTATATATATATATATACATATATATACATATATATATATACATATATATATATACATATATATATATATATATATATATTATATATATTAAATATATGACGTATAAATAACGTTACGCGTGTATGTACGACTTAATAAATTAACGTGTAAATGACGTCATTCGTACGTCAACCTTTACGATGTGACTTTTCCAACTTGTGGAAAAACCTGTATTTTTTTTTCCTTCTTTATTATCTTAATACCGATCGTTGTTGTTATTGTTCTTGTTTTTTTTTTTTGGATTTATATTTTATTTTTTATTTTTTCGCGTAATTACAGTCGAGTCTTACAAGCTCAACTAGTTTTCATTATTGTTAATTAATACGTTTGGTTGGTAAAATTTTCGTCGTGAGCAAACAAACGATTTTATATATTTTTAACCGATTCGTTCTATCCGAAATTTCGCCAATTTACATTTTCGCTAAAACATTCACCAGATCACCTTGTCGGTCGCGAATTAATTAAAAACGTTAAATTTAAAAGATATAGTCGTTCTTGGCGAATATAACGACAATGTAAATTATCACTCGTCCACTATACCTATTATTTGTGTATATTTAAATATGGTCGCTGTGAAAATATCGGTTTTTTATTTTAATTTAATTTAAATATTATTTAAAAATGTCGAAAAATTCTAATGTTAATTTGAGTCAGAAATTTTTGAAATTCGCAAATATATTTAAATAAAAAAACGATATATACTTCTACCATTTTAATGTATATATATATATATATATATATATATATATATAGTTAATTAGACGTTAGGTGGTGTTCGAAATCCACTAGCTACATAAAAGTTTATAACGTTTTCTATTGTCGTTTAATTCTTAATTAGCACGGAGAAGGGGCATGGAACACTACTGGGTGTAACATCGTATGCGCGCGCATCTGGCGTTACATATAAATAGTGCCTTGAATGCTAGTCCGTTTTGTACGTAAAATTAAACATAAAATGACTAGTCACGATGTTTGATAACGAACAATACGACGATGATGACGATGATATATAAACAAATAATTCGAAATAGCTACAGATATCTTCACTCCGACGAACTGAAACAAAAAAAAAATTAATATTACGATTAACGAATAAGAATGCACGCAAATTACATTTGCTTCGAACAGCGTCGACGTTAATATAGGTGAACGTGAGATCTGAAACCTACGTTGACGACACAACGACACTGCTAGCAAAACATAAACGACTGAAACGACTATAACGACTAAAACGACTGAAACGACTGAAACGACTGAAACGACTGAAACGACTGAAATGACTGAAACGACTGAAACGACTGAAACGACTGAAACGACTGAAACGACTGAAACGACTGAAACGACTGAAACGACTGAAACGACTGAAACGATTGAAACGACTGAAATGACTGAAATCGTAGAAAAAGTAAAAATCAAATTAACGATAGCGAACGGATTTTACAAAAAAAAAAATAAAAATGAAAATAACGACGACGACTTTTTAGAAATATTCCACGTGATATAGATCATCGGCTCGGTAATTAAAACGGGAAAAAGGATTTAAAACGAGTAATTCCGCCAAAACAGGCGAAAAGAGGTTTACGATAGATTTTTCAGCTGTTCGGGCACATCCCGAAACAGTTATTTAACAATACGGAGAAGACAACATTGTTAGAAGACTGTCGAAAAAGAGGAGAAAGGCATTACTGCGAGTAGACAACATAATAAAACAAATCTATTTAGCCACTTTGAAAAGAACGGCAACAAGTATGTTTAACATAAAATATCTTTTTTTTTTTTTTTTGTAACGTTATTGCATGATTGCGAATTTATAATTTTCAACCTACTACCTCTCACTTTCAAAACTCGTTAACAGACGATTTCTATCGATGATTTAATCGATTAAAATTTTCTGTTCTGCTATGGAAAATATGATCATCAACGTCCATAACGAATACGATCGAGATGATATACATTTATTATTACCTATATATATATATATATATATATATATATATATATATATATATATATATATATATATATATATATAATATATATTAAATAATTATCTTTAAGAGGATAGTACACTACAGATAATTTCTTTATTTTTATTATATATTGTTAACATTATTTAATGCAATTAATATTCTTACTTAATAGTGTATTTTGGTAAATTATAAACTGTTATTCTACAGTTTATTCTCTCGACTCATCGTGGTAATAATTTAGCGGCCGAACAACTTCAAAACCATCTACTACACGTAGAAAAGTGGTTTAGACTGTGGAAATTCAATATTAACGAATCGAAATGCAAGCAAGTTTTATTTACTTTAAATAAAAGCAAAAATTTACCGATTAAGTTAAATGGGCAAACAATTTCCGAATCGTGTAACGTAAAATATCTTGGATTACACCTTGATAAACGGCTTACCTGGAAAAATCATGTTATTGCTAAACGTAAACAGCTCAGCATTACATACCGAAATATTTATTAGCTGATGGGCAAATATTCAGCACTGTCGTATGAAAATAAAGTATTACTATATAAAACCCAATCTGGTCATATGGTATCCAAATTTGGGGTACAACGAGCAACTCTAACTTAGACATAGTACAAAAATTTCAATCTCAAGTATTGCGGAATATCGTGTCAGCGCCATAGTACGTCCGCAATGACGACATACACAAGGATCTCCGTATACCGTCTGTTAAATAGGTAGTCAAAAGCTGCGCTGGAAGATACTTGCATCGACGTCAAACCCACATCAATCCACTAGCAGTCAATGTTCTATGTAACGGCGTGCAATTCCAACGACTAAAGAGAGGCAGTCAGATCGAATTGGGAAATCGACCGTAGCCGATCAACTAGTTTATATATTATATATCATATATTATATTATATTGTATAATAATATTAAGATAAATTAAGGGATAACGACCGTTGGGAAGTGTCCCGTTATAGCTTTTAAACAGATCAGTGCTGCCTATTGTTCAACCGAACAGATTGCATGTATCTTTAAGCTTTAAAAAAAAAAATCTTAAAAGTACACCTTATTTTATTTTAACTAAAGTTAAGTAGCAAAATCCTTTTAATATTAAGTAATTATAAATTTGGGATGGGACTAAGTATTTTAACATCTTTGTTTCCTAATTGTGGAAGCCCCTGTGCACTTGTGTAGGTCCTTCTATGCAAGTGTAAAAACATCAGTTTTTCACTAGAGAGGAGGGATTTTTTAGAAATCCCACAAGATGATTTTTTTGTAACTCAGCAGCACTTAGTGCATGTGCCGCTCTCAAAAAGTATAATTTATATACCAAATATATCAGTGTCTTGAGAAGATTTTTCCACCTCCCGCTTTAAAATAAAACGAATTCGATCGAATAAATACACCTCCCTGATATCTACGATTAGTATTTATTGTGTTTTAGAAAATTACCAACGTTGTCAATTTGTTTTGATCTATCGCTAAATGTTATTTGTAAGAAAAGCCCGTCTTAGTAACTTGAAATCCTTTATCATTTCCATTTTATTTTCTTTATTTATTTTATTCATAATCCGGAGTCAATGTATACCATTTGTCGTTATTTTGTCATCAATCTTCACACGTTTTCTACATATTAAATCCAAGGGTTTAGCGAGCTTTAATCTATTCACGGATTCGAGTAGTCGTTCGATCAAGTTATTAGGATGGTCTGAATTTGCTCGCGTGTCTCCGGGAACACATTACTGTACAGCGTATTTTTACAATTGTGTCTCGGTTAAATACCGTCTCCATGATTGTCGTTCTTACTGAGGCTTCTTCGAATTTTTACAACACCATTCAAATCTTCGGCAGAGTTTCGCAGTTCCGCATCATCGAATAATGACTAGTATTATCTTCTATGAGCGAGTTTATTAATCAGGAAATTTCTATTTCTATTTTTGTGTCTATAGAACGGCTCCGTACTGATCGACTATCTAGGTCGTTGAATTACTAGTAGAGCACATCGTTCGTTCTATTTGCAAATATATTTTTCGCTAATTACGGAACCATAGATATAGGGTTATTGCGAACAACGGCTGATAAAGTCTAGTTACCTAAACCCCTGTATGTTTGTAATTTCACTATTTCAGTCGTTATTTTTAGATTTATTGCTTAATAGTTTATCTTTTTAGAATTTTCTAGTTTTCGCTTTGCATTTTTTTACGTAATTTAAATTTAAATATTGATTTAAATTTAAATTTAAATATTGATTTAAATTTAAATTTAAATATGATTTGTGAGAAAACAATTACTCGTTTTATATTAAATTTTCGAAAGTACTATAGCGTGACACGTTTCATTAAAGCCGGTCGCATTTTATTTTTATAATTATAGAAAAAAAAAAAAAAAAAACTAAACCGGATTCTATTTTAAAAAGGCGACAAGATTTTTTTTTTATTAATACGTTTTAAAATTTTACCGACTACTTTTCGAAATTACGATTTTACTCGTAAATCCGGTTGAATTCAAACGACGACCTTCTCGCGGCGAAATTTTCAGCGCAACGTGTGAGAAAGAGAGAGAAAATTTTTAGCGACACTTGTAAAAACCGAACAATACCGGTTTACAATTCAACTTGTACTCAACTCTCGCAATTGTAGGTTAGTTAAACGTATTTTATATAGGGTGACACAGAAAAGACGGACTGTATGATTTTTTGAATAGCGCAATTGGTAAGAGACTGTTACAACGCAAATCGCGTGCTCCACCATGTTTAGTGTACACACGAGAGATTTATTTACGTTCAATTTCAGTTATCGTGTCATAACGAGTAGGAACGCGCGTTTTACATGGAACGTTATTTTCGGCGTGAATCGATCACGACAGCGCAAAGAGAGTTTCGAAAAGAGCTCAAAGTTACGCCATAGTTGGTTTTTTTTTTGTGGGGATACCTTCTACGAGATGTGGAAAACCTGAAAACTGGGATTTCTAATTAAAAAATTCACCGACATATGCTCGAATACGTATTGGAAAATTTTATGAAGAGTGAATGAATGTATTGTTGCAAATGGCGTATGAAAGATATTTCTTTTCCACAAATGATTATAAACTAATCTGTCGTTTTCCTATTTTTAAATAAAATTTCGGTCGACTAGTTTTCGAGTTATTCAAATAACAACAAAACCTTCACACGTAATCATTTTCTTACTTCTGCTCTACGAAGTCGTTTTGTTTCGCACTCTATTCTCTCGACTCATCGTGATAATAATTTAGCGGCCGAACAACTTCAAAATCATCTACTACACGTAGAAAAGTGGTTTAGACTGTGGAAATTCAATATTAACGAAACAAAATATGCAAGCAAGTTTTATTTACTTTAAATAAAAGCAAAAATTTACCGATTAAGTTAAATGAGCAAACAATTTCCGAATCGTGTAACGTAAAATATCTTGGATTACACCTTGATAAACGGCTTACCTGGAAAAATCATGTTATTACTAAACGTAAACAACTCAGCGTTACATACCGAAATATTTATTGGCTGATGGACAAATATTCTACACTGTCGTATGAAAATAAAGTATTACTATATAAAACAGTCTCGAAGCCAATCTGGTCATATGGTATCCAGATTTGGGATACAACGAGCAACTCTAACTTAGACATAGTACAAAAATTTCAATCTCAATTATTGCGGAATATCGTGTCAGCGCCATAGTATGTCCGCAATGACGACATACACAAGGATCTCCGTATACCGTCTGTTAAAGAGGTAGTCAAAAGCTGCGCTGAAAGATACTTGCATCGACTCCAAACCCACATCAATCCACTAGCAGTCGATGTTCTACGTAACGGCGTGCAATTCCAACGACTGAAGAGACGCAGTCAGATCGAATTGGGAAATCGACCGTAGCGATTAACTAGTTTATATATATTATATATATCATATATTATATTATATTGTATAATAATACTAAGATAAATTAAGGGATACGACCGTTGGGAAGTGTCCCGTTATAGCTTTTTAAACAGATCAGTGCTGCCTATTGTTCAACCGAACATATTGCACGCATCTTTAAGCGTTAAAAAAAAAAAAAAATTATACACCGATATATATTAACGTATATAATACGCGCATGTCGAACCTTTAAGGAGGAAAGGCTGGCCGGAAATAATATAAATAATATTAATAATATAAAGAATCGTCATAATATGTTGTCCATTAACCGTTTAATAGTTTATTTCGGCATTTACACGACTGTAGCTGGAGTTGCGCAATTTTTTTTTGTAATACAACTCAAACACTCTGTAAAATTGCGATACAAAGTTACAAATTAAGAATGTCTATATTATACGATATATTTATTTGCTAATTAGGTGAACCGTTGATTATATATAAATAAATACTTCAGAAAATTCACGTTAACCGAGAACAAAAAAAAATTTCGTCAGCGTTGAAATTTCACGTACCATATAGCGGACACAACGCGTGATTGAACGAGTTAAATAACCGTCGGCGCACCGAACTCAATTATCTTTTACTTTTGCGCACGAAATTAAAAGTATCCACGGTCGAACGTAATAAGAAACATTTTTTGATTTGTCGGAGATGTAAGTAACATTTAGGAAAACCCGATTATTGTCCGTATTATAAATCGAAAATATTTCGAACAACTCTCGATTACCGACTAATCGCGCAAAAGAAATTCGGTAAAATTCTAGTGAAGGAATTTTTTGAATTTCTTTTGGACGTCTTTTCAGCGAAATGAAAATTACAAACTTTTACATTTAAAATAATGAATGGTTAATAAAGAACAAAAATGTAGTTAAAAAATCGCTATACTTTTATATTTAAACTAGAAGTTACCCACGACTTCGCCTGTGCAATTATTTTTTTAAATACAATATCGCCGTTTATTTCTTTTAACAGTTATATATATATATATATATATATATATATATATATATATATATCTCCGTCCGTGATTTCGACCACGCCCCTAACGCAACAAAACGTGGTTTGTACTGTATGTGTTGGTAGTGAAGGTACATTCGAACCTGAAAACGTGTTAAATTTTAAACGATTTAGCAGAGATATCGCTGTTTACTACTTTTTATAAATCTTTAAATTATCGCAATTTCTATCCTGTTTGTGATATCAATGTGAAACAAAGCTTAGAACGATTCCGATAATATAGGCTATGTGCGAACTTCATCATTATTGCTTTAATAGTTTTCGAGTTAAATCGGATTAGACAGACATAAAAAAATTTTAAAAAGTAGATTTTCCGTTTATGTATGATAAAAATAGTCCAATGTAGCAGCGATTACAATGAAAGTGTTTGCAAATCACAGAACTACAGTCGTAACGGCTAAAAAGCCAATGACGAATAATTAAAAACAGCTAGTGCAATTCGGACCTGTTCGGTTTTAATCTGATACCTAAGAAGAACTGTTTTGCCGGTTTCTCTCCAACTGACAGGAGGAGCTTAATCTCCTTCTAGGCTGTTAGCGTTATATCCAAATTATACATTAGCACTATTATTATTACCATAGGGCGACCCAAGACGGACAGTATTGTTGTTTTTTTTAATAACTCAAAAACTACTAGACGAAATAAATTAGCTTACAGTGGAACACAATTTCGTTCAGATGGTCGCCATTTGAAACAAAGGACTTTTTCGAACATAGGTCGCTGAATTTTTGAAATTTCTCAGAAATCCGAGTTTTCAGGTCTTTTCCATCCATTAACCACTGCTTCCCGGCTACATTCGATATGTCATCGTGCCCTCAGTGTCTACACTAGTTTCTTTTTTTTTTTTACCGGCCACCATTGTATGACCTGTTTGACCATCAGTTATCATCTCATCCGGCTAGGTAACCAGCCCAATTCCACTTTATTTTAGCAATTCGTTCCACTACGTCAACTTCGTTAGTCCTATCTCTGTGTTTCTGTACCGATCCGATAATCTGATGTTGATCATCATTCTCTCACGGGCCGTTTGGATCTTCCTTATCTTACGTATGTTTATTTTTTTATACGTCCATATATTTCTGCAATTTTCCGACTATGTAAGGTAATTGTTTATGTGTAAATTTTGATATTGGATTTGTGGATTGCATTGTTTACCGCGTATCAGATTATTTTATAAATAACTGTTTTATCATTTTGTCATTTTTTTTAAATATCGTACATCTAAAAGTATTTTCTTACATTTAATTTTTTTTTGTTTATCCCTTTTAAATTTTTTACAAATTGTATATTTTTATACGTTTGTATTTTATTTTTGCCGAAAAACTTTGTAGTCTCCTTCTATATAAAAATGTAGGGATTTTAACTATTTTTTCGTTGTTTTGTAAAGAATAGACTTCATAGAAAAAAATCTGAGAAATTTTATAATTCGTTGCAAAGGTTGCCATCCTTCCATAATAAATCTCCGTATTTTCGGGGTATACAAAGGTTCAAACGAATCAAAAAAAGAAGATGACGGTTGGGGAAAAAATAAAAAACCAAAAAAAAAAAAGGAAAAGAGGTCTGTAGAAAGCTATTTTTCTTTTATTTGAAAACGGAAAGAATGATCGTAAAACGAGCGGTTTTTCATGTTTGATTTTTTAAAGGAAAAAAATAAATATAAAAAAAAATAACGATAGATAGCGTGTAAGAGTCTCGAAGTAAAAATCGAAGCTGTAAAAAAAAAATCATTTCCTACAATAGAAAAACATCCCGGATTTCTTGGAGCCAGTCCATCCCCCGGAGTGGTAATAACGGTTTAATAACGAAATAATAAACTAAAAATAGGAACGAAATAATCGATTTTATATTCCTAAAATGTAAGTTAGCTCTAAAAGAACCGAATCTAACCTTAAATCCGGAAATTTTGAAGAAAATAGTTCGTTTAAACGAGATTCTTCTTCTGCTAGTTTTCTAACAAATTGTCAGCAGAAGTTATTTCAAAAATTTCCCTATAACCCTTTCAGTCACAATGTCCACTATATGGGACATGAAATTTTAACGTTAAGAAAAATTTTTATACGTGATTTTTAAAAATATTTATATGAATACATCGAAAATTATCTAAGGTTCACCACCCTAAGAAGCGGTATTAAATAATAAATAAACAACTCTTATAAAAATGTATAAGATTTTATAATGGTTGAAAGGATCAAATGAAACGTTTATAAATGACGAATCGTTTTTTGGAAAGGGTGGACTCGGTAATTTTTAATAAATTTGGATAAATTTAATCCGTTCGATTATTCTTCGATATCGCCTATCGAATTGTACGACGGTAGCTGTAAGTGTTTGGAGGATGAAATTTTAACGACTAATAAACTTCGCAAAACTACGAATAAACTCTTCTCTACTTCCTCAATCCGTACATTGGTGGATGACCAATGAGTTCGACTGAATCTTCGTTCTGCACTTCTTTCATAAAGTTCGCATAACCCCCGTGTCTTCTGTTATTCGATCTATATATATATTTACTACTTCATCCTTCTTTTGTATCATTTTCCTTCCATTTTCCCTTAAGATAGTGTTGTACGAAACTTGGACTATGTCGATATGAGCGGCCTATCTCCATTTAACGCTTCTACTACTTTTTAAATTGCGAATTAAGCTCCTCGATTCGTTTTAAAAACTTTAATGACTTTTTCGCTCTCGCGAAACGCCATGAGTATTGCATATGACGCGGTGCTGTCAAGACTCTGCTGCCGAGTGTAATTGATCGGGAACAATACGAATGGTTTGTGCCCTTTAGAGCGTTGACATGTATTTGCATGCTAAGAGCAACGTTTTTCTCTCAGGGAAACGCCTGTCAGTATGTCTGTGGAGTCGAAGTCACTTATTAAACGCACAAGCAGATATGCCTGAAGGTGTTTCTCGCCGAGCAAATGCAATCAGGAAAATTTCCTTCATCCAAATTACTGGCGTGCTGGCGGAGTTCACAGCAGTTGAAAATTACGTTTATTAAATACGTACTTCCTTACTTCATCTTCTCTTCAAAAATGAATGCCCCTCTCTAACTAATCTAAATGTATTCTATCACACTGCTAATACTCCGGAGATAATGAAGTAGTTTCTCCTTGCTGTCTTCATCGCAATGTTCTAGTCGATTAAACCAATATGTGATGTTCGCTTTACAAGTATCCTGACTCAGACTCTGGCGACATTATTTGCCATCGGCTCCAAGAGAAGACGCTGGTAGCTGTACCATTTTATAATTTCAGCCGCTCCTAACATGGAGATCAGACGCTTCTGATTATCCAAAGTCGATACTGACCTCGAAATCAATATCGAAAAAAAAAAAGTAAAAGGTTCCTAGAATGTTTTGTTTGATGCGAAACGTAGACTCTATCGTCCGGTAATAAGCAAAACTTAAATACTTTTGAAATGTGGTATCTGACGAGAATGATGAAGATCAGGTGGACAGACAGGATCACTAATAAAGAAATACTCTAAACAATTTTTTAAATGTAATTATCAGTTGACGGTATCAATTGGTTGGGCATATTTTC
Organism: Coronaproctus castanopsis; assembly: GCA_032883995.1. Taxonomy (NCBI): domain Eukaryota; kingdom Metazoa; phylum Arthropoda; class Insecta; order Hemiptera; family Monophlebidae; genus Coronaproctus; species Coronaproctus castanopsis. The sequence goes on along the minus strand of CM065052.1, from coordinate 192,504,105 downwards.
ATCAGGCACGATATTCTCATGAAAACGACGTTTGAAAGAATGGTATACTAAAAAAAAAAAAAAAAAACACGAAAAAAACAGAGGAAGACCTACGAATATAAATGACGCTAAATTATAGAAGACCTGAAATGTAACAACTTACACGGATGTGAAGAGGTTATCAGGAAATAGAGAAGAATAGTACAATCTACGGATTGACAAAAAATGATGATGATATATAATCATCATAGTCGATTGTCTGTATTTTCCAATCTCCGGACAATTGATCCAAAATCACACCGTTGCGCAGAGTTATATACTAAATCGCACCCCGTGTATGCAAAACTTATACGCATTTCATCACATTTACCTTCGTTAATAAATAAATTATTTAAAAAAAAAGCAAAAATTGATTAATAGGTGACTCTACGATATGCTCCAAGTATCGCGTCATAGTTTTATTCTATAGGTATAAACACGATATCATCGTATAATTAACGTTTATTTCTCAATTAATTTTTTATTTATACATTTACTTGTGTATATATTACGATATGCATGTGTACGTGATCATATTTATGTGTGTGCAATGATTCTATGTAATTCGACTGAATACGTTTATGAGAAAATATTAATTTAAACACATAGGATATAATACGAACGATATATTTCCGGGGACGGTGATTATAAGCGCCTTATTTCGAGAAATAATATTTCGGAGAAAACGATTTTTAACGAGCGACAGAATGCACGTTGAATGTCGATGAGCTGTCAACCATACATACACGCTAATAATCTTCAAGAATGTCTTATAAGGTATTGCAGCCACGCTAATAATCTTCCAGAATGTAGTATAAGGTATTGCAGTCGGAATACGAAATTAAGACTGCGCACAAAAAGCTGCTGACATTAATCGGTGTCGCTGCGACTTTGAATTTTAATTGGCGAAAATAATAATATTAATAATGACTATTTAATATATTATAATTTACATCGTAATAATGCTAATAATAAGAAACTATTATTAATAATAATAATACCCTTAATAATAAATATTAAATTGCGTATGTACGTAATAATAGTATAAATAATTCGTGTAATATGTACGAAAATATCGATAAATACTAACAATGCTTTTATCAAAACGAGGGGGAAACCAGTCAAATAGAATTCAAAAGTGTTGATTCTTTTATCTACACTCACCTATCGCAAAAGACTGTTCGATCTTGAAATTTCCAAGAACACCGGTAATGTTTAAAAATTTATTATTTCAATGGTCGTTTTGTATAAAATTTTTTTTAGAAATATCCTATATATTTTCGATATAAAAAAATTGTATTTTTCCTTTTTACAATAATTCTATCGTCTGATTAATATACATTTCCATTCCTATTCCGCACCAATTCTCATCTTTCCTTCACTCTTTCCTTTTTACGATCGATATTGTTTGACAGGAAACGGTCGGTACAATAATAATGATAATTCTACACTGAAAAAGAATAACGCCTGCAAAATTTCGTTTAAATATATATATATATATATAATATCGAACGTTTTCATTTCTAAAATTTCGAACTATATTCCGTTTAAACGGCGCTTATGCACAATGAATTGGATGAAAAATCCTGCATTTATTAAAAAATAATAAAAAATACGTATTTATAAAAAAAAATATTCAGCTCTTGGAAATTTTATATTTTCTTTATCGAAATTTACTTAAATCGAATCATTCTATTTCTGTTTAAAACGCGAATAAGAGTGAAAGAACACGTTGAGAAAATTTCGGACGATCAAATTTCTAATTTTCGAATAGCCCGGAAACCGTTAAAAATTTAAGGGACGGGAGGGCGGAATAATCGCTGGTAAAAAAATACACCCTCTAAAACCGTTCAACGTTAATCATTTACATTAAGAACTTTCAGAGAGGCAACGAATTCACTGAAGAATGTACACACACACACACACACACTATATGAGTTTTGACACGTATCTAGTTAGTGATCTTCGTTGTTAATAATAATAATCTCCCTTAAGTGTAGCCCTGGGAGACTGAATGGGGTGGTTATATATTATATAGACAACTGGATGACCTGACAAAACGAAGAAGAAAAGATTACTATATCACGTCCACATTTTGGGCGAAATCACCTGTTGCGAATATTCTAGCAACCGCGGTCGGTCGCATCGTAACCGTAGTAAAAACGTGTATAACAAGATTCGATTCCGAGAATTTTTATCCGGATCTCTTTTTCTATTGCCAAAAAAAGACGTACACGTATAATGAATGTCCAATGTTGGTCGATAATCAAATTCCGACAATCCAGTCCTAAATTTGGTTTCAAAACTATAATTCTAGACTAGAAAAAGAAAATTTTTCCACAGATTTCGATAATAAATAAAAAAAAAATTTTTTTCAAGATAATCTACACGATAAGTGCCCTAAATATTCATTTAATTCGATTCGTCATTCTCGCCATCGTCCGGCCCCGATGGTACACCGATATTTGCGTCGGTCCGTCATTATCTCTTTAGTAATCGGCATATGTCGAATGCGCTAATTTTTTAACGAATTTTACATTTTTCTTAAAGCAATATAAAAAAGAAATGTTCGAATTTCTGTTTCGAACGTCAACGCAAATAAAAGAAAAAGGATTATAGCTTTATTTAAATACTACGTATATATAATAGATGCGCAACACATTCTCGATGTTAAGTACATACCTCGACCATCTTTTGAAACAAATACTTGCGCCGTAATAGAACGATAATAAAATATGAATAAAAGGAAAAAAGCGAATAAAAAGAAAATCGATAATGCGGCGGAGGGTAGTTAGATAAGTACGTACATGCTCTTATCCACACACATACAAAAAAAAATATTACACGCTTACACATACGCGAGTAACTGTATAAATAAAAGTAATTAATAAATAATTAAATACACGTTTACCGACATTCATTTTATTTCATTACTACAAAAGCTACCCACGGCTTCACCTGTGTAATTATTATTTTTTTTTTAAATTTTACACGAAGGGACAGGGACATTTTAAAATTTTAAATTATCGTAATTTCTGCCCTATTTGTGAAATCAACGTGAAACATAGCTTAGAACGAATCCGATTATATAGGCTATATAAGCTGTGCGAATTTCATCAGTATTGCTCTTTAATAGTTTTTGAGTTAAACGGGGACAAACAGACGAGCAAAAATTTAAAAAATTTATTTTCTGTTTACGTGCGATAGCCAAAAATGAAAATATTCGCTAACCACAGACATGCAGTTTTATATATCGGGGTATAGATGTATAGATATATAGATTACAAGACCGCGATGTTAATTTGGCTTAGTCACGGTATTCGCGGAGTATAATCTTAAATGTAGACTGTATTATTTCCAATACGTTTTCTCTGAGCACGATTACACGCAGTTATCGAACGACCTATACACAGTTGGATAAATTTACACAGACCGTTTCGATCATTAATAAACTGAAATTCATCAATAACCGCTTATGTTTTACAAATAGTATAAGTACATTCGAAGAAGAAATGACGAACTCTTATCTGAAACGTCTAGTGTGCGGAGAATTCGCAAAATATTTCAAGAAGTTTGAAAACGTTCCAGATATATATATCCGTGGCTCGGTTAAGACGTGACTTATATTTTAACTTTATTACATTCTTTAATTTAATTCTTTTCCCGTTTAATAATTTATACGTTAATCTACCGCTACCGTGTCTGTTGCATCTGTCTGTCTTGTAGTATATTAAAAAAATTATCGTCGCAATAAGATTTTTAACATTCGCAATGTTAACATTATTATCGTATTGTAAATTTACGTTAAATTTTCTGTTCAATCGATCTAAAATATAATATATAATCTGAACATTTAAAATTCCCGTAAACAAAACAACTCTATACATACTTAATAAATCAGAGTCGGCAAGTATCCAGTAACAACTAAAGCTGCCGCTGTCGACACGGTTCTATATAGAGAACCAACACTCGGCAGCAATTTTCTCTGTGCTTTTAGAATCTTATTCATAAGAGAAACGTTTATACATTTAATATATAATGATGGAATAGTAATAATAGCTCCTATAACACACCGTTATAACTCTCATACTAGATAATATATTTAAAATACTGTAATTTAGGTTTACTAGTATATATATATCCTATGTCTATATACATTTACTACTTACACAACACATTTAATTATTATTGCCTACAAAGTTCCAACGAACACATACATACATGCACGCACCGGCGCAGAAATGTATTCAGCCTGTACATACAATTTTATTTCAGGCTACACAGTTTTATCGTTGTTAGTAAAAAACCCAAAAATTTCTCGTGCGGTACATCCAAAGCGAATATTTGATAAGTGACATTATTTGGCAGCGCATTCATGCTCGAAGTTATTTCGGAATTTCTTGTGTAGTACATCCGAAGCAAATAATTGAAATTGTTAGGCAACGTATTCGTTCTGTAAGTTAAATTTATTTTTTGTCACGTGGTCTGAGAACATACAACGTGAACACGCGTGGCCAATAGTTTCTACTACAACACATTTACACTAGTCAGACTGAACTTAAACAAAAGGGAAATAGATAAGACCGCACTTAAATTATCCAAGCCGCCGTTGGGTAGAGTAGAAATTAGAAGTACTTTTGATTTTCTGCCGACGCAGCAATACATCGGGTGATTACGCTGTAGGTGTATCGCCCGGAATTATCCAGTTCCCGCCTTTTTTATTTTTTTATTTCTTTGATAAATTTCTAAATAGCCTTCAGAGCCTATTCTACTGTGACAAATTTACACTAGTCATGCGGAACTTAAACAAAAAGGAAATAGATAAGACCACACTTAAATTATCCAAGTCCCCGTTGGGTAGAGTAGAAATTAGGAGTACTATTGATTTTCTGTCTATGCAGCAATACATCGGGTGATTATGCTGTGTAGGTGTATCGCCCGGAATTATCCGGTTCACACCTTTTTTATTTTATTTTTTTTTTATAAATTTCTAAATAGCCTTCAGAGCCTAGCTATATCATCTCGTTCTAATTTCACTGTGAGAATTTAGATCGAATTTTTGGGATTTTTCGTTTCTGCAATTAATTACTCGATAAGAGAAGTCTCACAAGTTTTAATAGTCAAACATGACTACTTTCCCTAACGTAAGAAGATCGATCGGGAGGAAGTACATTTATGCGTATAATAGGAGGAGATGTTTAAAAAACGTAATAAATCGTAAATTATAAATTTTCAAACTGTTTATAAACACTTTTAACTGATATCGCAGATTTATCAACTAATACACACACACATATATATTATGTATATATATATATACAAATATTTGTCGGTATAAAACCGTCGATTATCAGCTTACGAAATATGTATAAATATTTTAATATATAAGAGAAAATATTATTCGTGATTTATCTGTTGCGGTGATTTAGCTCAAAATGATGAAATTCTACACAGAGTAGAGTAACAGTGCAGATGGATTACTTCGAAAAAATAGTAGTATATAAAAATAAAACCAACATTTAACGAATACTCTTGTAATAATAAAACGTCAAAAACTCACAATTACGATGAAAGTATAACAGATCCGATGAAAGGCGTTTAGAATCACGTTTTCTGGAAAATAACAGTACGAACGAAGATGACGTCTAATAATAATAATAATAATAATAATGATTAAGAATAAAAAAATTGGAAATAGTTAAATAGAGAGATATGGAAACGAAAACATACCGAATAAAGTGAGAAGAAAAAAATCACGTTAATTATATCATCCGTAGTCGATGATAATAGTTTAGTATATACACCTGGTTCGGTAACTTTACCAGAAATGGCGTTTCCGACACTTGATAATGATGATGGGTAAATCTACAACTCTTAGAAGAAATATAGTTTAAAAAAAAAAAAAACACACAGTAAAACAAAAAGCCCGTAGGATAAAACGGTCATAGTAGTAATAATAATAATAATAATAATAATAATAATAATAATAATAATAATAATAATAATAGCAGGATAACATGATAATGGTGTTGCCAGTAACGCTAAAAGAAATAGAAAGGTATTGGAGATGAACCCAGTCAAGGACTTCCTTCTTTACTTATGTTCATTATCGGATTGGAGCTTTCTACGTTCGCATCTTCCTAGTATTCTCTCTTTTAAGATACACCGGCCGAAAATTTGATTGAAAATGAAGACCGCTCCAATAATAATAATAATAATAATAATAATAGTAATGATAATAATAAAATAATAGTAATGATGAAATAATAATAACAGTGATAATGATAATAATAAAAATAATAATAATGATAAATAGTAATAATAATAAATCAAATTTATTTTAATTTCAATACAATACATCGGTACATTTTAAAATAGAACAAATATAAAATAAAAATTAATTACAAATTAAAAATGAATAAACAACTAAAATAAAATAAGATAAAATAAAAACGGTTAAACATCGAGAAAATAATTAATTATTAATATTTCAAATGATATCGTACACATTTCATCTTTGATTGTGTATATGAAATTAAAATAAACGGGAATAAAACCGTCTATACGCAACGCTGCGTGAATGGCGACTGAGTTATTATCATCGTAGTTTTAACTTATATAACAATCGAAATATTCATCCGAACTTACTCAATTATTAGAAATCCGCATAGTCTTTATATAAAGAAAAACGGATACGTGACTTTCCTAAATGAATAGTTAATCGTAACATGCGCAGAAGTGAACCTTGTGAATCTATCCCTACTATAAAATACACTCTTAGTAACCGATGTAAAGTTTCACTTTAATTATTCTATTTCATTTCGATAAATAATTAGTTAAGAAACAGTCATCATCCGTTATCTTTTCTCGTCTTTGCAGCAGATATACGTTTCCTTCGCCTACTTTTCTAATTAATTAGTTCAGTTTTTAGTTCTGTAGGCAATTACACTGCTCCGGCATAAATTGCCTGCAATCTCATTCTAGCCTCGTTATAATGACCGCCTTGCTGATCGCGTCTTTCCATTATATACCATTTTTGAGAACTGCAGCAAAATTAGCGCACATCTGATACAGATAAAAACACTCAAATTCTCATTCGTGATTATTCACTTTAAGACGTGCTTTTGTAAAATTTCAATCGATTTAACCTGGTATCTCGACATCCCAATTAATAAGTCCGTACGTATTAAAACCGGTTGATGATAAATACGTCTTAAATCAAGAGATAATTCGATTTCCTTAATTTTTTAGAAATATAAAACGAGTGAGCACGATAATCGAATTAAATGTAATCTATTATCCAACAAGATTACTACTACCCCGCGTTACGGAACATGTTTTGATAAATTAACTCGAATTATCTCTAATTTCGGCCGCTAACGTAGGACGCCTGCGGGTGAAAAACGCCAGCGTCAGTTTTCAAATTAATTCGTCATCTTTTATAATAACGCGAGACGCGATTTCTGTCTGTAATTTACTAGTAATTGTTTTAGGTATATAATAAGAAGTGCAGCTGTCTGACTGTACACCGGGAAAATTTTTTGGAAAATCAGATAAAAACAAGTTAACAAAAACGGACCCAATATACTACCATGAAGAACTCCCGCTGAACATGTTTTCGATTAAACATTCAAAAAGAAAACGTTCAACCGTTGTCAGAACTAAAATACGGACAAGAGTTAGTCTTAAACGCTTAAAATACTCTCCGAAATTACCATGTCCAGACAGCAGTTGACTGGAAAAGAAATTTACATCCGAATTTAATCCTAAATCCATTTTCGATACTGTGAAAAAATTTGAAAGCTGTTCTACCGTACAAACTATTAATCCATCTATTCTGCCGTATTTCTAAAATTAAATTATCTTAGTAAAGGAATTCTTTTAGAATTAAATTATAATTTAACTCGTGACCAAAATGAGAATAAAAAGGATCTTTTACGCTAACTTTAATTGTAACAAATTTACTAATAAACATAACTCTTAGATCAAAGCCAACTTGAAAATATTTAGGTCATTTGGCAATATCACTGTAATAAGTGGTGCAACCACAATTGAAACAGTTCTAAATAATAAAGAGCGAACACTAAGCAGTAAAATTTTGAACCTTTACAACAACCAAATACCATCAGCAAAAGAAGTGCGATATTTAGGAATGATATTTGACAGTAAACTTACATGGAAAACACACATTAAATTACTAAAGACCAGCTGTCAAAAGAAATTAAATCTAATGCGAAAACTATCACATACAACATACGGTGCCAGCAGAAATAGCTTATTAACGATATATCGCACTCTAATAAGGCCGAAATTGGATTATGGAATCCTGCTTATACTACAGCGAGTTCGACATTATTAAAGTCTCTAAACACGATCCAAAATACTAAGATTGGCAACTGGAGCCTTCCGAACATCATCAATAATAAGTATTTCATGCGAAGCTTCTGAATTGCCCTCGCAATTAAGAAGACAATACTTGACCATACTGGCGCTGGCTACTCAAGGAGATACCGATCTTTCCAGTTTGCATAAACTCATTCAAGCATATAACGTCGAACTCCCAATATTATCTCGCGAAAACCTCGATGTTATTCCGCCTTGGGCACAATTGTACACACATGTGAATCTAACGTTCTGTAACATAAATAGAAAAAATGTTAACAAGATCAGAGAAACGTTAAAGGAGATTAAAGAAAACCATGCAGAATATGAATTTATATACACAGATGGATCGAAATCTTCAGCAGTTGCTCGGTAGTTGTTAATGATAACGTAGTTCTTCAAATTGCTCTTCCAGTTACGTTTTCAGTCTTATCAGCAGAACTATACGCCATTAGATCCGCAGTGAATTACGCAGATTCCAACAGAAATAAAAATTTCATTTTATGTACCGACTCGCTTTCAGCATTAAGAACTCTATTAAATAATGAAAATTTGCATCCAATAGCCAACGAAATAAAACTCATGTTACAAACTACATCTAAGAACATAATACTTTTGTGGATACACTGCAATATATATGGTAATTCAATAGCCGACGTATCAGCAAGAACAGCCGTTTCGCATCCGCTTCTAAATATCCATGTACCGATAGCTGACTTCAAAGATCATTTCGAATCGACATGGAATAGTAACTGGCAGAGAATAACTACGGTGAATAAACTACGATCGATAAAATTATCTTCAAAACAGTGGCACTCAGCACATCGTAGTAGCAGAATGGAAGAGGTAGTATTATGTTCGAATTAATAGATAGGACACACAAAATTAACACATATTCATCTATTAGAAAAAAGTACGCAGCCAACGTGCCAACAAAGTTGTTGCCAGTTGACCGTCGAGCATCTATTGGTAGACTGTCCAATTTACGACAAATACCGAAAACAGTAATCGCATCGCTCGACTTGCAAAGTTTGCTGAGGGATAACATGGATATCATTAATAGAGTTTTCGAATTTTTAAAATGTATCTAATTATCTTAATACCTTTGTTGTAAACAGTTAATATCTTCGTTATAATTATCTAATACCTTAATTATTTAATACCTTTGTTGTAATTATTTTAGTTCCGTGCCTCTAGCTATAATTGCGGTACACGGCACGTAAATTTAAATAAAAAAAAAAAATTTATTAAACATAATTGAATTTGATTTGTGAACATAAATACTCGGACAATAATTAAATAAAGATTCGATCGCTCCGTTATAAATAATTTTACACGTCGTTTATATTTAATTCCGCCAATGTTGAATTTCTTATCAACTTTATTCGGAAGATATTTAACGTGTTGATTAAACTTTAACTTATTATCTAGAATTATTCCCAGATATTTTACCAATTTTACAAAATAGGAATGAATCGATTATAAATTAACTTAATAGTCGGTAAATCAAAATTGTGAAATATTTCTGTTGACCGTCATAGCTGACTTTTTTTAAACTTAAAATTCAAGACCGAGCTGATCGAAAGTGATTTGCAGTTTCTTACAAATAGTTTTGATGTTATAAATTTTTAAAAATTGAGATTTATTACAACGCTCGAGTGATCAATGAAACTAATAATTATTACTCGCTATAAATTCATCTAGATTTTTGTGTATATCTGACTATCAAATATTCCATCGTGTACGACGTAGGGATTGAGCTCTGAGGAACCTCACAGGAAAATATTTCTTACTATGGTAAATTCATCGTATGTACACTATTCCCATGTTTTCGACTCGTACATAATTATTGAATAAACAAATGGATGCTTCAACTTTTCGCGATGGTAGATTTAAGTACTATGTTTACATAACGAATATAATATTTATTTTTCTTCATCGGATTTGGACAACTACGGACCAATTTTAAATTATATTCCTTCGTTTCCTTCATTGCCGAGAATTATTTTATATTCCTTCATCCGTTCATACTTTTCCAGTTTTCTGCGTTACTGATCTTTCGCTTAAATTTATTCCTCTTCTTTATTTCCTGTTCGGAGATGTTCGACTCTGTTTCTTCGCTTGTATAATATAGGGAATCCGGATTATTTTCATAAAAGTGTGCAGAGTAACATCTTGAGGAACACTATTTGATAAAACTCTGCAAAATCCGATGAAGATCTTACCCTCGGAGCGAGTTATGTTCGCCGTAAAAACCCTACTCCGCTAACTGCTCATTAGCAGATAGGGCGCGACGGTTTTCATATTAGATTCTTGACAGCGCCTGTTACCCGCGGTGCTCAATTATAATTTTGAGGCTAATAATCACATAGTAAATTCGGAAAGATATACAACTTGTTTTCTTGTTTTATGTCTGCCTCCATAAATATGAATTACAATTTACGGGCATGATGGAAAAATTACTTCATATAACTACCCCGGGAGGTAACCTGAAAATGGAATCCACCGATCATATAGCGCTTGTGGGCTATCATATTCCGGGGAGTCATTAACACACCGTAATATTTATTATTACATTTCTATACGATGAAATTGTTCAAAATAGAGAAAGTGTGGGATATTATTTTATAAAGTCATAAATTACTTAATTTAAAATAAAATATTCGTAATATTTTTTTATATTTATTTTTTATTAAAAAAAAAAAAAAACGAAAACGAATTAAATTTTAGTGATTGGAAAAAAAAGTTAGATTATAGTCTAAGCTATATTTTGAGATTTGCAGTCAGTTCTCCATTTTGTATCCGCATTAAACGCGCGTGTTGTATTATTATCAGCTTCATCAGTCTTCACAAATCAAAAGAGGGGTCACGTTGGGTTCAATTCGATTTGTAATATTTTGAAGCAAGAAGAATCAGTCGTAGGCAATTTTAAAAGTGCTCAATGTTGCAATCAGGTATTCCGGTTTATTTTTTATGTATGCACTTTAATTAAATATTGGCGTTTGAAGCTTTATATTTTATTTATTTTCCACTTTTCTCTATATTGCGCGTAATATAAATTATCGATCATTTACTTTTGGCGTACATATAACGAAATACAATATCGATTTAAGTTGTGCATAATTAATTATTAACAATATTCAATCAATTTATTTCGTTAATTTTTTTGTACGGAATTTATCGACTTTCGAAGCTACATAAATGCTATTATTCTTTTGTTGTATATTGTTTTCATATAGCGTAACATAAATGAACTGTTGTTTGGTTTTTGTATAATTTTTCAGGATATTTAACGAATTTGCGATGTAACTGGCCCTCTGTTTTTCTGCTACCCTATTAAAGCATATCACCAAACCACGTTTTGATAATCGTCAACATCTACTTACAGCTATTGTACGATAATTACTTTTCTTCGAAAACTAAGCTAGGCATTTTAGAAATGCGAGAACAACATTATTTTCGTTTCCTATGGAAACGGTATTCAACCAGTAATTTGATGGATATAGTATTTTTACTGCTCGCATAGCCGCCTTATAATAGCAGTAAAACTACCGCTGCAGTAAGCGGTAGAAAACTGCACTAGTCGAGCCCCTAGCCTTATATACAGCTTCTTCGTAGCTTCGTACTGTAGATATATATTGATAAAGATAATTAAACAGAGATAGATAAATAAACGAAAATAGATAGTGATGGATGTATCGAATAATTAGTTTTCGAATTTTACACACGTGTAAATCAAGGACTTCGCACCTCCAATAAACTGACACCACTCCGTTTTATATATTTCAAAAAATTCCACGAAGAACTTAAAATAACATTAATAAATAATTCCCAAAAAATATTCGAACGTAAATCGAATAAATTAGAATGACACCGAGTGGTTTTAATTTTATATATATATATAATTTCTATAAATAGATTTGACTTATTCCCGTGGACACGCAACCTATCGTCTCGTATTGCTTAAACGAATGACGATGTAATTCCTCGTTGCAATTATTAGTCGCACGTCGGTCGATCATACGTGACAAATACATCGATCGCCACACAAGACGATGAAATTACGAATATTAACAGCATTTGGGGAATTTCCGTCCTGTTTCGCATAATAATAACGATAACAAAATGACCCTACTAATAGCCAATTTTGTAGCGAATATTTTCGGAGGCCAACCTTTTTTTTAAGGATGATCTTGGCACGCTGATAAATAACGATGGTCGAGACCACAACGAAATAAAGACACGAATTGGTATGGCGAAAAAGGCCTTCAATAACCTAAGCAAAGTTCTTTGAAATCGAACGATGAACCTTACCCTACGAAAGCGGATAATGAAATGTTATGTATGGTCCGTTTTGAAATATGCCTGTGAAACGTGGACTACGAGCGCGAAATGCGAAGAGAAACTTGCTGCTTCAGAGATGTGGTGTTACCGAAGACTGCTCCGGATTGCATAGAAAGATTACATAACCAATGTGGCAGTTTTATTAAAAATAGGAGAAAAGCGGAAAAACATGGTAGATGATGATAAGAACAGAAAAAGGAAATACATAGCACATAAAATCCGCGAAGGCGGAGTCTTTCTGCTGGCAGTACAAGGAAAAATACAGGGAAAGCCGGCAAGAGGAAGAAAGCGGATGGAGTTGATGACGGCAAATCCACCGGAACACTCACCAAGCAGAACCCTAACGGAGATCATTAAAGACGGCAGAAATCGCAGCATATGAGAAAGGATGTACGCAATCTCCTGTAAAGGGGAGATGATGATAATGATGATGTTTAAAATATATAAAAGGTACGACCATTAATCTGAATTCATGTTCAACCCGTTCACCAACTATAAAATCAGAACGGATTTAACAAAATTAACAAGAAGTCGTATTAAATTATCTATGTAAGTGAAAGCAAAAAAATGCGAATAAAAGTGCTTAAATATAAAGAAAATTAAAATTAAACGGGTAAATAATAAAATATTTTATTAATATCTTATACATTAAATCTTATGATCAACGAGACACCAGTAAGGAAAAAGCTGCAATTTTATCTGATTGTTTTTCATGAATATATATATATGTATATATATATGTGTGTATATGTGTGTTATGTTGTTACATATAGTACATTTATTCAAAACTGTTAGAGATAAAAAAGTTTTCCCAGGCAAGGATTTTTTCTAAAACGAAATTAAGAAGAATTCTTAAACAAACTATTTTAAAATTTGTGATCGAACCGATGTACCTATTTCGGAAATAGATTTGAAATATATCCTTTGTCAATTTCTTGACAACGGGATACGGAGAATAAAGGCGGTACCCTTAACAAGGTCATCCGGCTAACTTGACAAGCTAAAATCGGGTCATACTCATTACTTAATATATGTCGTTCTTTTATATACAATATCGGTGTGTGTTTGAGTGTACAGGCCTAACATTTTGAACGTAATGCATAGCCGTGACAATAAAGCCCCTCACTAGAACCGGAGTACTGCTATACTATCGATCACTAAGGAACAACAAAAGATGTTGTAAGGCGATGTTTTCCTTTCTTCTGGTATTCGATTTTTGGACTACATAATAGCTAACCTGAAATGACGATGACAGATTTACAGTTCAAAGGCTGCATATCTTGCTATCTGTTTAGACGAGTTTTTCAACTCGGAGCACGATGTAAAAGCATATATAAGGTCCAACAAAATAGATACACAATATTTTCCATACGTTACACAGAGAAAAATCTTTTATGATCAGATTATAAGAAATTTCGAACAGGCTTTGAGTCGTACGTTGTAATTTTCGAAATCGTTAGAAAAAGTCGTCTTAAAAAAAAACAAAGCTGAATTACGTATTACATACATATACATGTATATGCATTAGACAAACACACACATACATATATAATATGTATGTGTGCATATTACACAATATATCACGATATGTACACTAAGAAGTTTCATCATTATAAATGGGGTTGCAATACATATGTGTATATATATATATATATATATATATATATATATTGGGCACATGCTTTATCAATTATAGATTTTGAAAGTTTGAAAGCTGGGCACATATATATATGTGTGTATGTGTATATATGTATATATAGGGTGTGAGAGAGATAAATAGATATAGATAGTAGATAAATAGATAAAATGTACGATTGAATGCGGTTTTTAAAGCGCAGCAACTTTTATTTTTCAAATCGTGAAATTTTTTGATGCTTTCAAGATATAAAATATTTCCTTTAACATTTGTGCATGATAACCGAATAATTTCCAATTAACAATAATAATAATAATTATTATTATTATTATTATGACGAGCGTAAGTCCTATACTATGCAATAATTTTACATTTTTGTCCTGGGTTCTACAAAAAAAAAAAACAATGGGTAACCTATATTCGAAATTTAACAGCATAGTGATTTAGAATCCTGTGATTATCGACGGTATATTATTTTATAAACTAAAAATTCGTATATTGTACATTATGTTAAAAATTTAAAGTTAATCTCAAGTCAGCCAATTAACCATACAAATCGTCTTAAATATCTTGGTCTAATATTAGATCACAAGTTATCTTTTATTCCACATATTGAGTATATCCACAGGAAATGCGACAACATATTCTTTAAGCTCAAAAGATTGCAGCCTAATACTTTTGGGTTTAAATATAGGGAGAGGGTCATTTTGTATAAGGGGCTGATACAGTCACTTTATGCATATGGCTCTCTTGTTTATATTAATAAAAGCGTTTTATGTTCTCTTATCAAGTGCCAGAGGAAGTTTCTTCTTAGTATTTCATGTCTATACCGAACCTGTCCCACCTCTGCTGCTAATGTTATATCTAATATCATGCCACTGGATCTTTTTGTCATTGGCACCTCTATCATCTCAGAATTTAGAG
Organism: Coronaproctus castanopsis; assembly: GCA_032883995.1. Lineage (NCBI taxonomy): Eukaryota > Metazoa > Arthropoda > Insecta > Hemiptera > Monophlebidae > Coronaproctus > Coronaproctus castanopsis. The sequence continues at coordinate 192,488,801 of CM065052.1, read as the reverse complement.
TTGTTAGAGACGTTGCTTGTGACAAGAATTTCCAGTTCCTTAATATTGATCCGCATATCTTGGAATCAATTCCTAGTATTCCTATCCTAAAAAAATATATTCATTCCTCACTTATTGATATTTGGCAAGCTAGGTGGGACAGTTGTTCGACTGGAAGGAAAACCTTTGTGTTTTTCCCAAAGGTTTTGGAGCGTTGTAAACTTAAAAATATTAATATTAACTTTTACAATGCTCAGGTGCTCTCTGGTCATGGTAAATTTGGTTCATATCTGCATAGGTTCCATCTTGCCTCCAGTTCTCGGTGTCCCTTTTGCTGTTCCAGCGAGGACTCCTTTGGTATTGTAGATGATATTGAACATTTAATGTTTGTTTGTCCCCTGTTTGATGATCTTAGAAATAAATTTAAAATATATAGAGGACAACCTCTTGTATTTTCTAAACATAACCATGCCGGTCTTCTGTCATATATGGAGTTGTCTATGCTAAGAAAATTTAAAACTGGTAAGTAAAATTTTTAGCAACCGTTTGTCCTGTTTTTAATGTTTTAATTCAACCGTGAATCCGCATTTTTTTTCTCATGGTCATTGCCTCCATCCATTTTGTAATACCGTTGCATGCAACATTAATAATAACATTGGCTACAGTTGTTTTTCTTATAATTTGTATATATATAATATGTACCTATATATATTTTTTTTACTTTTTATAATTTTAATTTTGATAATATAATTTTTTTTTCTTCTGTACGATATTTAGACGTAACCTTTTATTTATTTTTCTTTGGCTTGATCTTTATCTTAGCAATATTACTTTTTTTTTTAATCATTATCCTAAATTGTATGTGCATGTATATATGTGCACGTGTATATATATATTTTGTTTGTACAACATTCATTTTTATATTTACACATATACTACACAAAACTCATTTTACACACATTCTTGATGGTCTAGGGGACTATGTTTCTCATCCCTTATTCCATCCTATTTTTAAGTTACACATTGCAGGAAACTACCACACACTCTTATTTATATTTTGTATTATACTGAATGTTCTTTTGTTTCAGCTACTCAACACTTACACACAGTTATCCATTAAGAACACTAGTTTCCTGCACCCTTATAAACACAATTTATTTAATACATTTGCCCCACCGTATAAGTGCTGATTGGGGAACCAAAAAAAAAAAGAAAAACAAAAAAAAAACGAATAATTTCCAATTAACAATAATAATAATTATTATTATTATTATTATGACGTAAGTCCTATACTATGCAATAATTTTACATTTTTGTCCTGGGTTGTACAAAAAAAAAACCAATGGGTAAGCTATATTCGAAATTTAACAACATAGTGATTTAGAATCCTGTGATTATCGACGGTATATTATTTTATAAACTAAAAATTCGTATAAAAAATAAATACGCAATTATAATCGTTTACATCGTCTACTAACGCCATCTACACATATTCGCAGAACTAATGTATCGATATGTTTAATATAAATACGTTTGAATTAATTATGAATGTTTCAACGTCAACAGAAACTTTCCTAAGTGTAATTTAACTATATACGAGCCCTGATAAAGACGTGTCGTGTTAATATAAACGTAAATTTGTGCATTCGTGTAAATATATTTGCGAATATTAAATATATAACAATTAACACAATATTCATTAATCAGAAATACGCAAGTTTTAATTAAGAAATAATTCTGCTCGGGTATGTAACGTTAACAAAATTAGCAGATAATCGACAAGATATGATAAAGAAAAAAAAATGGCGTACGATATATTTATGTGATTAAACTAGCTGTCAACGTAATTGAGCCCTAGAAGGCAGCGCAGGATAAAACTATCTCTTTAAAGTTAACGGATCTATAAATATAGTATTATCATTATTATTTCGAACGACTGTTAATGTGATTAGTATTATTGAAATTATTATTATCGTATTTATTGTTGTATTTATTATTCGAGAAGAAATAAATAATTCGATTTAGTTTTATTATTCCTACGACTGTTAGATGGTTATTATTAAAGCGCAAAATTCGTAACAGATGTTCGAAAAATTAATTAATTTATTTTTCTTTTATTCGTGTATTTATTTAATCTTTAGTGTTAACTTTTTTTTCATTAAATTTTAGTTCGCACTTTCTACTGGCTGACTTATGTACACCAAGATGCCTTTTTAGCAGGACTTACTGCTCACTACAGATCGGTCAAACAGTGTTTTATAAGAAATTTAATCTAAACTTACTTAACGTAATTATTTTAAATATCTGACAAGAGGGAATGACCAATGTGATGGTGTGCAGATTAACGTATAAATTATTCTGGGATATAAACGCTACGATTAAAGAAATTATTAAGAATTAATTTCTACACGAGTCAAGCGTGTTCATAGTAGTTTTGGTACATATTTGGAACGATTTAAAATTGTCTCTTGTAACATCATCTGTGATGTCAACTCGTCAGTGTTTTCATTTTCTATTCGAACTCCCTTAAGAACATTTGAAATAAATTATTGTACGGATAATGTAACTATAATTAACGATGTAAATGGTTAGAACGTGTCGAACTGTATCGTAACCCGGCTATGAGAAAATTCAAAATTAATATAGCATAACGTTAAGCAAATTGCGCAATACGAATATCGTGACTGAGCCAAATGGCATCGAGGTCGTAATTAAATAAATAAATAAAATTGCAGTTCATTATATGGGAGAAGCTTGTTACATTTGTGTTGGTATACGAGCATGTGCGTATGTGTGTGTGTGTGTGTATATGTATATACATTTATGTTTATTTTCGTTGCTGTTTACAGATCAGTTATAACATATTTACAATGTATTTATTTGTGGATATTGACGATTTCATCTGAGAAAGGTGTATTAATTATATTTATATATATATATATATATATATATATATATATATATATATATATATATATATATATATATATCAATGAGTCGGATTTTAAATGCGCGTGCTCGAGTGTATCGGGGTGCACACGCGCTCGTCAATATTTTTCATCATTTCGTCCATATTTTCTGCAAATTCACGTATAAATGGGACGTAGTATATCGTCGTAGTAAATTATAATCACTTTCATTAAAAACTTTATGGACTGTCTGTTCAATTATTTATTACAAACGTGTATACAGAAGAAGACGAAATAAATTGAAGTTGAAATTAAAAATTAAGAAATTAAGAAATTGAGAAATTGAGAAATTAAGAAACTATGAAAAATTGAGTTAATAATATTATTACTACCGCTAGATGGTTAATATTATTATACGAAATTTTAAACGTTTGCTTTAATAATCATCACCTTTGTAAGTATTTATTTTTGTATTACCATACATCTAGCCTTGGCTGCTGTACACGACACTTTTTTAAATTTAATAGTAATATTCAAATTTAATACCGAACTGTTTTTGTTTTAAGTTTCGTCTAAATTAATCCGAAATAGGTTTATAATACTTTTTTGCGAAATATGTGAACCCATACCTCGGTAAAGGGACATAATATTATTATTATTATTATTATTATTATTATTATTATTATTATGAACTCGAAAATATTACCCGAATAATAAGAAATTTTAAATTGATTATAATAGATTAAAACGCAAAAAATGAAGCGATGTAATTAAATAAAACGATATATTTCACGATCGGTATGTAATAAATGACGGGTTTGTTAATGAAATATTTAAGGAAGTAATAAAATAATAATTAAAAAAAAAAATTAAATTTTCCTCGCAAGTACGCGAAGTGCGTAACGAACACCGATAATAACCTGAATAAATGTACGTCGAGAAATCGACTAACGTAATATTAAAATACACAAGTTGGTTATCCAGAAAAATCCGAGAAATGTTTAACGACACAAATAATTACCCGCATTTTATAAATTATACATGTGTGTGTGTGTACGCGTTTCCGTATGTCCATACGTGTAGGCTCGACTAATTTAGGAATAAACGAGCGGCTAATTAATTCTAACTACTTCCTTTCAATTAAGATCTTATTAATTATTATTGTGTCCGCCTTTCTGCGGTCACTTCCGTTTCAGTTACAATTTATACGTTTCTATCGTAATGAAATAATGAAAAATAATGAAGAATCTAAGTACACTAATTCTATTTGAAAATTATAACTACCTATTATTAAAGTTAACAATTATAACTACCTATTATTAAAGTTAACAATTATAACTACCTATTATTAAAATTAAAAATTACAATATCTATTATTAAAATTAAAAATTACAATATCTATTATTAAAATTAAAAATTACAATATTATTATTAAAATGTAAAAAATTACAATACTATTATTAAAATTAACTAGTCGGTAATTGTTTCACCGTCTCGTCCTAATTATTTAGCCGTTATAATATTTTATTACAACCCATCGTTATCTATTGTTCTCGAAGTTGATTATTCGAGGGCGGACCTTCGGCGGATTCGAATAAATTACGATAATAATCGTTTCGATATTAAAACAATAAATCGGTGTATATTATATTTTTAAACGATAAAAACTCGACGTTATATTTTAATTCAGACAAAATTATACGTAACGCTTTACCGGGAGTTCATTGGTCGAAGACAAAGAGATATTTGATTAATTTCTATGCAAATACTCGTTCCTACATATTTCTTAAACGGTATGCATTGGAACATTCGTTGAATTTCGAAACGACGCGAATTCACAATCGCACGTTACAAAAAAGACTTAGTACAGTCCTACTTAAATATGCTCGATGGACAGGGAAACACTCTTTATAACTCGTTATTGACAATGATTTCTGGAATCCACCGAAGCAGTCCGATCCTAACTTTATAATAAGTAACGGGGCTCGGCGTAAATTACCAATCATCGATATCCACATAAAACTCAGCCTATTACCGCAACAGGCGGATATCACAATGAGTATATTTAGAAAAGGAAATATTTCTTATTTCAATTCCGAACCTTGGCTTAAATGAAAATCCAATTGACAGTCCCGAATATAAAGCGTTTTCCCGTCATAACTCTTAAACTCTTCCGCAAATAAACATTGAACTCGGTCAGTGTGAGAAATCACTCAGTTCGGCGAGAACCATATTTTGCAAGCATTATGCGATACGATGAAACGACTACTAAAATATATTCACAGAGTCATAGTAAACATGATACGTGCCGTTATAATTTCAAAATTGAAAATATCTCGCTCTCTGTGTAAAAATACGTCATACTCTGCGAGCACTCTTAAATAATCGCCTTGAAAAATGAACTTCTGTTTACTAATTCCCTCGCGGTTAAAAGATATTTGGTCTAACGATACACCGATTCGCTAAATCTATTTAATTAACATAAATCCGTAATCGGAGAAACGAATCGTCGTAGTCTAGATTCCAGCACATCAGTACCATTTTAAACTATAGCGCAACCGATGTCGGTCAGAAATTTAATTTGAAGAGACACGAAAAAGTCGCAGTGGTTCGATTCCGAATTAGACTTGCCAAAGGGTTAACTTATAATTTTACATCAGCGATAAAGCGCAATAATCCCAAGCTGTAAGGAGTATTTACCAATTTACTATAACCGAACGTAGTAAATATGAAGAAATCTACTCAAATCGTAACATTTTTAAAACAATCTGAATTGATTCGTATAATACGAAATGCATATGAAAATTAAACAACAAAAGTGTCTTTCGTCGAAACAATTATTCTAACGTTAAATTTTTACCAATTTGAGAATCGTACGAAGGACACTCGTAAATTGTATACTGATCGGAACCGAAATGAGAACGAATTTAAAAGCTCTCGAATCATTTAAAACCGAATTCGCCTAACAACATCCGACATTCAACGGTTGTATTGCGGAATGCTCGCGAGATAATACAATGATCAAAGCTTCAAATTAGATATTTCCAAAAAAAAACGGCTAGAACAGACCGTGTAATAAGATTATAATGAGGAAATTAGCGTGTTTTAACGATAACATAGCAGTAATTATTAAATTCTGCAACTGAGGATATATAGATGAAGAAAAAGTTAACACATGTATAAACGTGAAATAGTTTCGTCGGAAAGCATCTGAATTAGACGCGCTAATAAATTTCCCCGTTCTATACTCGCAACAAAGGCAAACTCTGTTTTATTTTTCTACCGAGATCGCACTGTTAACGCAATTATCGATATAGAATTGCGATTAAACGAGATTGAGATTGAAAGATAAGGGATAAATTTCGTACTTCATACCCACCTAGTAAGCTAAAACAGAAGATTGAAATAATGAAAAATGCTAAAACACGAAAATAAATAATGTCAAAAAGTACAATTAAAAGTTTAGAAATGTATAAAAATCGATAAAATATGAAAAATGTAAAACTAGCCGCGCGAATTTATAGTTAAAAATGATTCGAAATATTACACTGACAGTAAATAATACGATTCATCCAGATATTACGTTTCGTTAAATTTTAATTCATCTAAAATTCAACGGAAATCCCGTAGATTTTAATAATACCGAGAAACAGAAGAAATAGGGAACGACTGGAATACCGACAGAGATCTTAAAATTTGCAAAACAGATATCTTAAAAAAAAAAAATATCAGATAATATACGACTGTTACTTATTGTCGGCAGATTTTATAAGAAAGGAAAACGCTTGCCATACCGAAAAAGGTAATCGCACAATTATAGAACAATCGCGAGGCTTCAAAAATCTCCAGGATTGGATTTAGAAAAACAAAATGAACCCGAGATAAAATTTCGTACTGGAAACAGTGTCGGATGTATATGATCCATTGTCTGGTTTCCATCAGATATGAAACTCCACTTGGCGAGCGTATGCTTTTTCGCTCTAGTTCAAAGCCCACCTGCTATCCGGTGTGCCTATCAAGCTGTTTCTCTGTAGGTTCCTTTGGTTCTATCCAGACTGCGGCCGTAAACCCCTGACAAGAGTTTTGTAGCTAGTCAGCGAACTGGCTTTCTAGATTTTACCGGCCCTTCCAAATCTTGGTATCTTGGTATCTTGGTATCTTGGTATATTGGTATATTAGTAGATGTAGATCATTTGTAATAATTGCAATTTTCCTTCGAATGTGAACCGGTATGTTTGCTAATCTGGTAACCATTCCACCGGAGTTGATTTAGTTGTAGCGGAAATTATGCGTATAGTTGCGTTTATTTATACGTCGATTCTCTGACGCTGCAGATTTAAGTCACCGAGTAAACGAACGCAAGTACACTGATATCCGTAATGTGGACGTGAGTAGCGATAATATAAGTAAAAAAATTTAAACCGTAAAATTAAAGAAAAGAGTTAGGTAGGATCGTTCATGTATAAATGCTTTGCCGATGATATAGCTCTGTTAGCGGAATCGGAGAATATGAATCGGATGTCGTCGGTTTTATCGGAAAAAATTTTTGTAATTAGTAAGAACAGAACACAAGATGAAAATAATATATTAAATAATTCCGAAGTATACGAACTAAGTTGTAATCGATGTGAAAAGAAAAATATATATACAATATAAGATTTAAACGTGGGGTTTTTTTATCGTTATTTGTAAAACATTGTAAAGAATTGAAATGCAAAATCGATAATATTAATAAAAAAATTATAAAATTTTGCGCATAGAAAAATATTACGAAAAGAGAAAACTATTTAGCAAAAATGGAAATAACAAAAGAAACAAAACTAATAAATTTATTAGATTCGACGATAAATTTTGACCGACGAAAAATTAATTTTAATAAGTAGATTAAAAATGTAATCAATTTTTATTTTAATTAGAAAGTTTTTATTTTTCCGGCTATTTAATATAATTGTTTAAATATAAATTTTATATCGCTGATTCGTCGATTGTGTCATTTTTTGTAATATTTAAAAATTGATTTTTCCTTTTTATATTTAATTTTACGTCCACTCTATATAGATAGATAATGGCTTAATAGCTGAAAAGCTTTGTAGCCTTTTTAAATTAAAAAAAAAAAAATGTAACGATTTTAACTAATTTTTTTTTATCGTTTATTTATCAGAAAAATTAAACATTTTCAGTCTTACGTTATAACATTTTTTCGACGCTAAATTATAATTATTTCATACGGGCATTAATTATATAATACTATACTTTTTAGGGGCGAACTTTTAAAATTGTATTTATATATTATTAAAATTGAGAGACATTTTACGTCTAGCGGGAAATAGAAAATTTCAATACCGTTCAACTTTCACGTCTCGGTATAGTGGCGAGACCGAAATGGTTTTAAAAATAAATACAAAATTAAAAAGAGAATCGTCGAAGTAAGGAAGTTTTAGTTAAAGATAAAGAAATAGAGACGAACACTCAGACCCCGATTAAAGTGTCAATAACGGAAGATTACATAACGAACGTTAACCGTTTCAGTCACGATGTCCGCTATATGGTACATGGAATTTTAACGCTAACAATTTTTTTTTTCAAATTTTCGATCGGTGTAAAATGTGTCAATTTTAAAAATATTTATACGAATACATCGAAAACTATCAAACAGTTTACCTAAACAGCGGTATACCTGTATAAAATTTATCATTTTTGTGTCAAAATTTTATAATGTATGAAAAGATTATAAGAATTGAAATAAAAAAATCGATACAAAGCGGAAAATTATCGTAGATGTCCAAGAATTTCTAAAACGCACGTCCGAAACATTTAACAAATAAATCACGATTAATAAATAAATCACAATTAATAAATAAATCACAATTAATAAATAAATCACGGTTCTGAGAAAATTAGCGCAGTGAAACAGCTCAAGAAAAAATCACACTCCAGCTCGATAGAAAAACAGATGACAAGAAGTGCTGCTGGACGAGAATAATAAAAGACAAAATTTTGCAAGTAATACGAACTAAATGAGATAGGGAAGGAGGCAGGTTTAAGCATAAATCGGGATAAAACAAAAATGTTAACCTTCGGATGTGAAACAAAAGAATTGAAATTAAATAATAAGCTAATAGAAAAAGTAGATAATATTATTTATTTAGGTCAGTTAATATCGTCGAAAAATAGTACAAGGAAAGAGGTGGAGCGAAGAATTAATATTACTTGGAAGAAATATTGGTCTTTGAAGTATATTTTCAAGGGGAAATATAGCAACAGGGTAAAAAGCGAAATAATGAATACCTGTATCTTGCCAACTCTTATATATGGATGCCAGACCTGGACTTTGTCAAGTAACACAAAAGATAAAATAAATAAAATGCAAAACGCATTAGAGAGATCGATGCTACATATTAAGCTAAAAGATAGAGTAAATTTAAAAATAATTAGGAATAGGTTGAAATTTAGCTATAATTTTAGCAGAGTTATAAAAGCACTTAAATGGGATTGGGCGGGACATGTAGCTAGAATGAAAAATAATAAATGGACAAAAGCAGTCACAGAATGGTGTAACTATAATAAAAGAAGACAAGGTAGGCAAAAATTAAGATGGCAGGATGATATAACTAAAATGCTTCAAAATAAACAATACCATAGAGTAGCTGGAGACCGGCTCGAATGGGACCGTTTGAGAGAGGCCTTTGCCAAGTATCAGGGCTAGATAATAATTATGCGTTAAATGATGTATATATATGTAGGTACGTATATGTATGTATATATGTGTATATGTATATATTATAATGTATATTTAGAGTAAGTTATACAGATAATTAGAATTATTATCGTTCACTATGGCTAATAATAATAATAATAATAATAATAATAATAATAATAATAATAATAATACGTGAAAAACGATGTCACATTGAAAATCTCGTAATCGTCCTAAATTTGACAGTGCTAGGACTGACTTTATTCCACGATAAGTAACTTACAGCCCAACCGATACAGCTCTTTTAATTTTCCAGTATTGATTTGTGCCTGTATCATGCAACAATATTGCCACGAAAGTGTTTCACGATCCACAACGACCTCTTTTCTCCGGAACCTGCCATTCTATTACATCGCGTTTCTTTATCGAGAATGTAGGTCCGTTTTTCGTCAATTCTTTCTCTTCATCGGTAACTTTTTCAGTTCAACTAATTTTTTCTACCTTTCCTTCGACATCACATTTCAAAAGCTCGCAATTTTTGAACATTCATTTTGTTCGGTGTCCGCGTTTCAGCAAAAGACCATACGAAGTTTTCACAGTACGTACACGCTGTTTTTCTTGCCAGGTTTAATCTAATTCAAGAGTTTATTTCTATATCGCAATACGAGTCTTCCGTTATTATTTTCAATATTTTTACTCGTTGAATTTTCTGACAATTAAAACTATTAATTTCCAGTTGAAAACGATTGACATGTTCAACAAACGTCGCGATTTTAGTTTTATCGGTATTTATCGCTAAATTGAAAAACTGAAAAAGTATAAATATTAATGGTCAGTAATTTTAAAATAGTACCCGGCCGACTGGGATTTTTTCTAATGTAAAATCGGGATTTCCCGAAAAATATATTTACGCATCCGTAATAACTTACATCGTGTAGAATTTCCTTTCATCAATTTCCGGGGTATTAACTAAAAACGTCAGTTTCTCGAATGTCGAAAGAATAGACTTTGATAATAAAAAAAAATTTTTTTCATGAATTTTGGAATTTTTCAAACCGGATTTAATAATTTTAATATTAAAAAAAAATATATTTCTAAAACGAAACCGTAGTCGAGATATTAAATTTTAATTATATTTACCAACTCCTCTACGAGGTGAAAAGAAATTTCTCTAAGTTGATAACATTCGAACGCTTAATGCTATCCAACTGAAATTTTACACGCGCATTTAGATAAGTATAAAAGACAAACCCGGCACAAAATTTTGCTAGCCTTGAATATAGACTAATTTCTCATTTACTAAGATAAAAAAAAAGAAAAAAAAAAGGTAAAAGAACAAAAATCAATAAAGAAATATGTGTACAAGTACGAACTTTTATACGACGCCTTCTTATTGCATCGATCCATATTGACAACTATGTGGATCGGACATATTGGCTGCAATAAAAAGGAGTTATATTAAAAAAGCTCATTCTTAAAGTACTAAAATATCTCGAAATTGGTCGGAGCTGGGATAAATCAATTCCCCAAATACGATAAAAAATGGAAAAAAACGGTGAAATATTTTTTAAACATGACTTATCAAATATTACAAGCATGTTTTTAACCATAAAATAGATCGAAGTTTCTCCGTTATAGCGGTAGTGTCGAATAGGGTTTAAAAAATTATTTTAGTATAATAATTTAAAAAATTGAACTAATTTATGCGAGGATAAATCTAACCTGATTTGTTAGTTTAGGTTAGGTTAGGTTAGGTTAGGTTAGGTTAGGTTAGGTTAAGTTAAGTTAAGTTAAAATAGGTTATGTTTCTGAAGCATCATTAATAGTGAAATGGAGAACAGCCCAGCACCCGAACGTGTTAAAATCGGCAAAAATAGAATTTCAATAGAAATGCCGGCTAATCCGCTATTTTCACGATAGATAAGGCTAAGCCAGTAGTAAATACGTCAGGTGAAAATCATTTTCTTTAATCGTTGTTTTACATTTTCTGTCGTATTAAATTTTTTTTATCATCTACTCCTTTTTCTACATTTTCGTCCTAATTTTTACGTGTAAATTCGTTAGATTTTCATCATTTTCTTCTTACAGAACGTTTAAAAATAGTTCCCCCCCGTTTTTTCTTTTTATTTCGTAACTGGTTAAAAATAGTCATTTTTGACATTTGTGAAAAAAATTTAGAAATCGAGAAAATTGAGTATGCTAGAAATTTACCTAAAAAAAAAAAGTTTAATATATTTTACACTACAACTATCTGACGTGGAGGTGATCAAGCGGTTGATATTTGATAGATGATATGTTAAGGGAAGGAACTCAGCAGTCCTTTACTCCTTAACAATTAAAAGATCAGTTGGTTTAACATGAACTAATGCAAAGTTATCGAGCGAATTCCGAAGGATTTTAATGCTTTTCCAACATTATTAAATAGCGTTGAACACACGATGTAAAACGTTTGAGACATACACCAGGGTGCTGATGTTATTTGTCTTAGAGCTCGATTAATCTTAATAAAAAAAAAAATATATATATATATATATATATATATAACGAAACAGTGTGTACATATTACTACGTAACTTATACACGATATATCGATAGAATTAATCGTTATCTATCGGTAATCGAATTTCGATATATACGTAGAAAAGTTAGTAAATCTAACGTATACGGGAGTTAGTAAATCGATTCGCCAGTATTATTACAATATTGTTGCGATTTTGAAACTTTCTAAAAACGCAACTTAATATTAATAACAATATTTACTAATATCTAATTGAAATGATATCGTCGCTTACCCGTGAGATACGGGCGAGTGGAAAGCTCCGGTAGTACAAGCGGACGTTGGTGGCGGTCGAGCGGTTACCGCGAACGCTGTTTCCCACAAATATCGTTGTTCGGCCGCTACTCTATGATGATGATGATGATGATGATCACCGGCGGTCAATGCCGGATGATGGAAGCCTGTCGCGAATGTATGCGGAAACTGCAAAGGTAATCCTAAAGGCGGAGGATGGTACACTTCTTTTTCCAACATTCTGATATGATATACTAATAGTCGTCGAAAATTATACGCACTTCTTACGGAAATCCGAATTTACTCGCATTTCGAGCATTTTCCTTTATCGAACATTTTTTTTCGATATATTACATAGATTTTATTTAACGAAAATTAATAATTACGCACCTTAAAAACCGTGTAAATTATCGGTGTAAAATTTTTTAAATATATATTTATTTTAAGATCGAAAATATAAATCGTATTAACAAAACAATAAATAAATAAATCGATTATCGCGTCACATTTACAATATTAAACTATCTGCATAATCTAAAATAGGCGCGGAATCTCGATAAGGTCCGACTGTAATATCGTATTAGATCGTTTCACTACTGTCGGACTTAACGTATAAACGCGTATTGAAACAGCGACCTCTTCCGAGTATGAAATTAACTAAAGAAGCATGATCTGGTTGACAGCTATAACAACTTACTCAATGATCATCTCTCCTTCAGGCGCCCCGCCTACCTTAAAACGGGCGTTAAAAGATCCTAACACGTCCCCGCGATACCCATCCATTCCGAAGGAAAGTTTTGTGTAGATCACGGGTTCGTGCGAACGTTCATCGTCATCATCGTTATTATTCGTCATTGTAATCATCATCATTATTATCGACGATCGTCGAGGGTCATACGTTACGGCATGAGGCTCCGGTTGCCGTTTTGTGTTGTTGAAGAAACAAATAAGACATAAAATCATTGTACATAACTACGTACGAGATGTGAATCTTCACACTGGTCATTATTATTACTAATATTACTACTACTAGGAAAGTATCTACTAAACGCTAAGCCACTATATATATATATAATATATATCAAGCGGCGATGAACTGGAACGATCCCAAAGAACAGTCCGTGATGTTGTGTGAGTACGTGAGAAATTAAGAAAATACGTGTATATATATATATCACGCTCGTGCCGATGCTTACACACTCTCCATCATGCTGGCCTGGGTAGAATGTGTATATGCTTTTACTACTCGAGTAAGATATTCAATAGGTATATAGGAATCGAAACTCTCATCGCAGCCTAATCTAGTCGCGTATCATAATGTAGTTGCAATAGGTAGACAAAAAATCCCTGTGAGAAAAGAAAAAGTCGGAAAAGGTCTAAACGATTTTATTATCGCACGTCTTACATATTACAACGCGCTAGCAGCCAGCAGCAGCAGGTTGTTTCTATCCTATGCTAAGATTTTTCCTGGATAGGTAATTACTGTTCAGGTTTTTTTTTCTACCGATGTTTGAATAGATATTTACTACGCGCATTAAAGCTTGGAAAAATATTTTTCCCGAAAAGCCGCCTTTTTATTAAATAGAAGGAAAAACACGGAAATAACGGATACGCTTGAATTGGTCTAGGTTACTTTACAAAATTACAGACGGACAATTTCGACCAAAATTTCAAAAAGAGATTTTAATTTATATTTTACCGCATGTAAACATGCGTGTATGTATATATTGTCATGGATATTCTCATATTTGTGTCCGGCAGTTCGTGAGTTATATAGACTTTCGTTAGACTCGATCGAAGCCTCGGGAAATAATAACACCCAAACGAAGAGAAGAATTTTCACAGGCAACCGATAAAGATATGAAGATATGAAGATATAATGATCGCTGACATATAGAAAATGATCGCTGACATATATCACGTTGCAAGGATTCAGAAAGAGAGACTACCTCGATCGTTGAAAGCACGTGTCAACAGTGTATGATGAAAATACGGACGTGTTATGACCGTTTCATTACGCTTGTTCGGTAATTAAATGTTTGTTGCACTCGGTTAATTTCATTCGTCACTCAGAATGACAATTTTGCGATAACCAAATCGGATACTTCCTGTTTTATTATACAGGACGCAGCTTAGTTCGACGCGATATTCACTGAATCCGTTTTTTGTACTATTTCGACGCGCGAATCCGTAGGGATTGAATTAGCGCGTCCCGATAAATTAAAACGCAACTGAGTAATAATATGAACAAAACGAACGGTATGTAAATTGAGAGAAAAATTTAAATCAATCGCGATTGTATAATATTCGGATGTGTGAAGTCCAATTAACCGAAAGGCGCAAGGTACCTTCGAGATCGCTTCGGTATGTCTGCGGTCGAGTATACCGATTTTAGAACGAATTATATAAATTTGGAGTTTACAGGAAAGAAACGATTTATGTAAGATAAACTAGAAAAATTAATTTTTTTTCTCAACTTTGTCCCGAGTTATGTAGAATACGGTTGAACTTTTCTCCGTATTTTAGCCTTAAGAATAAGAAACAATTATGGGTTGATCTGATCAGAGAGTCCGGTCATTCTTGTTTTAGAAAGGTTGCTCAATTAATTGCATTCGTACAAATTGAAGAGGACAAGTATATGTTTCGTAATAACCCTTGAACAGTCGACGATTCTATTAGCTTCGGATGTTCTTGAAAACGCCTGAAGAATTCCCATCTTGTTATCGTACATAGATGTTAGTAATTATCCGTTCGGCTTCTGATCTGTCAGATACACAGTAAGCCTTCTGCGTTGAGACCTTTCCCGTTCCTTCGTATTTTCAAACCCGGTTTTCCTTCTTCTTCCCCCTTTTCCCGCCACATTTAGTTTTCAACGATTATTTGCGGTCGTATCTTCCATTTTTCAGGACACGATCGAGATAGGCTTTGTAATATAGAATATTTCTACTATCGGCGGTGACGCATTCTGTATGGAAAAAAATTCTAATTTGATAGAAACGAAATAGAATATGAGTTAACATTCAGCGTTGGTTTCGGTATTCGTTTAGCTGGCGGTTTTTTTATATCTCGGGAAAGTGCCCGTCAAAATAATTAACATACGTTAAATTTTATCATAAAATGAAAATGATACGTGGCGTGTAAGACAATGTCATCCGGCAATAGGCTTTTACCATTTTATCAATTCATCAAAATATCGTTTGGCTGACTGTAAATTTATTTTCCGAAACGTGTGATTGTAGCATTAGGAAACATCGTAGAAAGAATAACTATTAAAACGGTAGAATATATATATATATATATATATACACGCATATACGCTTCCTCGATTACGATCTTCATAGCTGTGTCCCGTACGGGCGCTACATATTATCAAGCAGAATTTTCTTCTCTAACGTCAATTCTAAACATCTTCCTAGTAGCCAGTACATGTGGGGGACTTTGATATCCAGATATTTTCGTTTCATCATTATACGGTGTTAATATGAGGAATATTTAGCGTGGAATGCATTTACTTTAGTCCTTCGGGCAGCATTTAATGATACTCTGCAACATCGGTTTTGCATTACCTGCAGTTTTTTGTAAGTACTAATGGACACTGAACACTAGACCGGACAAGCAAAAACTAACCTAGATCTTATAATGGTAGTGTAAATTATGTGCCAAATTGACGAAAGCGTTATACTACCTTATCCATTGATAACAAATTTTAATAGCTCCTTTATCTGAATCGTACAGGTCGACAAATGTTTTTTCTTTACACATGGTCGTCTCACAATAGGAAACAATAACTCCATCAACCGAAGCTGTCACTATATGCGGAGACATCTTAATTTTGGAAACTTTCTTATAAATGTCTCGTGGCTTTAAGTGTTAATGAGGTAAAACATCGTAAAACTCTCATCGATCTATACGTCTAATATATATTAGAAGAAAATGTTCACGATGCGGTTGAGTTCGTAATGCTGTCGATCTGACGTCAAAAGTTCGAACCCAGCTGCGGCTTAGAAGTTTTTCATCATAAACCCTTAATTATCACGTACACTGTAGTGGTTCCCACTCAACACCGTATACGCACGTATTTGTGTTCTTTTTTAATTCAGAATAATTTAGTTACTTATATTATTTACGGAACAATTATTAGAACAGTTGCGCCATCGGTGAGTGCTGGCCGGTAATAAAGCGTGAAGAACAAGCGCTTCATGTGACGGAAATGCGCATGTTAAGATGGTCAATGGGCTTTACCCGATTGAATAAAGAACGTAAGAATCTACACTACAATGGGAGTTGCGTCTATCGTAATCAAACTCCGTCAAAGCCGACTTAAGTGGTATGAACACGTGCTACGAGCTCAACATAATGATAGTGGTTCACTAATATCGGTAGGGCATACGTTTTAAGGTCCTGATAAAAGATCAGTAGGGAGGCCAAAGCAAAGATGGCGCGATGTTATAAGGATGGATGTTAGAGACGTCGGTATTTCTTCAGATCTCGCAAACAACCAAATCGAATAGAAACGATCTATTTGTATGGCTGACGCCGCGCCAACGGGAAAATATCGTCGATGAAGTAGAAGTTATAGGAATTATTACAAAGATCGAACGTAAACTGCAATTTTCGTTAATTTAACAGATAATCTGCAAATCCAAAGATATTAGAAGAGATTGTACGAATGTACCAAATTATATAAAACGTTTATCCTCGGCCAACTTGCTGTAAAATTCTACTAGACCGCTGGTTAGCTACCTTAGTAACAGAAACCACCGGAGTTACCTGAAATCAGCTACTAAAATTCTCACATCTTCCTCTGAGATATTATTTGCTCTGAATGAATAAATTGCCGGATTCGATAGTTTTAATTAGAGCTATCGATTCCGGTTGATCAATTAATCGATTCCAGCAAATCGAATCGACCTGAAAGTTGATCGACTCAAGTCGAACACTTAGAATCGATTAATCGTCGAAATCGACTCAAAATTCAAATTTATGCAGCATTTTTAATTTCATAAAAAAAAGTTTTTTTGACATAATAAAAAAATTACTATGCTAAAAAAATTGCCAATTTATTTAACAATTTAATAGATTAAAATTTAAAATACAAAAAAAGAAAACGAACAAACAATATTTTATCAATGATTATTTTCTGAATTTTGATAAATATGAAATTTTTTTGCCTTGTTGGCCGAAATACGTTCAACTGGAATGCTATTGCAACGTGCGAGTTATCATGCGTACGAAAGAAGAAGCTGAAAGAAGCGCCAGGGAAGGCAGCTTTCATACCTCCTAGAGCATCCAGTAGCTGAAGCTTGGAGCCACGTGGCACAGAATTAGTCCTGTCATTTCAAGGTCTGTACCCCACTGAAGTAATTAAGATAGCGAGAGTTATTGAGAATAGTCTCTGTTACAACGCAAAAAGAAAAAGAATTATTTATATACAAATTTTTTTGTGTTTGTATATTTTTTAATAACGACGAAGCACGTAACTGATGTCGATTGATTTAAATTTCTTCATCACTTTTTCACAGCGGCATTCTCCGAATAAACTGCTCTGATTTAATGAAAACAATAGGAACCGGTTTTTATAACAATCGGTTAATTCCATCATATGAATTTATATCATTTTGAAAGTAGGTTTTTGGATTTCATTCATATTTTTTTGGTGTCCAGCTGGTTTTCATGGTGGTTTTTCGTTTTTCTTTTTAAATTATTTTTTTATTCTACCAATTCGAGTAGATTAATAAATATAAAAGTACTACTAACATTCGACAGACAACCTTATCCTCAAATCCTCTAGAACACGACTTCTCATGTAAAAAATCATTTCTACAAACCGTATGCTCTACGCGTGTTTTTGTGTGTGTTTACTGGAACTAGAGGCTAGTGACGGTAGTAGTGGACTGGTGGAATCGATTAGTAACCGATTCTTAAATGAATCGACGATGTTTGACTCTTTATACTTAGACTGAGTCTTATCGAGTAACTCGTAGTCGTATAAGTGGTAAATGCCGATTTCAATTTTCTTACGACGCTCATCGCATGTGTTGTGTATATATATATATATATATATATATATATATATATATATATATATATATATATATATGCATTAAAATTAAAATTAATCATTATATAAATTTTGATATATATGTAGATATATAAATTTTAAATTATATTAATATTTAATTAATACATTCCAATATAATCAACGTCTTTTGTCGATCATTTAGATCGAATGATTTTCTCGAATAATTTTCATTCATCACCTTCCCTCGGGACCGGCTATTTACTAATGAAATATTTTTACCATATCGTGATGTTTTAAATTGTTATTTCGATCCTTCATTATTTTTATACTTATTACTTACGTTGTTAATTGACTGAACGTGAACAAAGATTATTGATTTCATGTCATCATCGAAGTTCTTCCTCTTTTTACATTGCGGCTCGCGATGGCAGACGTTTGCTGATGCAGAATACAATTTGCTTGAAAATAGCGCAAATCGTTAATATTCATTCTTGCTCGCATAATTTCCACGGGCACCACGTGCAGGTCTCTGCCAAGCCCGATGTATGGATAGAAGCCTGACATGTCTGAAACACTAAAAATACTAGGAAAAAACTTTGAACGAGAAAGGGCATTATACGGAAATTGGTCGGATCATCGTTGGACGCAAATGTATGTCCGCAACAGAATATGCTTGCCCTGTTTAGGCACAATTGCAGTAAATGATATGGCGTGTTCTTAGACCAACGAAGATATACATTACACCTACCGACATAAGGAGGAAGGCAGCTGCTGATACCGAGAGAACAAAGTAAATTCGAAATACGCAACATCCTATATCTATACTCAAACTGCGGCGACTTCACGACTAAAGTCAAGAAGAAGTTTTCTGGCTACAACAACAGAGATCCCGAAGCGTATTTACAACGCACGCGAGCTGAAAGGTGGCAAGAACAAACACCGGCAAAGCCGGTAGCGGGTGTAAACCACGCGTGGCCAATCTGAAGAACACTGAATCGAAGCCATTAAGCAATTCTCCGTATGTGTAAAATTTTCCAAAAGTTTTTGGAAAGCCACTTCTCGTCTTAATTTTGGAGAAGCAATGTGAGCGAGAACAGGAAACCAGTCTTTATTCGTCGACCTTAATGTACCGCTAATTATTCGCATTACGGCTTTCAGCTGGACATCTATTTTCCCAGTGCGCGCACTGTTCATCCAAATAGAATACTCCACCGCTGAGTAGGCGAGCGCTTTGTTGTTCTCAGCACCTTTGCATCCCCATCCTGTACCGGCAAATTTCCTTAATTTGTCATTCTGTGCCAGATTCTTTCCCTTAAACTTTGTCCTCGATCATTATAACGCGATAAATTATTCTCCTTCGTCAGTATCATGTTGATACCATTTCTCCTTACCTCCGATAATCCTGTGATATATCTATTTTAGATCCTATATAATTCGGTTAAATTCTCCTTTAGTCATCTGACATTTAAATTCGCGACAAATAGTTTATGAACCTCTGTCCTCCTCCCTTTTATAGACTTATTTCTATTTCTTACTTTACTACTTGTATATATTGTTAACCTTTTAAACTCTGTTGTAAATCTCACCTTGTCTAGCCCACACGTACGAGATATGTCCTTTATTGTGCGCTTGTTTTGCTTGTCAAATCTTCATTTACGTAAATTTTAGTAGCTGATTATTTATACCCATTTACTGCATATTTTGTACACGGCTGATATTCCTTATCATTTGTTCATCATTTTTTTATCACTATTCGTGTGAGTAACCGGTTTATAACGTCGTTTTGTTTAATTTAACACTTAGAACAATCCTGCTATGTTGTCTCACATTTTCATGGTCCTCTCATACCACGGCTAATAATAATATTATTATCTATTCTCGGGTATTGCTGTAACGCGTTTATCTTATTTTGCATCTTTTATTTACATTCCGTTAAACTAATTCTTTTTAAAGTCTCGTTGTCCTTTTTTAAAACATTAATATCGTCTACGTTTTCATTTGTTTCTGCGCATACATTTTTACTACTCGATACGTTATCGCATAATTAATTAAACTTTTCGATAAATTGACTGTTCGTTTTTAAATATTAAAATTAAATTTATATCGAATATAAATTATTTAAAAAACTCATTTATACGTTGTTACTGGTATTCTATTCGGTACGATTACAACGTAAAACGTCCGTCACCGTCATAATTACAAACCGAACTCACCTAAATCTTAATAATAATTCATATTACGTATAATCCGGTTGTGTTTATAGTGTTGCGGTATAACGTTACGACAGAACGTCCATAGAGACATTTAGCTGATAAGAGAACAAAAACGTGTAAGTAAATTTATTCCTCCAGTAACGTTATCTTGCTTTTAATGTTATAAATAATGAGTGAAACTACACCCGGTGATAAACTCTCCTTTACATTGATCGAATGCTTAAATTACATACAAAAACTAGCATTGGAAGTAAATGATGAAGCTAATAGTTTCATAGAAAAATGCGGAAATAAAAAACCGATTACAGTTGATAGAGTATTAGAATCTTGTGAGAAAAATAAGAATTTTTCTAAAGAATTATTACGACTGCATAATGTAATGAAAGTCGAGGCGCAAAAAAGTTTTCAAGATAATACACTGTTGAAACAGTTACAAATAGAATATTGGAAAATGTGAAACCGATTTTTGAAAATATTACTTCTACGGAACAGCTTAAACCTTCTTGTGCTAAAGTTGTAACAAAAACTTTCCAGCATAAAGTCACGAAACAGAATTAAAAGTGAAAATGCAGGAATAACTTTTGAAAAACTTAAAAAAAAACACATTGATATTCAAAATAAAATTAAGTTAAAAGATCGTAGAAAAATTAATAATAATACATTATTATTTAATCTGCAGACTAAGGAAGATAGTGACAAATTTAAACAAGAAATCGAGAAAATTGGATATTCAGAAATATCTATTAAGAATAGTGAAAAATTACTTCCGACCGTAGTTATTCCAAATATACTGGATTGCGATGAGGAAATGATTAAATCGGGGATAAAGGAAATAACAGGGAAAGAGCCTTAATTAGAATTATTAATGGAGTACGGAAAAAAAGAGCGTATACTAGATTCGATAAAGAAGCAAATTATGATCCAGCAAGAATTTATATCGGTTATTACGCATTAAGATAATTTCGGTGCAGTTGCGCAGGAAGTGTTTCTAAATTGGACATGAGAAGAATATTGTAAAATAAATATTGAAGAGCAAAAAATATCAGAAAAGGCTGCAGATGCGAAGAAATGCTCCACGTGTGTACTTAATCAATATAAAAGAAAACTGGCAGCTGGCGTGGTGAACACGCTTACGGAAAAGGAGGCAGTAGAAGAAACTGAACATATTCGCCAGAAGTTGTTCACCCTATTTCAAAATGATTGAGAAACTGAAAAAAAGCGCATGACTTTTAATTATTTATTACGTATTTCAATTTTTGCCGAGCTTATTGTTAAATACTAAGTAATTATTAAGTAATTATTAATTTTAAGTTACTCGTGTAGAATATTTTAATTTCAATTTTAACTTATAATTATTGTTATAACGAATAATTGACAATAGTATTAGTAATACTACGTAGGGAGAACAAAAGTTTAACAGCGTGAAATTTTTGGGAAAGTAAATATGACTTAATAATAATTCCTGAACCATACATATTTAAAAATAAATTATACGGAACCAATTCCGAATATTATGCGGTTCCGCTGAATAATGTGGCTATCGCATATAATAAAAATATAAATTTTTCTCGATTAAAAAAAAAGTACTGAAAACATAATAGCGTCAAAAGTTGAAAATTATATTATAATTGGCTGCGTATTTTTCACCAAATGAAAACATGGATCAACATATTAATTTCAAACTTAATTACACAATTCAGTTTTCTAAAACCAGTTTTAATATTAACGTAAGATCTACACTGTATGAAAATCTTAATAATATATTTTATAATTGCAAACGAACAGTTTGAAGATATCCTTTTTGCTAATTGTAATCCTTACAACATTAAAACTTTCAGTAATTTTAATGGAGCTAGTGTTATTGATTTGATAATAACCCTTGAAATAGTTAATGAAAATGTTCAAAATATTAAAATACAACCATCAACAATAACACCAAATTTAACTATTGAGTTTGAATTAAGAATTAAACATTAAAAAAAAAAAAAAACGAGAGAATAAGATTTTAACAATCAACTAGAATATTTTTGAAAATGAATTTAAAAAGATACGTATCATAAAATTATAAGCGAAATATATGAAATTAATAATACCTAAAAGTACGGAGGAATTAGAAAAAAAAGATTGTTAAAGTTACCGATATCATTAAAACAATAATTTTCAAATCTTATAGTAAGACAAAAATTTATAACAAACCGTTTTGGAATCAAACCCTTGAATCTTATAAAATATTACTTAAAAAATTACAGAGCAGATGTTATAAAATAAAGAATAAGAATAAAACATTAAAGTTAAAAATTAATGAAATTAAAAAAAAAATCTATACGGCTGATTTACAAAATTCAACATATAAAAGTTGGAAAGAACTGTTTCAAAATTCTATAGTTTGGGGAAGACCATATGAAATCTGTGCGGGAAAATTAAAAAAAAAACTGTTATCCCGGCCTTTGAAATAAACAACAAAATTATTTATGATGAAGTAGAAAAGCGCTGATTAATTTTTGATGAATTATATTCCCTCAGGACGCGATAACTTCGACAATAATTCTATCCAGGAAAACCATTTGCAGTTCATGATTATAATTTAACTGAAATAATTAAGAACTTAAACGATAAAAAAGCTAATGGTTGCGATAATATTTCAAATAAAATAATTAAAGTTATCCATAAAATAGATAAAAATATATTAAAAACAATTTTCCAAAAATGCTTAGATTTAGGGTATTTCCCGAAATACTGGAAACGAGGAACAGTTAAAATATTACGCAAACCAGAAAAAAAAAAACTAACAATCCTAAATCATGCCGTCCAATACTTCCAACTTTTGGTAAAGTTTTTGAAAAAGTTATAAAAATTAAATAAATGAAAGAAATATTTTACATAGAAACCAATTTGGTTATATCGAGAATAAGTCGAATGAAATTGCTGTTAAAAAGTTATATGGAGATGTTTAAACTTTAATAAAAAAAAAAAAAGGTGAGACACATTCTTTTAATCGGTTTTGATGTAACAGGAGTTTTTGATAGAATTAAAATTGATAAAATGCTTAATATATTAAAAAATAAAGGCTTTTCGATACAAAAAATCATAAACTATCTTACGTACAGGAAAATAGGATTATTTAATCGAGAAAATGAATTAATATATAACGGGAATCTAAGTGCACGAATCCCACCGGGATCAGTATTGGGCCATATACTTTTATTAAAATATAAGGAGAGAATAATTTTATATAGAACTATTGTTGGATCAATTACTGAATATTGCTCGATGGTCTATCATCCAACTTTGAGGGAAGCGGATAAAAGAAAATTGCTGAGACTACAAAGAAAAGTTTTAATAGGAGTAATATCCGGATACAGCATAATTTCCTATGTTTCGGCCAATGTATTAGCGGGCATAATGCCCATTGATTTAAAATTAAAACTTACAAAAATAATTAAAATCTAAAACAAGGAAAAGAACTAACAAGATATGAAACAAAAGTATTAATAGGAAAAATTAAAAGACTAAAGGCTGTTAGTATCCAAACTTGGCAAACTAGATATGATCAATCATTAACAGGAAGAACAACGTATAAAATAATTCCTATAGAAAAAAGATTAACGAGGAAATATTTTGAATCTAATTTCCACTTTACACAATATTTAACAGGTCGTGAAAACTTTTGCCCTTATCTAAAACGATTTAAAATTAGTAACTCTGAAATATGTCTTGATTGTAAAACAGCGGTTGATTCTTTTTACCTTGTAGTATATGAATGCAAAAAATTTCAATCAGGAAGGAAAAAGGAGAGGATTATTTTCGTGAGCTTAATAAGTAGGAGTTTCAGCGTATAATAAACTTTGCAAGTTTTGTGATAAAAAATAAAACTAAAATTTAATATATGATACGAAACTACATTAAATATTAACAAGTGTATAATATGAAAATATAGCAAACATAGTTAAATATAACACTATAGATAAGGGAATTCAGCTGGAAAATCGTAATTTGATATAGCGGATTTCTTGTCTTTTTAAGACGAATTTAACAAAAAAAAATATATATATAAATATATATATATATATAAAATTAAAATAAAAACTTCGCAGTATACATATATATGCATATACATATATATATATTATATGCATATGTATGTGTGTACGTATGTATGTATATAACTTTAAGCATTGAGTCCGGTTTAAGATGTCGAGGTGGTCGTGGTGCTGGTAGCAGAGAAAAACCTAATAGAATGTTCGAGAAGAAGAAAAAATAAAAAAAAAAAAAAGAAAAAATCTGGTAAGGATAAAACGCGAACTGGGAGGAGAACAAAATATGAAGGCGGAATTACTACCGGGTGTGGATGACCCAGAGAAGATGGACGATTTTGTTTTTTGAACAACGCAGTTGGTAACACTGCTACAACTCAAACCGTGTGCTCCGTGTTTAATGTACACACGAGAGATTCGTTTTAGTAGCGCGCGTTTTTTGTGGAACGCTATTTTCGGTATGAATCGATCACAACAATGCTAAGAGAGTTTCGAAAAGAATTCGTTTAAACCTCTATCATCTTGCAATTCAATCCTAAGATGGGTTGAAAACTTTCGAAAGACAGCTTCTAATAATCGTCCTGAACAAAAAAAAGGACAAAAACAAAACGTTTCGTACCAACATAAACATCGACCGAGATCGGACAGTGATCATTCGGAATCCCGGACGCTCTGCTCGTCGTCATGCTGCTTCTTTAAAACTATCGAGAGAATCTGTTCGCCCGTATATTGCCGGAAGATTTAAAATTTCATCCTTATAAACTGGTAATAACTCCGGAATTAAAAAGTACCGACCATGCACACCGAAAACTTTTTGCTGAAACGATGCTGAAAAAAATTCGAAGACGAAGAGATCGATTTAAACAATATTAACTGTCGCTATTGGCACGAATCTAGTATGAATTCAATTGGAGAGAAACCATCATCACATAGTGACCGAGTAACCATGTGGGCTATTTTTCTTGACCGCCGCGCTCGCCAGATTTGACCGCTCCAGATCTTTTTTTTGTTGAGATACCTTAAAGGCCACGTTTACGGAACACGCCAAAGAAATCTGAAAGACCTGAGTGGCGATTATCTGAACGATATTGTATTCTACAAATGATTGTAAGCTAATTTCTCGTTTCCCTATTTTTAAATAAAATTTCATTCAAAAATTTTGGACGAGTAGTTTTTGAGTTATTTAAAAAGCAAAACTGTCCGTATTCTCTGGGTCACCCTATAATTTAGCAGGGGTACTTTTCAATACACACATGAACGGTTCAAAAAGTGTGTTGGTGTTGAAATAATACGGCAAAAAAATTTGGATTGGCTGATAATCGATTAATAATGACAGCAGCAAAAATTTCTGAAATAAATACGCAAAATGATGTGCTAGTTCTAAGTAAATGGGCGTACGATTATTATTACATCGTATCTCTTCTATTAGCAACCATAATATATATATATATATATATATATATATATATATATATATATTTCTGCTTATATGTCCAGGTCCAGTTCCTCCTGTCATGTTGCACCCGCGTCCGATACTCACCGGATTTCTTCTGTACGGACACATGTTCAGGATATGATCCATCGTTCGGTTATCTAATCCGTAGTCGCATAACAGGTTATTTTTTAAGTCTGAATTTACGCATTTTCCATGACTAGTTCGAAAACGGTTGAGCCATAATCATATCATTCCCAACAGCCTACGATCGAGAGCGTCAATTATATTGTTCTTGTACCGATTTCGCATTTTCAGTACCTCTCTCGATACTTTTATTTATTCGAAGCCCTCCGACTTGAGTTTCGCAATCATTCGGTGAGCTGGTCTCCTCGATTTAAATCTTTAGACCAGTTTGTATCTGCGTGCATAGGTAAGCTTCCGTTTTATATACATATTTCCTCCATTCTTTCACCGCCGCGATTTTTCTATGTATATGGGCAAAAGCATCATCTTGGCTAAGTCTGGTAACCACACCACCGGGATCGATTTGGTTGTGCCGGATATTATGCATAGCGCGGCGTTTAGTTCGGTGACTGTTCAGCCACACTGTAAACCAGCGCTAGAACTGAAGTCCGTAGAGTGGCTGTTGATGTATCTCATGTTGTTCAAGCCATGTAAACCAGCGCTAGAACTGAAGTCCGTAGAGTGGCTGTTGATGTATCTCATGTTGTTCAAGCCAGTTTCTGTATGATGTTTGTTCGCACACGAATTTTAGCTGCCGTATATTCAAAATGTTTACGATAGGTCTGTTAGCGATCCAGAGATATTTCTAGTACTCCTCATGCTTTAATCTACGATCGTTTATATTAATATTCAGTTTAATTTTGGCTAGTAGAGTGCAAAGGTGGAAATCATGATACGGTTGTTTTCTCTGTATTCAACATTAGTCGCCATTTATTGAAGTAATTCCTGAAGGGTTTTCTCTGTAATATGCGATCGAACGTTTGATGTAGCAAAGGCTATATCGTTTACGTAAATAAACTTACGTGATTACATCTGTGGAAAGTCGGAGGTGTAAAGGTTGGGCAATAGTAGGGCTAGTATCCTGTGTATCCTGTGGAAGGCCGTTATTTAAGGCGCGCGTTCCGCTTTGATTTCCTCTGAGATAGACAATTATCTTACAATTAGCGATCGTTTTCTGCGAGGAATCGTTTGCAATAGTTCAGAAAGCAAGCCAGTACGCCAAACAGTGTCATAGGCGGACGAGAGATCGATGAAGAAAGCTGAAATCTTCATTTTCTTCTCGAAGACTTTTCAATATGTGATATTTTGATCTACGCAGATTCTTGATTTTCAAAAACTAACCTGTTCAATTGGTAGTTGCTTGTCGTGGTGTGACATATCCGGGTATATATTAATCTTTCTAATAGTTTGTACATCATGCTCAGCGATGTTAGGTCTGTAATTTTCGACTTTATTTGTATTTTTTCCTGATTTAAGTATGGCAACGACCTTGGATATTTGGAAGACGGCTTGTTTCTAATCTCTTTATACCTGCAGTCAATCTTCATTAAATGGTTTAGCGCGATTTTTCCTGCGCTGATTTAAGTAGTGTGATTGTTTTCCTTTTTTATAAGTTTCCTAAACTTTTTGTCCAGATTCGACGCATTGGACAATTTTACTATCTTGCATCATGTCCGGGTTGATTTCACTGCAACGATTGGTTACTATCGCTATGTAGTAGGTTCCATGCTTGTCACCTGGTCTTTTGAAAGTCCATGTTCCCCATTAATTTAATACATTTTTGTTTTCCGTCGTTAACCAGAGCTGTTATGAGTTCGTAAGCTAATTCGTTGCTTCCTGACTTTTGATATTATTGACAGATATTTTTACACTGTTTATTCCATCCAGGGACGAACGTGTTATGAAATCCTGTCGGGATACGTTTCTTTTCCGGTGCCACAAGTAATTTGACGAAGCGGTCGTAGTTTTCCGACGTTGCTTGAATCCAGCGTACTCTGTCGTCAACAGATTTGGAGAAGCTTGTCCAGTTGACTTTTGTACAATTCCAACGAGGTAAATTAAATGGAATTCACTAACGGTAATCTGAAACCGATTTCCATTATTGCGAGTCAGTGTTGACTTTTTAGAAACATTCCGGAAATCCAGCGTGTGGGCTTTAACGTTTTCCCGTTTTTATCTACGCGTACGATAATAATAAACTGGACGAAAAATCATCCGTTCTAAGTAAATAAACTGGACGAATACGAAAGGTATGATACTGAAGTCGATGAGAGATTTTGAACCTCGCAAAAAAAAACTGCGACTTATAACGAGTTCGATCGAATGCGTATACTGCACAATTTGAAATGAGACAAATCTAGTAGAGATGCGAAAAAATACAAAAAAAATAGTACGACGATATAAATATTTGAGACTAATATTTGATAGAATATCTACAGAGTGGAACGTGCATATAGAATATGTAGAGGAAAACAATTAGATTAAGAAATTATGTAAACAAAACTACATCGGTATAGTAGTTGAATTTGCACGGATTCCTGGCTACTCAGTCATTAATATCCTTGCTGGATCGACTTCCAGTCCGTTTGATACTTTAACCCTTTTATTCCATATTCGTATACATCTACGTACTATTATCAAAACTGCTCGTAAAGAATATCGGTAAGCGTCGTGGTCAGTTTCTTACGGTGCCTACAAATTTAAATCTATCCATCCCGCTATACCTTCTATACATTGGTACGTAAACTACTTCTTGGTAGTAATCGGTTTCCACATTCCTTAGTTAAAATGCGCATTCTTCCTCCTCCATATTTTTATCGATCGTGTCTCTTCTTCGAATGTTCATACTACCCGTATCGACATATAAGGCTTTATTAAAACCATTTCTTTACATATTTCCTTATGAATATCTCCTACTTATTCTTCTTCTGGTGACATATCCTCAATGAATGTTAGCGATTATCTCTTTGGCTTCCAATCTATTGTCTGATTTCCGCAGTAAGGTTATTAAATCCTGTCCATTCTTTTACATTATCCAACCATGTTTTTCTTCTCCTTCTTTTTCCCCTTTTCCAGGGGTATTTCCTTCGATAATCAATTATAACAGTTCGTATCCGTTATTTCTCAAGAAGTGTCCGAAGTAAGCTATTTTTCTCTTCATTAATAGTTATTTTTCTCTTCATTAATAGTTATTTTTCTCTCTAATACTTTATTTACACGTTTTAGTATGTCTGCATTTGATACGTCCATGGAATAATCTTTAACATTCGACGATATAGTCATATCTCAAATGATCTTAATCCGTTTAACATCAATTTTTCGATCAAGCTTCCACTGGGCCATATGTAACATTTCACAGACCTCCCCATCTGTTGTCTCATTTCAGCGTCTTGTTCACAAATATACCTTTCGTGTTCATAAATGCGTTTCTTGCATATTCAATTCTGGTTTTTATTTCGTAATCAGGTATGCTATTAACATTATATCCTAGGTATCTAAATGTACTAGTCTGTTGTATGATTCTATTATTAATTTTTATTGGTGCCTTTTTGGTTTCTGCCTCTTTGCTAATCGCCATGACATTACTTTTATTAGAATTTATGAGCTTCCGTATTGACTCATTTTACCATCTTTTGTAACTCGTGTTTATTGTTTGCAATCAAGATGGTATCATCGGTATATCGGATATTATTAATAGCGTGGCCGTTTTATTCCGCCAACATTGATACTTAATTTTCAGTTTTTTTTTTGTTCAACTGAGTTGATTATATCAACTGATAATAATGTTTAACGGCGGCATCTCGGTGACTAATTCTACACGACAGAAAACAGGTTAATATAAAACGCACTCAGCGAAGTGAAATCGCGTTGTAGATGATAAAACAAAACGTACTAAGAAATACAAACTGGTTCCAACAGTTGAATTTACAACAAAGCATAACCTCTAAATTTCCACAGTTGCGTTATTTAACTTATTATTTAAATTGTAACCGCTTTGAGGTAAGATCTATGAACGAAATATTTATTTTTTGTTTGTATTTAAAACTAATTAGTAACTATTTATTATACAAATATTTGCTTATAATGAGAACTGTGAAATATTAGAAAATTTCGAACTTGCAACAGCACGGCATTTAACGTGAACTTCAAGTTTAGATAGTTAATATAATTTCTTATTATTATTCTCCTCGACCTGGAGGTTGGTGGATAGCGTGACGAGTGAGATAATTTCCGCATACGGCCTCCTTCCTTTAATGTCATCCATAAACTCGCTTCGCGGTCTTCCTCTTTGAACTTTCCAGATTGTTTTTCCTTCTATCAGGTTAGCAATCCATATCCAGTGACGTATAATATGTCCTATTACCGTATCTTCACGTTTTTCATTTACTCTGCGCAATACCTGGCAGTAGTTGGATATTTTATCGATCCATTTTATTTTTAACATACGCCGCCAGCACCGTATTTCAAGCGCCTTTAATTTACATTTGTCCTTCTTCAGCAATGTCCATGTTTCGCATCCATAAAGGGCGATACTCCACAAGGAAACTCTTGATAAAATGTTTTCTAATATCCAAAAATATATTTCTGGACGAGAGGAAGTTTAGTTTTTTGCTGAAAGCATTCTTTTGCTTGGGCTATTCTTCTCCTTATTTCCTGTTCCATTTGACTATCATTTCTTATTAGGCTGCCCAGATATTCAAATTCACTTGCTATTACCTTTCACCATTTACTAATATTTTCTTTTTTTTATCGCGCCTTAAAACTTTGGTTTTAGTTTCATTAATATTCATTCTGCATTTGTTGTTTAAAAGTTTATTTAAAACATTAATGTACTTCTGCAATTTTGTTTCGCTAACCGCAATTAGTGCCTGTCGAACTCCTTTTTTAACTTTTGCGCTGGTTTTTTCATTTATCATGATTTGTTAATTTTTATACAACTGAAAAAGTATGCTTCTATCTCTGAAATCTATATTTATTTCCTTTAGGCATTGAAACATAGTGTCCCAATTAACATTGTCAAAAGCCTTTTCGACGTCAATGAAGTCTATATACATTGTTCACTTCCAGAATTTTTTCTATTAATAGCCTGAGTGACAAAATAGCTTCTCTTGTCCACCTATTTCTTCTAAATCCAAATTTGTATTCAATTTTTTTTAAATTTAATTCTATTTGTATTTCTTTTTCTTTCTCTTTTTTGTAGCAGGTTTTTTCATCCTGAATATTATCATCGTTGCTTTAATACCTTGTTATTGTTATTATTATTGTATTAGCTACTAATAAGGATAATTCGGTGTACTTAATGTGTTGTATTTCATGTTTACAATTTAAATGATATTTCTTCTTCTACTTCTTCTGATAGGTTTTCTTCTATTTTTCTGTGTATTCGTTCATATAATATCTTGGTTAGAATTTTTTGAGTATGAGATAAAAGATTAAGAGTCCGATATTCCTCACATATTTGGGCATTATTATTTTTTAGTATGGCAACCAGTTGATTCATTTGAAAACCCTCAAGGATTATCCCTGATTCATAAATATCTTTTATCAGCTAATACAGTGTGTTTTTTGCTCTATTTCCTAGTATTTTAATGAGCTCACTAGGAATGCCATCCATTCCTGTAGCTTTCGTGGTTTAAGACTAGTGCAAACTCAAATTCTCTTTTTGAAAAACCTGGTTGCGTCTTCTGACACGGTCGACTCATCTTCGACTACTCTTGCCCAGTCTGTTTCTTTATCTTCATATAGATTCTCCCCTTTCCATCGAGTTTAGATTTTTTCTTTTTCTATTATTATGTATCCACTGTTATTTTTAAGAGTAGAAAAATTCTTGCGTCTCGGCTTGAATTGCAATTTTATTTCCTTGTATGCTTTTTCCTATTACGATCAATATCCTTGCATTTCTCCATTGTCCATTCTTCTTTAGCTTTGATTGCTTTTCTATTTACTACATTTCTTAGCTTTCTATATTCTCTTATTTGCCCGTCTCTTTTGGCTTTCCTTCTCTGTTCCATTAGTTGTATTGTTTCATCCGAAATTCATGGTTTGTAAATTATTCTTTTCTGTATTCCGAAGTGTTTTCATTCCTTTTAATTCTTTTTTGAAATATTCCCATTTTTCATTATTATCCTTCTCCATCATGTACTGTGGGTTAAGTTTTTCCTCTGTTTCTTGTTCAAAAGCTGATTTATGTTCTTTTATCTTAGATAAATTCCATTTATTGTTCCGAATAGTTTTCCTGCAGCGTTTTAGTTTAAGTCTACTGGTCATTATAACTGGAATATGGTTCGAGTTAATATCTGCTTAAGGGGCGCTTTTGCACACCTTGACCGGGTTCCTATATCTTTTACGAACTAAGATATAATCTAATTGATAGCTTTATCCCTCGAGAAGCTCCATGTATATCTTCTTCTCTTTGGCTGTTCAAATATTGTATTTGTGATGGTCAAGTCATGACTATGCAGAATTCAATAGTCTTTCGCCTGTGCCATTTCTTTTAGCCCAAGACCAAATATTCCTGTTATATTGTCCACCTGTTGTTCTCCAACTACAGCGTTCCAGTCCTCTAAAATTATCAGGTTTTCCCTGTCTTTTACCGTAGAACTTCTTCTATTTGTTCATATGGCATATAAACTTGAATAAGTACCAGATCTTTCGGTTCACTCCTTATTCGAATCACAATTATCCTATCGCTGTATGCCCAGATACTGTCTACTTTGTCTTCTATTTCTTTAGACAGAAGAAATCCAACTCCTGCTAATCCTTTTTTTTTTTTTTGCACCGGTATATATAAACCTATAGTCTCCGCTCCAAAAGTATCCGCTTTCTTCCCATCTGACTTCACTGATTGTACTATGTACCTTTTAAGATCCGGAGCTCTAACCAGAACAGGGCGCGTCCATGGGTGGTGGATAGTGGAATGACCAGTAGATATACTGACCGGCTGCGAATAACCAATAAGCAGTCGCGAGCCAAGAGCGACTACTGGTGGAAAGTCTCATGCAGACGATTTCAGTAGTAACAGGTTTATCGACAGGAGGAGGTGGAGAGGCAGCTTGGAAACTGCCTACAAAACTCCACACTCCTAAGATGGTCGATTTAACCTTGGCGAGTTGAGGCCGCCTTTATAAATATGTCTCACTTGCTGTCCCAGCAGCATAAACCCCGCTGCCTTGCGGTTAGGATTTTATCCAAAGGCTAAGGGAGTAAACCCTAACAGAAAATCATGCGGAAGGAAACGGGAAACCACCGCATTAAATTCCCTAGTTAGACATGGCACGTGAAGAATCTGATAAAAGTACTGCTTCCATGGAATGCTACCTAACGGAAGCATTACGGACGGTTATCTGCCGTAATGCCGACTAACTTGAGTCCTCCTGTGCCACTAACGGTGCGGAAGTTACATGTGCTATAAAATACAGAAATAAGAAACGAAGGAGTTTAAAGAACTAAATGGATAAAATAGTAACCTGGAACGTCAGGTCATTAAAGCAATGTGGAAAATTGGAAAACATGAAAATGGAAATGGAGAGAATGAAAGTCAATATCTTTGAAATCAGTTTATACACATATATTCATTAAAAATAAATAAGGTTCTAAAATATTACCCTGAAGAAGTCTGAAATGTTGAATGAACGGATGAATTAGTTTTACAAAATATATTATTAATCTAATATCATTTTTTTATATAAATAAGGTTCTAAAATATTACCCTGAGGTAGTTTGAAATGTTGAATGAACGATGAATTAGTTTTAAGAAGTACATTATAAATGTAATATTTTTTTATTTTTTATATTAGAAGTAGAGTTCGGATTATTCGGTTAGTCTGTTGGTATCCTTTGATTATGTTGTTTAACACATACGCGGCCTACTCGTTAACAGGGGCAAAATTAAAATTATGATCATCAACCGTCAAAAAAATAACTGCCCAGCGCTATGAGAAATTGATGGAATTGAAGTGGAAACCGGTTTACATATTTAGGGTCTATAGTGGAACCGAGCGGCCGCTGTATAAGTGAGGTACGTTACAGAGCCCAGCTAGCTGGAAGATCGATGAACCGTTTGAATAGAATCTGGACCGACTCCGCAGTTAGCAAAACTGTTAAAATACGAATAGCGAACTCTCTCGTTTTCCCGGTGTTCCTATATGGCACGGAGACCTGGTCAGTATCCAGTGCCGTCCGGAAACATATAGACGCACTAGAAATATGGTGTTTGAGACGAATGCTGCGTGTCCCATGGACAGCTAGGAGAACCAATGCTTCCATTAGACGACATACCTGAAAAGATAAAATCGATCGTTCTCAGCAGAATACTATGATTTTTTTGGTTATGTAGTTAGAGTCAAAAATATGGAGCAGCTTTTCGTTCAATATGTAGAGGTTGGTGTACCACTCTGATGGTCAGACAAAATTTGGAGCACAACTAGCCGTCATTGTATAAATATCGCACGCGATAATACTTGTTAGCGCAGCCTGATCAGCTGTGTGACAGATCACAGTCACGACACCACTCTGATGATGATGATGATGATGATCATTATAATCATTTTTATTGCGTAATGGCTTAATAGCCGAAAATCTTTGTTCCTTTTAATACAAAATTTTAATAATTTTAACTACTAATTTTTTTGTTGTTTATTCAACGATGACAATATTAAAAATAGCATTGAAACCATTTCTCTGATGGATTAGAAATATGTATTCTCATGATCGTTAATTCCATTACTCGATTTTAATTAATGTTAAATTAATGAAAAAGAATATTTATTCATCGTTTAAATATTCCCATATAAATGTTTTATCACGAAATACGTAAAGTATATTACGTATGTACCTGAAAAACATATACATATATAATTAAATAAAATTTATCGGTGTAATTTACGTTGAAATGGTAGAAGGCGTGAAATGATAATGTAGAAATAATAAATAACAATATGGCGACAATAATGCGATTTTAATGTCTATATTATACATCAAACTTACTTCTAATCACAGCTTGTACTACAACCCGGTAAATACGATGTCGTAAAGATATTTCTTTTCTTTTTTATGCATAATAATAAACACGTTTAATTCAACTAGCGATTTAATTTATATACACCTAGATCAATAGGATACGGATACATATATATATATATATATAAACAAATATACACATGTTATGTATATGTGTATATATACATATATATATTATATGCATGTGCGTGGAAACCGCGCGAAGGTTCGACATATAATTTATCTTACACGGCCGAAGACTTGACAATTACCTGATAAAAATCGAAAATTAGAAATACCGGAGAATAGTAGAGAAGCGCCAACTAACTACTTGTAATATCTTGCTCATGATTTATACCTTAATATCTTTAGTTATCTCTATCAGATCAGTTCTCGATGTCGTTACCACTCTGAGGCGAAAAATTACGATGCGTTCTGGGCGAATTTATTATTTATATAAAATTTATATTATAACTAGGCTTT
Source organism: Coronaproctus castanopsis (assembly GCA_032883995.1). Taxonomy (NCBI): domain Eukaryota; kingdom Metazoa; phylum Arthropoda; class Insecta; order Hemiptera; family Monophlebidae; genus Coronaproctus; species Coronaproctus castanopsis. Next base: position 192,453,217 of record CM065052.1, on the reverse strand, counting down.
TTAACGCCGTTCGATAATACTAGGCCTTTAAGGTTCTTCGAACATGTCTTACATAAAAGTAATCGCAACACTGGTTCTACGTAATAATAATAATAATAATAATAATAATAATAATAATAATAATAATAATGTAATAATAGTATCTCTTACACAAATAACCGTTCCAAGTACTTCGTATATAGTAAATACCACCAGCACCGTCAACTGTAATACCACGATTATAAGAAGGCCGAGTAACTTTTTATAATATATCCATCGTGAATATCTAATATTTCCTATCTAACAGAGCCTGCATATTTACATATATACATATCAATTTTATAATGAAATAGTCGCGATCAATTGAAGATATTCGGTTACTATTGCGCGATAATTCCTCCAGGCGATACGTGTGTCGGGCAACGAAAAGTGTAACTAGTTAACTGCTAGTACACGTACACTCTCGTGTACTCATCTTTTGCCACTTCGTTAGACTAGTTTATTAACCGTTTCTAATATGAAAGTGTCATTTCCTACCGCGATTATTTATTACGTTTGCGTTAAAGATAACCGATTATTAGATTTGATTTTAAGTATAGGAAAATCTAGTTATTCTTAATAAATAAATAAATAAATAAATAAGCCTATATTTCGCCAATTATTGGCCGAAGGTCTCCCACCCATGAAACTATTAATAAAATGATGAAACACATAACAAAAATACCATATACCCATACAATTAACCATGATTAAGGACACCATATAATTGACACATTTTCTTCCATTCCGCTCTATCGGAGCTTAATCGCAACCAAGTAGAACCCATCCGCCGTCTGAAGTCATCTGCCCACCGTAACGGTTGTCTGCCTACACTTCGTTTATTGTAATATGGAATCCACCTGGTTGCATCTGCGGCCAAACCATCCCGACGTATCATGTGACCGGCCCAGTTCCATTTCAGGCTAACTGCTAACTTCGCAATGTCCTTCATTTTAGTTTTATACCTAATAGTTTCCGAACGAATTCGGTCCAATCTTCGAATTCCAAGGATAGATCTCTCCATTGCTCTCTGTACACGACTGATTTTGTCAATATGTGCTGCTTTCATAGACCACGTTTGACAACCGTATAACAAAACTGGTACGACGCATTTTTCCAGAACGTTAACTTTTGCTTGTAGGTTAATTTTCCAGCTTCTATTTTTTTAAAATTCCTTTTAAACTCCAAAATTTTTTCCATGCTGCGGCAATTCTTCTTGTTAGTTCTTTATCCATCCAATCATTGAATGATAAACACTGACCCAAATAGATTGCTTCCTGCATGTATTCCAGTTTTTCTCCATTTAGGCAAATAATTTCTGGTGTACTATTAGTAAGAAGCTTAGTTTTGCTATTGTTTATAATTAAACCTACATTTCTACAATTACGGTAGAGTTCTTCTAACATTATTGAAAGTTCGTTTGCAGATCCCGCAAATAAAATTATGTCGTCGGCAAATCTAAAATAACGGTAAAATTCTTTTATCAAGATACACGATCCAGGAAAATATATATCGAGTACCGAATTTTGAGAACGTGTACGTCAATTAATGACACTCGAGCGATCGAACAAAATCCTGATTTATCGGAAAATATATTTAGATTTTATAAATCATTATTATATACGTAACTAGATTTTTTCCTTAAAATAATTCTTTCGAAGATTTAAAATGAAACCAGAGAAGTGAAACTTTAAAGTGGTTTTCCCGAAAAGACACTTATTTAATAAACTCGCGATTCTGTATAAATTTCACAAAGAAAATGAACGTACTGTCCGCTATGCTTAACTTAATGTGGCGAAGACTCAAATGTGTTCGTTCTCAAATATACGTCACGCATACATCCTTTCTGCAGCGAAGACTTAAACGAAATAACGGATAGCGGGGCGCGTTTTAGTGATAACCTCGCTGCCTCGCGGCTAGGAATTGTCAACCCTAACAGAAAATCATGTTGAGGCAAAAGGAAACAACCACATTGTTTTGTTTTCTTTCCCAAGTAAACCTATGCAGTGTCAAGAGAATGGTATCGGTACCAGTAATGTGATCTGCAACAACTGCGAAGATGTCAAGCTGTGTGGGGGAAAGAATGAAAGGGGCTGCCCAGATCGTCAGCAAACGAAATCCCCTACATAGGATCGCAACCTGAAATATGCGCACAATGTTACAAACGGGAAAATTACAAAACATAAAAAGAGAAATGAACCGGCCAAATCTTCAGATATGTAGAATATCACAAACTAGATATAAACTAGAAAGAAGAATTTAATAGCGAATTAATTCGGAAAGCAAGGATAAACTGTTCAATGAAGCATTAATAGACATAAAAATTATTAACCATAATTTTATAATAGCAAGGTTTAATTGCAAGTCGGTAAAGATGTCGATTATTCAATGTTATGCCTACAACAGCCAGTTCGGATGAGAACAAACGTATAACGTTTTAGAAAACATCATATTAGAAGTACCGGCAGATGATAATTTGATTATAATGGGCGATTTAAACCCGGTAGTTTGAAAGATTCGCGATGGGAATACATGCGGCAGTTTTGGACTTGAAAAACGAAATAAGAGAGATCAGTGATAAGTATATTTTGTGCAATTCGTTATTACGAATACTTGGTTCAAAGAACACAACCGCGGATTCATGGAAGGCTCCGGACGATAGGAGAAGGTATCAAGTAGATTCTATTCTGGCGAAGCAAAGATATCGGACTCGTGTGAAAAAATCGATGGCATTCCCAGAAGCTGACGCAAACACAGATCACATACTTGTAATAATTTTTTTTTTTTTTGGTCCCCAGTTCGTAAATTACGATGGGGTAAATTTATTTATAAGTGAGATACATGTAATTTATAAATAATGAACTGAAAAGAACCCATCCAATTAAGTTTACGGTGCTCAGTTCAGCCCATTTTACATTAAGGTGATATTATATACTATTAATTTGATTAAAATATATGTAGATGTATTTTGCGGTATGTTATTATACTGTGAAAACGTAAAAAATTTTGAACTGCTTATCCACCAATTCTGTTGCATTTATATCTGCGAAATCAGCGTCGCCGTAATTGCATCCTGTCAATGTACAAAAGCCTTTATTCTTAAAAGTTTTAATGGTATGCAAAATATTATATATCGTCATTTCAGACGATCTGCATGGCAATGCACCTGATTTTCATTAATTATAATTTAGCTTTCTGCAAATTCTTTTAGTCTTTTATGTATGCATTTTTCATATATTTTGCTTAAGTTGGATAATAGTACGATGTAGACAGATTCGGGTTTTTATTCGATTTCGGCAGAATGACTGTTTTGCTTATTTTCCATGCATCTGGATAATGACTAAATTCAAAAAGTAAGTTTACAAGTTTTGCAATAATACACGGGAAAAAGTTGTGAAATTTTTTAATAAATCCATTGGATAATTTGTCTACTCCTGTAGCTACTTTGTTTTTTAATTTTTTAATTATTATGTCAATTTCATCATTGCTGAATACAATTCTTGTTTTAGGATGGTAAGTTTCCATTTTGAAAGGTTTTGTGTCGAGGAATAAATAAATCAACCTTGTCTTGATCCGTATTCGCATGGTCTTGTGGATTTTCATTTGTTCGTTAACATTTTATATTTAAGTCCAAAAACGTTTTTATCATCCATAAGCTTTTCCAAGCTTTTAGTTTTGCACTTTTAATCTTGAACTTATATTGCTTAAAATGCTTTTTGTAATTGTAATTATTGGTTTTTTTTATCTATATTTTTGCAGCCATTATACATCTTGTACAACTTGTTGACCAATATTTTTTCCTTTAGCAGGGCAGTACTCCGCCAGTATACCTCAGATTTTATAGTAGTATACGAATTTCTTAATACTACATCAACATAATCTTGGAATTGATAAAGCCATCTTTTAATTTCTGCTATGTTCTTACAATTTACAGTAGTATCAATCGTATATGCGTGCTTTCTTAAATTTATTGCTAATCTATTGTAGTTAAAATTCTCGCATCTCTTCATAAGCGAATAAATCTTTCGCCAGTGGCGGCTAATTACCAGTATAATTCTTTTTTCCATATTCAAAAATCAATTAAAATTATCCAAAATTTTGAAATTTCGTTTAAAAAAGTAATTTTTTCTCTTTGGATGCTCATTCTAGAACGTTGGTGAGGACTACGTATGATGCAGCTCTTGTTGGCACGTTTAGGAAACATAAAAAGTGTGGTACCATGAGAAAACGATGTTAAAGGCGCATTCGCAGTGGTTTCTTTTTAACCGCGTTCGGGCTGCACAAAAACCAGCACAATACAGCTCTCGTTCACGTGTTTAGGAAACATAAAGTGCGTGGAAACGGAACCGGACGATGGTAAAGGCGCATGCGCAATAGTTCTTTTTTTGCCCGCGTTCGGGCTGCACGAAAACCAGCCCAGCCAGTAGACTTGTATTTCAAGATTAATATTCCAACTGCAGAATGAAATGTTATTATTGTTGCTCATTTACTTATGTTTTATTGATTGAATAAATATATTTATTTATAAGGATTTTATTACTTCGATTGTTTTGGTAGAAAGGCTAACTTTAATTATGGCTGGAAATAGCGATTTTCGTGAAAGTGAATTGAATTCGGTTTCGTGTTTGCTGAATAACAAATTTTTGCGGTTATCGTTTGCAGAAAAGTGTAACGTTAAGGCTCGTGGGAGGTCGACTCTGCAATTGAATATTATACAAACGTCATCTAGCCGAAACAACACTTTTGAACGAAAATTTAAAGCGGATATTTATTCAAAATGTGACTGGCTTTGCGGTTGTGAAATTAAAAACGCTTTCTTTTGTTTTCCTTGTCTACTTTTTGGCGGTGAAATTTCTTGGACTCAAACTGGTGTGGTAGACTTGAAACATTTGAATGAAAAAATCAAGAAACATGAAAATTCAGCACAACATATAAAAAATTCGATAGATTTTGTTATGCTGGGAAAAATTAATATCGCGTAAGCGAAGCGTATAAATTAAATATCAGAAAGTTCAATGGAAATGTCAAAAAGAATAGGGATATTTTATCAAAAATCATCGACTGCCTGATATTTTGCGGTAAATTTGAACTTCCGCTAGGAGGACATAGTGAAAAAGCGGATTCCGATAATCCTGGTATTTTTCGAGGACTGTTAAATTTCGCAGGGAAATTGGATGAAAATTTGAATGTGCATTTTGAAAATTCTACAGTGTTTAAAGCTAACTCAAAAACAATTCAAAATGAATTGTTGGATTGTATGTTAGACATTTGTCGAACTGAAATTTCTAATGAAATTGAACAAGCTCAATTTTTGGCTGTTAAGTCCGATGATACGACTGATATCTCTGAGAAAACAGAGGAGGTAATTGTTTTTCGTTAGGAATTCAATGGAACCATATACGAAAGATTCTGGGGATTTTATAACCCTGAGTCACAAGATGCAGAAGGATTATCGGAAGCAGTTAAAAATTGTTTTAAAAGATAATACTGGGAAACTAATTGCTCAAACTTATGATGGCGCCGCAGTTATGAGCGGAGCGTGTGGCGGTGTTCAAAAAATAGTAAAAGAAACTTACGCAAATACCCATTTCATTCATTGCTATGCTCATCAATTAAATTTAGTAATGAGTAAATCAGTTTCAACTAATAGAGAAGTACACATTTTTTTTAGTAGCTTGTCAGGAATTCCAGCATTTTTTTCGCATTCTTCTCAGAGATTAGCTGAGCTTGAAAATTGTATGTCAAAAAGAATTCCACGTGGTTCCGATACAAGATGGAATTTCAATTCAAGAGTCGTAAATACAGTTTTTGAAAACTTTGAACAGCTGAAAGAATGTTTCGAAAAATTGCAGAATTCAAATAATACCCAAACGGTTAATGAAGCATCCAGTCTTCTTCGTCTTCTCAATGACAACTTTATATTTTGGCTTGGTGTCTTCCATCCTATTATGCCACACGTTGATTTACTACACGATGCATTTCAAAATCGCGACATTAATTCTCCGAGCGCTTTTTCATCACTGGAAAATTTTTATCGCGCAATTTCTTTAATCAGAGAAACGAATTTCGAAAACTTGGTGTCCACAAATACTGATTCTATGCCCGTATCTCATAAGAGGAAATGTGATGAAAATCGAAACGCCGCTGTCAAAGAAGTTTGTGACACAATATGTATGCAAGCTAGGGTTAGATTCGAATTTACTGGTCATCTATCTGCAGGAATGTTGCTGTTACAAGAGAAATTTGAAACATACTGCAGGCAATTTCCTTCTCAAGAATTTAACAAAACTTGCCAGGCATATCCCATGCTAAATAAAAATCGTTTGCAAACTGAACTTTCTGTTCTATACGAAAGAAACTCAGAATTTTCCCTTGCATCGGGAGTTGCGCAACTCCACCAATTGTTTCGAAACACCGGTATTTACAAAACACTCGGCGAAGTATATGTTTTGATGAAAATTTTGTTAACGTCTCCTATGACAACTGCTGAAGCGGAAAGGTGTTTTTCTTCCTTGAAAAGAATTAAAACATATTTACGAAGTACAATGCTGGAAGACAGAGTTTCTGCGCTTGCCATGATAAGTATTGAGAAAACTGTTATCGATACAATTCCTAACTTCCACAGCAAGGTAACCGACCGGTTCGCGAAAATGAAAAACCGTCGTATGGACTTCATATACAAATAAATTTTGAAGTAAGTGCTTTGAAATTACATATTTTTTTAAATTTTCTTAGAATGGCCGATTCTAAATTTTATTTTTGTTTAGAAAATTTAGAATTTTAAGTTTTTATGAAATGGTAGCCTGGCTGTATGTTTTTTATTAAAAAAAAATTTCAACTAGGTAAAACTTTCAGCCCCTCCGCTTCGAAAACCCACGAGCCGCCACTGTCTTTCGCCTTTTACTTACTTGTAATAATGAGCGCAAGATTACAGATGAGTAAATCTAAAAGACAACTGGGGCCTTCAAAATGGAATAAAGAAAAACTGAAAAACGACATAATAAGTAACCGTTTTAAAAATACAACAGAAGGTACGCTGGAAAAACTTTATATGGAAAATCTAAAATAGACAACGAAGATATTGATGAAAACTAGTCAATAAAAAGGAGAGACCATCAGATCCGCAGCTAAGGAGACACTTGACGGAAAAAAGAGAGGGATACAGAAAACGTGGATCACCAATGATTAACTTGAATTAATGGATAAGAAACGACGTTAGAAGAACGACAAAACCATGGGCAGGAAATCTTTAGACAACTGATATATTATGGAAATGTAGGAAAGCGCGATAAGACTGGTGTAACGAATAGTGTATGGAAATTAAAAACTTGGAAGATAAAGGACGCAGTGATCTATCGAATAGAAGAATCAAAAAACTATGGAATCATATATCAGAATAAGCAGTAGGCCTCTAAAAGACGTAAATGGGGATGCAATCAATGATGCCGCAGCAAAAGTAAAAATATGTCAAAACTATGTTGAAACACTCTATGCAAGTATGACAGCATACGTCCCTTTAAAACATACCGATTGTGGACTAGAAGCAAACGATAGTCCAGTACTATAGGATGAATTCCAATCTGCAATAGAATACTTACCACCCTGAAAATCACCGGGGATGGACAACATCAGAGCTTAATGCAGGAAATGGTATAAGAAACCGACTGAAATGATTAATAAAATAATGGAAACGGAGCAATAAAAGTGATGAAAGATGAGAAGGATGATATTAATACGTGAACTGGAGTTACAAAAGTAAGGAAGTTATTCCGCGTTCCATGATATCTAAATCTACGTGCAAGTGTTAAAAATTACTTTAAATACACACTTAATAACGGAAATTTTAATAAGTATTCATAATATAATGATAATGTTAGAACAATGGGTTGCCATAAGCAAATGTGCAAGCGCCAATTATATTCAATAAACAAGATTCAACAAGTATGTGTTTTTCACTTAAAGAATCGTAGCGCTAAATCAAAATTAAAAATTCAATGGCGATGAGTAGAACTCTAGCATAATGACCACATAAAATATTTATCTCTCACTTACAAAAATCGCTGCAGGAATACGAAACAAAAAATTAGCACACGAAATGGAATATTGAAAAAGCTCATAACTTCAAAATGGGATGCAGACGTGAACTACAGCTCTGGCATCGTGTTTCTCAGGCTAGGTCTGCACATGCAAAACATGTGGATGTTACCTCGAACGAATCGCGTACCGTTTAATTGCCTAAAACCAGTAGCAATAAGAAATATTTACCTCCTGAACGGAATAGCGCCATCACACGTAAGTTAGCGTATAATAGCCGACAAGGAAAGGACAAGATGAGGGACATCCGATGTATGGCCAGATCGAGGTGATCTGTAAACTGAAGTAGAGAAACAGCTTCACGAAACGCACTAACAAACTGAAGTCACATAACTTGGAAAAGAGCGGATGAACCTGTAGAATGAAGAAACCTCGCCAAACTGATTGAGACCACCGGAATAAATTCTAACGTCAGGATATATAGAGAATGGTCAATATGACGAACGATCAACCGTAAAAAAAGACCCGCAATGCTACTTCCAGGCAATGTCGCACACACTGTGGTATGAACCCGACGAGATGTACAGTGCATGATGTCATCGATACAAACGAATACGAGATACAAACTAAACGTCAAATGATAATGCGTATACTTGAACATTTGACAAAAATAAAGAACATTATGAAAAACTAGCCTTTCTCAGGAAATGGTGCGTTCTACTTTGGGTGTAAACTGAAATTGAAAATATCAAAAATCTACTATGTTAAGTGTGGAACATGCTAGAGCACAATATAGCGAAACTCGACACATACAGAATTGACGTTACTAAATGAAACAAATTGAATAATTGCAAAATGCTCGAAGCCGATTAATAGAATATAAATCTTATTTAGGATAATAATAGCTTGGAGCATAAGGTGGGAAGCGATGCTATGGTAGAGAAAACTAAGCAAGAACAAGATAAATGTATATTCATTAAAAGCGAAAAATGTGGGAACAAGTCGAATCAAATCCGATGATGATCATCGTCATCAATCCGGAAAAGGTTTTTGCATATAATAATAAAATACCCGAAATTACTACAATGAAATTGAAGAAGAGGAAGTTGAAAGAAACCGATTGCAATTGTAGAAGCAACCGAAAGAATGTCTATCTCTCTCTCGGTAATACTTTATCGTGGCTAATATTGAATACTTTGAATAGAATAATATGACAGGAAAATTGTTAAATACAGAACGAAAAAGGGAATATTAACCGACACAATGGGAAGAAGCCCGGGAATATTACGGAAAACTAAGACGTGTTTATATCGTAACATTTCAAAACGAGAATGTTCAGAAAAAATATGAAATCAACATGAACAATGATATTGATAGTCGGATAAACGAAAATCATGAATGTAATAATTTTAGAAAAAATGAAAAAAAAGGAGATTCCCAAAACGTAATCTAGGTGTTGTAGTAATAAGACTGCGAAATTGGACGTTCATTACACTACATTAGTCTGCATGTTCAGAAACAAATTGAAATGATTTTGAGTATACAACGGAATTCGATATGCAGTTTTACTTTCAGCGATATCTCGATAATCGATAATAAATCTCGGTAAAAAGTGTACGGCACGCGAGATGCGAAAAGGATCTACCTTCATGATTTAGAGCAATTCGATCAATAATCTTACAGATTGTCTCCCGAATCATATCAAATAGAGAAAAAACAATTAAATGGGTATTTAATATTCCGGAGAATTTTTAATGTGATTAACGACGTGACAATTGCCTAACCGTTCTAAATAATAATATTTTTAAGCTCGCGTGTACGTTACCAACATATTCGTATTATGTATGTATATGTATTTTTTTTTTGTCCAGTTTTCACCTTTTAGTCAGTTTATGGTATTATATAATTTACACCCATCCAATGAGGTAGGATCCGCAATAAGTTCTTTAAGTCGTATCGGTAGCGTATTCCTTGGATAGAAGTTCAGATATAAAGCTATCACTATTTCTGTATTTAGGGCAGAATCAAATCTGATATTCGACCACACCGCAAAAAAACTGCACTTCCGATAATCGATCCCTCTAACTCGGTAAGATGACTAAGTGTACACTTATGATTACTTTCTAATCTAACAAGTAGAAAGACTTTATAGAGAAGATATCAGTGTTTAATCCAGACTCTTTTGAAATTGTCCTCTGAATAATAGCATATTTCTTATCTTTTAACGACTTATCGAATTCGAAATATGACTGAAAATAAAACATTTCCTTAAGCTTCGGTATAAATTATCTCCATTGTAGTGTAACTTCCCAATTCCGATCGAGTAATCATACCCGATATTTCATTTCCGCTGACGCCACAGTGGGCAGGAACTTACTTAAATTTCACCTTAGTTCTACACTTATAAAGTTACCAAATCCATTGTCGTATTCAGAGTCCTAGTATATACTCGTTGCAGACAGTTGTAAAAGAACACCGAGGAGATCGATGAGTATTAGGATACTTTTTCAATATAATCTAATAAAAGAAACAACCTACTAACATGCTCATGAAAAATGATAAGCTGGCATAATGCGGAACAAGTTAGATATGTTGCGATTGCAGCAAAAAAAAAAGGCTACTAGAAATAACGTAAGCATTTATGTATGTAGTAAAAATTTACTTAGAAAAAAAAGTCAGTTATACATTGATGAAATTCTAGATTTAGCTACAATGCTCTTCCATTTCGTGATCCACAAGATGGCATAGATGTTGAGGTTAAGTTCTACTCGATGGTACTGAAGAGCTATATCAAAAGCGTTCTCGGCGGCGATGTGTAAAATTCGATTAGATAGTTGGTCATCATCACCATCCGAATTCGCAGATTTATCTCACCATTATTTTCCAAAAAAACGGTAATAATCATCATTGAGCTGTTCGCTGGTTTCGTAGTCTTTTTCACATTGAACAATTCACTCAACTTCAATGCGCATTCCGTTGTATAGTATGTAAATCTTAAAAGATTTCCGACGTGTCGTTGTTGTCGCTTGTTTTCGATATTCCGGTCATAACTTCCAGCTAAAGCATACACAGAGATTTTCGCAGTTACGTTTCCTCCCATATAGCACATTTTACGTGAAAGGATATCATAGCTTCAAACCATTAAGTTTGACTCTAGCACGATCAGACTAACCGAAGCATCGGACCAGCCTAGGAGAGCGGGATAAGATAGTTGAACAAATTACGAAAAGTATATAGGAAATCAAGAAACAACTGCCAAAAAACGGGCGCTATACTTGATAAGTTGCATTTTATAGTAATCTTTTTTTTTTTTCTTAACAGTGCCGTGTTTAACTTCCGAGGTTATTACGGCAGTTAAATGTAGTAACTGAGGTTGGAGGATGAAAGGAACTGTATAACTGAGGGAATAGTTGAAGAACTGTTGGAGAGGAAAGCAGATAGAGTACGCGGATGGTTATTGGACAAGGGAGGAGTGTAGGGCAGTGTAATATAATATGACAGATAAGAGAGGGGGTTGGAAGTAAAGAAAAGGGGCAAAAATCTGGGGGTTGGTACGTTGAAGAAGATGGTCATGAGAGAGTGATATGTGACCAAGGCGGAGCCTTGCTATGTAGTTGGAACGGGTTAAATTGGCAGGTGGTTCCCAGAAGCCTAAATTGGATTTGATGGCAAGGAGGAAGTTATGGCGGTATGAATTTCACTTCTGTTGCCAGTTGTGGTGGAAGAAGTATTTGAGAGCTGTGTTTAGTTCACGGGACGGCGGGGCTTTATAGTAGGTTGTAGGAGAACATAGTATAGAATGGGCTGCCCTATTACTTCAACCGCCGAAAATCTCCTTATGACCTGGAACCCACAGATCCTTAAAAGGATACTAACACGACATATAGACGAAGACAATCTAGGCAGTATATATTGACTATAGAAGAAAGCGTCAATTTACACCGTCCCAAGACGACCTAAATCGAATATATTATATCATCCTGGGGATATCGTGATTAACGTAGTTAATTCGGCGATTTTATATTATTCGTCCGAATCTTCCGACCGACTTACATACAAAGTGACGATCCACTCGTTTCTATGTCTAAAATTTTATGGGGATGTACTCGTAATCGGAGCGCGAAATTTCAAAATTCCTAATTTCCATACCGGTATACTGTGTATATAAATGCAATGTCAATAGCGAAACAACCGAAAACTGCGCGTCTTTTACAACAATTGTGTAATTTGGCGGGTTTTTGATTTTATTTGAACCGTAAGAAATTACATGAGTCGATATCCTCGAGTTAATAGAACTTGTTAGTATATATGGACGACTGCACAGAAACAATTCCATCAGTTTCCGATTCGTCAAATACATCTTCCACGTGGCCTTCACCGATATTATTTAAATAATACGTTCCCCGAGGCACATATTCCGGTATTCTACCCACTATCAACTTAGTTAGGTCATCCAGAATTCGATCGGGCTCTAACGCAATCGAAAATCCGTCACTCATTACAGAATATCATCGAGATGGCCGAGATAGGAAAATTGTTCGTTTGATTTTTTTTTTGTATTTATTCGTACGTGTTAAAAAATTTGCGTTACGATTGTAATAGCACGTAAACAACTATTAATTTTTTCGGATTTACGACAACATCTAAAGTAGAATCGTGCGAGATTGAAGAATAGACTATTTTAAAATGACAACAGACGACTTGTAGAATAAAAAGAAACGTGTTTCTACAGGTTGAAAAATTTGTCAGAATTAATGCGACTAATATAAATACGTACGAACGGTTAAAACGACTAATTTATTTTTTAACCTTGTCTAAAGGTTATATCGTCAAATATATACGTATATATTTATTTATTCATTTAAAAGACGACCGAACTTTGTATTTCTAATAAGTCGATTAAGTCGTCAACGAAATCAATTTCTAAATACATTAATTATTGTATACGCGAAAAAAAAAAAGGAAAGGATACCAGTTTAGCGGGATTGCGCGCTAAAAAGAGAAAAAAAGGAAAAACCCCGGACGAATAATAATAAGCGGTTCGACCGCGAACGAAAATGAAATAAATATGGTCAATTTGTTGCTAATTAATAACAATACATAAACACATAACGAGAGAGAGTATACCCAAACGCACGCGTACACATTAACGAAGGAGCGAACTCTTATTATGTGGCTTTTATATTAATGAACATCGCGATAACCGGGAACAAGTTTCCGCCGATCGAGAACGTATTCGTGAAATTATAATTAACGTTAATACGTACTCGTTCCAGGTTGTCTAACGTATTAAATTAGCCCGAGTAGCTGCTGACGGTAAAAGCGTCCGTAGAGATCTGTCCGTTCGTAGTATGGTTTACAATTACAAGAGCTGTCGTCGACAACTATTTTAGTGACCACGATTGAGATTATTTAAAATTACACGTACGTGCTTATATAGAATAGAAATTTAACCGATAAAATATTACGTTATATATATATACATATGGTTAAAAGGAGGAATCCTGTTGGAGATGTAAACAAATGCTAAAATATGAAGTAGTAAATCGAAGTGAACGAATATAATAATAACCGAGCATTTGAAACTGGTTTTTCCTCCGAAAAGTATAGTCTCCTGTAGTTTGAGTAGGATAATTCGCGGTTAACCGTCCAGTAAACAATCTAATATAGCATGGTATATTTTATATATATATATATATATATATATATATATATATATATATATATATATATACACGATTAGTAACAGTTCTAAGTAGTTACATTTGTAGTAGTAACAGTAATAATAATAATTATACAATAATAATAATAATGTGAAACTTTAACGAAGTGGAAAAAAAATAGAGCGATAGATCGGTAAAACAAAAAAACTTTAAACGATAGAGAGCCTATATAGAATGAGTTATCTTCCAGATTCTCTATAGACTATTTGGACAATACCAGATCTAATCACGCAGGGACCATATATATGTATGTATATATCTATGTATATGTTTTTGTAGGTATGTATATTATATATTGAAATTCTGTACGCGTTTTCTATACTTTACGTATCTTCTACTTAAGAGTCGGCAAATCTGTTCGTTCAATACCTGTTTGGTTAGGTATCTTACGTTGATTGGTTAAAATACGACTGGAACGCCTGCTGACTAAATTAAGTTACTAACCTGTTACTACTATCGCTGTCCTTTATTCCTCTAGCCATTATCTCTTTTCATATATCATACCTTTACACACTAACGGAAAAACTACTAGAGTATAGTCGACATAACACACGACACCTTTCCTTGTTCCATTATTTATATATATATATATGTATAGGCATTCCTCATTAAAGGTTCTCTTTATTTCGCTATTCAACTTTATTTCATTGCTCCTGCGGTCATCTCACACGCATTAAGTCTCATACTTTCCTATTTGTCATCTTTGTCCATTTCTTAGTTCATTAGCTATCATCTATCCTTCAATTATCGTCCGCTATAGGAACGACGTTACATCGCTTCCTTGTCTGGTCCAGAAATGGTGGCGCGGCATAAAGTTGGAATAGCGATGTGATCTACACAATGATAATAACAACGTGAAAAGAATTTTAAAAAAATACGCTCCTAACTCCATGTATGTATATATATATATATATATAGTATATGTGTGTATGTAGAGTAGAGCGTAAAATGAAAATGGACTTTACCTGACGCTTGAAGCGCTTATAAGTAGGCATATATATGTATATATACATATTTATATAACTTCTAACGAATGCTTGGAGACTACGAGTTGTAAGGATCGTAAAGCAAGACTGAAAACGCCGCTACTAAGTGATAAACGCTGTAACAGGTTTATTATCTATATCGAGGATACCATCAAACTCACACACCGTATTCCAATTTATTGCCTCTTATCTATGAAGATTACTCTATATATATAAAGTCCATATTTTTACACGTTACCTTTGTATTTAGTAAATTTACCAGCGAGAGAGAGCTACCTCTAAACCGTATCCGAAAGAAAATCCTACTACCGATGAAAGATATTATCTTTTCGTGTACTAGTTTTGTGGAATCTTGTGTGTATATTCTCTGCTGACAATTCTTGGAAGTTAAGCTCCGACGAAATAATCAGCAATCCCTAAAAATATATTTTATGACTGAATGAGCGTATTACTTAATTTCGTATGTATATATATATTAGAAAAAATAAAATATTTACACGCATATAATGTAATAATGATGATGGAAATGAAAGCTCACGATGTTGTTAGACGACCTTCGTAAAAAGAGCGGATTATACTGTCCACAGTATACTAAACTAGTATTTAGAGTCGATCATTTTGTACGAGTGACTGAGTATTCGTGGACATATTGAGAGACAAAACGAGGGAATTGGTCGGGTTTGCTAATCACAATTGAAAACAGCGGTACACGTGTTAGACGTACTGTAACTAAGCCCTTAGCATTTGTTCGACGATACACGGTATCTCCGTTAACGGTTCGTCATATTGTCGCGGACTCTCAAAATTATACCCAACGTACCGATCGAATACAATTCGATAATACTGAAAAATTTTCATTTTATAAATTCATCTTTAAGGAGTCCCGGACGCTGTTCTCGCCATCAGGGTGCTCCTTTGAAGCTAGAGAATCTGTTCGACGTATATTGCTGGAAGACTTGAAATTTCATCCTTATAAACTGGTAATAACTCAGGAATTAAAAAGTACCGACCATGCACAAGGAAAACTTTTCGCTGAAACGATGTTGAAAAAAATCGAAGACGAAAAGATAGATTTAAATAATTTTTTGATAAGCGACGAAAGTCATTTTCAGCTCTGATCCGTAAACAAACAGAACTGCCGCTACTGGCCCGAATCTAATCCGAATTCAATCGAACAGAAGAGTAACCGCCTGGGCTGCAGTCGCAAAGTGGGGAATAGTGGGGGTCTTATTTATTCACTGGTACTATCAACGGAACGGCGCTATATCAGGTGATAAACTCGTTTTTGCTTCCCTCATTTCGTCGTCGTCGTCTGGAGGACCGTAAATGGTTTCAAAAAGATGGTGCGACGTGTCACTGTTCCGCAGAAACGCTCGTATTACTGGAAGGAAGCGTTTGGTAACCGCTACACACGGACTTCGCTTGGCCGCCCCGCTTACCAAATTTAACCGCTTCAGATTTTTTTTTTGTGTGGGTTACTTTAGGAGCCGTGTTTACGGAACACATCTACGAGATCTGGAATACCTGAAAACTTGGATTTTTGAAGAAATTTCGAAAACTCAGCGACCTATGCTCGAAAAAGTGTTTGAAAATTTTGTAAAAAAAACAGAATGAACGTATTATTTATTACAAATGGTGGTCATCTATATGATATTGTGTTCTACAAATGATTGTAAGTTTATTTTTTTATTTTTTTTTTATTTTTTTTTGGGCACTGCTGAGGAGCAATCACAACCACTAACGTGTTGATAAATAGTTATTATATATTGTTGTTACAATTGGTTAGAAATTTGTAAAGAAGGAGGAAAACACGGGAGTCATTAGAAAAAATTAAGGAAGTGATCGAGAAAGAGGACGATAACCGATGGATATTAAGGAATTCAGGAGTGCGAGTTGGTCAGGTGTGTGAAAACTGCAATTGAAAAGGATGTGGTTTTCATCGGCGATAATTTGTGAATCGGCTGGATGGGAACAATATGGGGAGCTACAATATGGGGAGCTGGGAATCCCAATACGAAACATGTGAGCCGGAAGACGATTGTGTCCAGAACATAAACGGATGATGGTTGTAATAAATTTTCGGAAGTTGAGGTGTATGTTGGACAAATTAATCCAATGCTGAAAGAGGAATGAGGCACGACTAGCTGCTAAAAGTCTGCAAAATCCTACGACTGTTTCATTCTCAGCGAAGTTTGTTCATTATCAAAACCATACATCGCTATCGTCTCAGTAACATCCCGCTAATCACCTTGTAAGAATAATTGATTAAAGATACGGTGGAACAAAACGATGGATACCGAGAAAAGGGGGCAGCAGAAGCAGTCGTTCTCACACTAGGTGTACAGAATGTAACATAGAAAAGTCAACCGGTGTGAAGTAGGCAAATAAAGTCCGTAATCGAGGCGCGTGTAAATAGACGACCTGCATTCAGCAGAGAATAGATATGATCGTAATATATACATATTATATATGGGATACAGGTATTAATATACATATAGATACGGGGATATATAAGAAGAAAAAAATAAATTAAACGATGTAGAAATATTATGATTGGATTAATTGTTTCTTTCCTGGATTTCTGTGCGTTATAAGAAATTGTTATTTCCATAGGGCATATTTATATAAGCTGTAGGAGCAACGTGTTTCCCCGACTATTAAAAATTAATTAATTTTTTCTTCTTTCCCGAATTACGTCGCAATATGTAGCTGAATTCACGGTCGAATTTTCAAATATAATTCACCTATTACCATAAGTGCGATATTAATATAACACTTAAAAATAGTTGATTATCCTAGTTTTTTTTGTATTTAGATAATATAAACAGATTTATTTTTGGATTATAGGTTCGTACCATAAAAGTTGGAAAAATAAACACGACGGCAGGTCGAATACAATAGAACAGAATACCGTAAACTAAAACGAGCGTAAATATAATTTCATCCGTCAGCTTTCCTTTAGGTATGTTCAATTTCTTATCATGTTTTGTTTATTACTCAGTTCGTTATATCAACAGGAAGCTGTTTCCTTACTGTTGAACATATTCTCACATATACACTCACACACATATATATATATACCAATAATCTAAGTTGAATATAATACGTATGTATATATTTTATGCATATATATATATTATATATATATATGTGTGTGTGTGTATAGTTGTCCATATAAAAATCTAAGTCGAAGGTAATAAAATTCTGGTCTTTTTTTAGAAGTTGATCATTAAATTTCAGTTTACAGCAATGTTAGAAATATTTAGTATTTCAGGAAGATGCCTAACGTTACATATGTGCTCATACACTTGCTCAGCATCCAACATTTTATCCACACACACACATATATATATATATATATATATATATATATATATATATGAAAATCAAAGTCCTCAGATTCATTATAGATTAGGATATCGATACATTATTAATAGTATGTCAGATGATTTACATCGTTTAAATTCTTCCTCGTAAAGAGAGAAACTGCTGATAGTTTTAGTGAATTGATATTAAATTTTTATTATTATTATTATTATTATTATTATTATTATTATTATTTTGGGGAAATGTCATTTTCTTCAAATGTATTTCAACTAAAAGCCACGATATAAATACTTCGATATTATCGTACAATTAACCCGGATCGGATGTTTTCCATTTTCAGTGTCCGTTAAACTAGTGTACATGACAGTTCATGTTCTTGCGCAAACACAGTCGATTTTATGAAAGTTTAAAGAAACATCCTTCGCCATATAATATCGACAATGACGATAATGATGGTAGGCGAACTAGAGTATTAAGCTTATCTGTTAGTAGTAACGAAATGTTATTTACATAGCAGTACAAACATATACTAAACTATACCGAGCCATATAGGCAGCCTTCTCGGGTGTTTAAACTAATATTTACATTAATATAACGAAGATTGTTTCTCGTCATCCATCGGTAGCAACGAATCTGTCAATTGTGTGTTCAAATTTCGTGCTAGCTATGTTTACTTTTACAATATTAGTCGGGTATATCCGCTTTGCTACCGAATTATAAATACGCCTATATTTTCTCATCCGCGATCTTTAACTAGAAATAAAATAAACTCGACAAAATTACGTAAATGTATCGAATACATATATATATATATATATATATATATATCTCGTTGTCAATCGGAGTTTAGAACATTAGAGTTTTTATCCTACGTCCTTAGATTTATTTGTTAATAGCGGTCAATAGTCATTAGCGTCCCTTCCTCCGGAGGAAAACATCAAGTCTCAAATCTAGGAAAACGATTTAGTAT